>CM053035.1:198192752-198627752 GCA_028564925.1 Lithobates sylvaticus
AGAGGGCTATATATCAAGAACAGGAGAGATGTTCTCATCCTATGGGCTAAGGAAGAATTCCGACATCCATTGACCTCACTGTCTGCGGCGCTGACCTCACTGTCTGTGGTAGTCAGTTTGGGGACTATGAATGAGGACATGGTGAAATAGATATTAAGGGGTCCAAATTAGTTTGATTTGCATGAATAAAAAATGTTATTTTATACTTATTTCCTAAACAGAAGTTCACATCATCCTGAGAAGACCATTAAATTAGAAATGTGCCGTCTAGTAGATAGAAATGACACACAGGACTCCTCAGGATCTCATAATTGCTGGTCCACAAAGTATTCAGAAGTCCCGCTCTGTCCTTGTCACGTTGTAGAATATAGTATCTATCTATCTATCTATCTATCTATCTATCTATCTATCTATCTATCTATATATCTATCTATCTATCTATCTATCAATCTATCGTCTTTCTTTACCTTTCCTTTCCCTTCCCTTCCCTTCCTTTTTGTTTTCCTTTCTTTCCCTTTCCTCTCCTTTTCTTCCCTTTCCTCTCCTTTCCTTTCATTTATTTTCCCTTTACTTCTCTTTCCTTGCCTCTCCTTTCCTTTTTCTTCCTCTCCTTTCCATTCCTTTCCTCTCCTCTCCTTTCCTTTTTATTTTTCTTCCCTTTCCATCCCATTCCTTTCCCTTTTCCTTTCCCTTTTCCATTTTCTTCTCTTCCCTTCCTTTCCTTTCCCTTTTCCTTCTATTCCTTTCCTATTTTCTATTATTCTTCTTACAAAGAATAAAATAAAAGCAGACACGATTACATTTACCCCCCCCCCCCCCTCACCCTCTATCCCGTACAATTTTCATCTCTTTCTTACTTACCTTCTTTCTTCCTTCCCACTCTTCTTTCCTTCCTATTTATCTATGAATATTGTGTCTTTGTAAAAAGATACACATGGTGTGGCCAACTCCCAGTTAGAAAATCTACACTCCCATTCTATCTTCCTTCCTAACTTCTTTTTTCCTTCCTTCCTCTTTTTCCTTCCCAATTATCTATGAATCTTGTATCTCTTTATAAAAAAACAAAAACAAAAGAAAAAAAAAACAAACAAACAACACCCTTCCACCCTCTCTTCCTTACTTTTTCCGTTTTCCTCCTTCCATTCCTGCTTACCTTGTTCCTTATTTCTTCCTATTTATCTATGAATCTTGTATTTCTTTAGAAAAAGAGACAGATGATGTGACCAGCCCCCTATTAGAATATCCTCTCTTCGTTTCTCATTCCTTTCCACCCTTCTTTCTTCCTTCCTTCTCACCCTTCCTTCTTTCTTCCTTCCCACCCTTCTTTCTTCCTTTCTTACCATCCTTTTTTCCTCCTTCCTTCCTTCCTTCCTTCCCATGCTTCCTTCCTTCTTTCCTTCTTTCCTCCCATTTATCTATGATCTTGTATCTTTTAATAAAAAGAAAAAGATGACATGTCTGCCCCCCAGTAGGGATATCCTCTCTCCCAACCTTTCTTCCTTGCTTTTTTTTCCTTCTGCTTTCCTTCCTTCCCACCCTTCCTTCTTCCTTCCTTCCCACCCTTCCTTCTTTCCTTCTTCCTTCCTTCCCACCCTTCCATCTTTCCATCTTCCTTCCCACCCTTCCTTCCCCTTCTTCCTTCCTTCTTTCCTTCTTCCTTCCTTCCCATCCTTCCTTCTTTCCGTCTTCCTTCCTTCCCACCCTTCCTTCCCCTTGTTCCTTCCTTCTTTCCTTCTTCCTTCCTTCCTTCCCACCCTTCTTTCTTTCCTTCTTCCTTCCTTCCCACCCTTCCATCTTTCCATCTTCCTTCCCACCCTTCCTTCCCCTTCTTCCTTCCTTCTTTCCTTCCTTCCCACCCTTCCTTCTTCCTTCCTTCCCACCCTTCCTTCTTTCCTTCTTCCTTCCTTCCCACCCTTCCATCTTTCCATCTTCCTTCCCACCCTTCCTTCCCCTTCTTCCTTCCTTCTTTCCTTCTTCCTTCCTTCCCACCCTTCCTTCTTTCCCTCTTCCTTCCTTCCTTCCCACCCTTCTTCCCCCTTCTTCCTTCCTTATTTCCTTCTTCCTTCCTTCCCACCCTTTCTTATTTCCGTCTTCCTTCCCACCCTTCCTTCCCCTTCTTCCTTCCTTCTTTTCTTCTTACTACCTTCCCACCCTTCCTTCTTTCCTTCTTCCTTCCCACCCTTCCTTCTTTCCTTCTTCCTTCCCACCCTTCCTTCCTAGATATTTATGAATCCTGTATGTCTTTATAATAAGAATCAGATTATTTGTCTGACCTACCAATTAGGATGTCCTCTCTTCCACCTTCCATTTCTTCCTTTCTCCATCCCTTCCTTCTTTCTTCCTTCCCCAACCTTCCTTCTCCCTCCTTTCCTATTTATCTATGAATCTTGTATCTCTTTATAGAAATGAGCAGATGACATGGTAGGCCCTTCATTAGACTTTCCCCACTTGTCGGTGTATTCCATGCCGTACGCCTGTTCCAGTAAAGTCAACCTCTCTGCCGGCACAGTCTGTACCTTCTGAAGTCACATCTCAGACTTGGCTCGGCAGAAATGGCTGATGCCTTCATTTTTAATCCATCCAGCGACTTGAAGCAATCTATTTGTTTTCGAGTCTTCGGCTGCATTCTAAAAAAAATAGCGGCTCCCCCCACTAGTGTGAGTTTCCATGTTTTCCGGGCACTTTAGGAAACAAGGAATGATTTATTGCACTCATCTACATTCCTTTCCTTCATCACTTCATAGATCATGGCAGAGTCCATCTCAGCCAATGGCACTCATTCCATCGCTCAGTGCCAGCGAATTATAAATATGTATGCTTACACATCTGTAATAACATGGCCATTCTCTCTCTTGTGCCTATGCCAGCTATAGCTGTTTTCCTACAGTGGCTCAGCGTGAGCCATGGATTCATATCTATCTGCCTCAGAACGTACGAAATATCCCCTTCAAGTCAACAAAACTCACTGTATGGATTGTAACTGACTTGATGTCCGATCCTCACCTGCTTCTGTTCTGTAGATATAGAGAGAGGCCAAACTTGCAGACTTAAGTCTTTTCCAGTGGGGTTCCTTTACTGTAATCACATAATCTACCCCATGGTTATCACAATGTGTTGAGAGGTAAAGTACGGTATTAGTATTAGCAAAGTGCTACTGGGTTCTAAGTGGCAAAGTCTTTCGGGGCTCTAAGTGGCAAAGTCCCATGGGCCACTACAGTAAGTGAAGTCCAGGTTCTAAGTGGCAAAGTCTTTCGGGGCTCTAAGTGGCAAAGTCATATGGGCCACTACAGTAAGTGAAGTCCAGGTTTTAAGAGGCAAAGTCTTTTGGGGCTCTAAGTGGCAAAGTCATATGGGCCACTACAGTAAGTGAAGTCCAGGTTCTAAGTGGCAAAGTCTTTTTGGGCTCTAAGTGGCAAAGTCCCATGGGCCACTACAGTAAGTGAAGTCCAGGTTCTAAGAGGCAAAGTCTTTTGGGGCTCTAAGTGGCAAAGTCATATGGGCCACTACAGTAAGTGAAGTCCAGGTTCTAAGTGGCAAAGTCTTTCGGGGCTCTAAGTGGCAAAGTCCCATGGGCCACTACAGTAAGTGAAGTCCAGGTTCTAAGAGGCAAAGTATTTTGGGGCTCTAAGTGGCAAAGTCATATGGGCCATTACAGTAAGTGAAGTCCAGGTTCTAAGTGGCAAAGTCTTTTTGGGCTCTAAGTGGCAAAGTCCCATGGGCCACTACAGTAAGTGAAGTCCAGGTTCTAAGTGGCAAAGTCTTTCGGGGCTCTAAGTGGCAAAGTCCCATGGGCCACTACAGTAAGTGAAGTCCAGGTTCTAAGAGGCAAAGTATTTTGGGGCTCTAAGTGGCAAAGTCATATGGGCCATTACAGTAAGTGAAGTCCAGGTTCTAAGTGGCAAAGTCTTTTGGGGATCTAAGTGGCAAAGTCATATGGGCCACTACAGTAAGTGAAGTCCAGGCTCTAAGAGGCAAAGTCTTTTGGGGCTCTAAGTGGCAAAGTCCCATGGGCCACTACAGTAAGTGAAGTCCAGGCTCTAAGTGGCAAAGTCCTCCGGGGCTTCAAGTGGCGAGGTCCTATGGGGCTCTAAGTTGCGTAGTCCAAGCTCTAAGTGGTAAAATCCTTGGGGGCTCTAAGTGGCAAAGTCCTCTGGGGCTTCAAGTGGCAAAGTCCTATGGGAATCTAAGTGGTGTAGTCCAGGCTCTAAGTGGTAACATCGCCACGGCGAGATCTCACAGATTTGAAAGGGACTGTCCCTGATTTGGAGCAATGTCCCTCTGTCCCTCATTCCTCCTCATTTGTCCCTCATTTTGGTCTGATCTATATAGATGTATATAAAATGCACTTTTTATCTTTCAAAATTGTTTCCCAGCGCTAAACCTTTCATCTAATTTCAAAATTGCTGCATTTGTAAATTCAAAAGCCAATATAAAGGAATAGGAGTGGTAAAAAAAAGTCCTTGTGGATTTAATTAACACTTTTTTGGTTAATTCTCCTTTAAGGGGGTGTGTCAGGGGGGGGCGTGTCCTATGCCTACATACGTTTGCAAGTAGGTGTCCCTCATTCCCATCTCAAAATGTTGGGAGGTATGGGGTTCCTCGCTTCACAGAGAGCTGCCAAATATATGTACTAACAAAAATAAATCACCCGTGTGTGGGGCATGTTTGCATAGGGGTCCCGTGCAGGCAGTCGCATTCATAGTAATTGGAATGCAGCGGCTGCATAGCCACAGCTCCCAATCTGACAGCCATATGGGTGCCACTGTGGGTCCCTGAGCTCCAGGGGCGACCTGTCCGTTAAGGGCGCATGGGGAGTTGGAAGCACGTGATTAGAGCCAGAGGCTCTAATAGGCTTCAAAATAGGGTGGGCTACTGGCAAATTAATATTTGCTATTGTAACACTGATCCTCCTCCCAGCCAATTCCAGCCTGTCACTCGATTGGCTGAAAGGACGCCTAGGAGGAGGGGAAAAGATGCACGGCGGAAGCCGGCGTGATGGAGGAGAGGACACAGGAGCCGCTGCCCTATGCCCGCCACCCCCCACCTAGATGGGGTAAGTGCCAGACCGACCGGAAGACAGCAAACGAGCGAGCGGGTGGGGTTGAGGTGCTGCCGTCAAAACCCCACCCCCCCCCCCAAATTTTTTTTTACAAGAATAGTACTGTCTGCATGGGGATGCATGGCCTGTACACAGACATGCACTTAAAGTGTTACTAATCCCACAACCCATGCTTGTTATCCCATGCTTGTTATACTCACTGTGGAACCTAAGGGGTTAATCCTCTGCATTGTGTAAACAGTATGTTTGATCCTGTCTTCTCTGATCCTCCCCTTCTTCCACTGTCCCCAATCCATCTCCTGATAATACAGAGCCTTTGGAGGCACTCTGCACATGCTCAGTTTGGTGTGTATTGTTAGAGACTTGTTTTTTTATTTTTTTCTTGTAAGGGTGCATGTGTTCAGCACAGGGCCAATCAGCACTGTCCAGACAGAGGGTCAGGGGTCCTGTATCCTAATAGGACAATCAGAAGAGAATGAAAACTCCTCCTACAAGCTTTAACCAGACACAATCGCTCCCGTCGTCATGCTTAATTGAAGCATGTTTATGTTTACTGCAGGCTGCAGAGAAAGGGACTGGGCAATCTCTGTCAATATCTTTCTCTGTGTTAAAAGTGAGACATCAGAGATCTGTTTAGACCCTTGATATTTCACCAAAGCCCCAGAACGGGGCTCCTAAAAATTAAAAAAATTAAAAATAAATAATAATAATAAAAAATAATATTGTGAAAAATTATTCAAAAAAAATTAAATTGTAGAAAACAATTGGCTGAGACACACAGCGGGCACCATTGGCTCCCACTGCTGTCAATCAAAGCCAATGAGGAGAGAGAGGGGGCCGAGCCGTGGCTCCATGTCTGAATGGACACACAGAGCAGCGGCTTGGCTCGGGCGCCCCCCATTAGCAAGCTGCTTTCTGTGGGGGGGGGGGGGGGGGGGGGCAGGAGGGAGGGGCCAGGAGCGTGGGCGGCGGGGGACCCGAGAAGAGGAGGATCTGGGCTGCTCTGTGCAAAACCATTACACAGAGCAGGTAAGTATAACATTTTTGTTATTTTTAAATAAAAAAAAACAAAACAAGGCTTTAATATCACTTGAATGAACTCGAAAACGCTTCACGAGCCAGAACGCATCTAAACGCAATCTATTTTTTTTTTTAAATGCAGCTTTCAGCGCATTTTTTAACAGTGCTTTCTCCGGCCAGGAGAAAGGTGTTTAGAAGAGTTGCAGCGTGCATGAGGCCTAAATGATGCCTACAAAAGCAAAAGCCAAATGCAACACAAATGCACTGCAAACTTACAGGTAAATACCACACTAGGCCACAAGATGGAGCTGACAATCATAGGAAATAAACATATTAGACAAAATACAGGGATTATTTGTGAATTTTGTGTAATTCATATGGCAATTTTTTATTTTTTTTGCCAATAAGCATCCACCATTACCTAAAGCGTAGGTGGACTGTCCCTTTAATCCTCAAAAGTTATTTTTCTTTACTCGAAATTAGGAGACGGAAATCAGCCATTTTTTTTGATGAAGGTGACCTAATGACCTAGACGGTGGTATAAAATATTATATACTGTGATGGGATTATGGCGGCACAGGAGGGAGGCGGCAGTTTAGGGTCCCTCTGCGTCGGTATTTTTTCACATTGTTCTTATTGTGGTGAAGATCTTGTTGGTTTTATTACCCGCTGTAACTGCTCTCTGTCTGAGGTTTTGTTTTTGCTTAAAAGTCTAAATTCCTCTTCATTTCAGGGGCTGAGCGTTCCTCACCGGAGAAGATCGAGGCCGATGCCAAAGTACATACCGAGAAGAACGCTTCTGCTGAGTTTCTTGTGGACATTTTCAACCCTTTGACCCCAAATACTGATCCACATTATAATGGCATCACCTCTAAATGATGTACGTTGTATATTATAATATATTATAGGGGTGGGGGCTTTTAATACTGGGTTCTAGAAATCAATGATAAAGAGCGCCAGTCTCCGATGAAGAGTGCTAGTCACCAATGAAGAGCGCCACTGATGAAAAACGCCAGTCACCGATGAAGAGCGCCAGACACAGATGAAGAGTGCCAGACCAGTCACAGATGAAGAGTGCCAATGGCAGATGAGGAGCGCTAGACACTGATGAAGAGCACCAGTCACTGATGAAAAGCAACAGACACTGTTAAAGAGCACCAGTCACTGATGAAAAGCAACAGACACTGATAAAGAGCACCAGTCACCGATGAGGAGCGCCAGACACTGATAAAGAGCGCCAGTCACTGATAAAGAGTGCATCACCGATGAAGAGCACCAAACGCAGATGAAGAGCACTAGACACTGATGAAGAGCAACAGACACTAATAAAGAGCACCAGTCACTGATGAAGAGTGCCAGACACTGATAAAGAGTACCAGTCCCCGATGAAGATCGCAGTCACCGATGAAGAGCACCAGTCACAGATTAGATAAAGAGCTCCAGTCACCGATGAAGAGCGCCAATCGCAGATGAAGAGCTCCAGTCCCCGATGAAGGGCGGCAGTCACCGATGAAGAGTGCAGTCACCGATGAAGAGCGCCAATCGCAGATGAAGAGCTCCAGTCACCGATGAAGGGCGGCAGTCACTGATGAAGAGCGCAGTCACCGATGAAGAGCGCCAATCGCAGATGAAGAGCTCCAGTCCCCGATGAAGGGCGGCAGTCACCGATGAAGAGTGCAGTCACAGATGAAGAGCTCCAGTCACTGATGAAGGGCTCCAGTCACCGATGAAGAGCTCCAGTCACCGATGAAGAGCGGCAGTCACCGATGAAGAGCTCCAGTCACCGATGAAGAGCGGCAGTCACCGATGAAGAGCACCAGTCACCGATAAAGAGCTCCAGTCACCGATAAATAGCACCAGTTACTGATGAAGGACGGCGGTCACCGATGAAGAGTGGCATTCACGGATGAAGAGCACCAATCGCAGATGAAAAGCGCTAGACACTGATAAAGAGCACCGATCACTGATGAAAAGCAACAGACACTGATAAAGAGCACCAGACACCGATGAAGAGCGCAATCACAGATGAAGAGCGTCAGTCACCGATAAAGAGTGCCAGTAGCCAATGAAGAGCGCATTCACAGATAAAGAGCTCCAGTCACAGATGAAGAGCGCCAGTCAACAATTTAAGAGTGCCAGTAGCCGATGAAGAGCACCAGCTGTTGATGAAGAGTGCCAGTCACAGATGAAGAGCGCCAGTCACCGATGAAGAGTGCAATCACAGATAAAGAGCGCCAGTCACAGATGAAGAGTGCCAGTCACCGATTTAACAGTGCCAGTAGCCGATGAAGAGCGCCAGCTGTCGATGAAGAGTGCCAGTAACCAATGATGAGCACCAGTCACTGATGAAGAGCGTCAGTCACCAAAAGAGCTCCAGACACCGATGAAGAGCGGCAGTCACCAATAAAAAGGCAGTCACCAATGAAGAGTGACAGTCACCTATGAAGAGTGCCAGACACCGATGAAGAGCGCCAGTCACTGATGAAGAGTGCCAGTCACTGAGGAAGAGCACCAGTCACTGAGGAAGAGTGCCAGTCACCTATGAAGAGCGCTAGTCAACTATGAAGAGTGCCAGTCACAGATGAACAGTGCCAGACATCAATAAAGAGCGCCAGTCACTGAGGAAGAGTGCCAGTCACCTATGAAGAGTGCCAGTCACATATGAAGAGTGCTAGACACCGATGAAGAGCGCCAGTCACTGATGAAGAGTGCTAGTCACCTATGAAGAGTGCCAGATACTGATGAAGAGCGCCAGTCTCCGATGAAGAGTCTCAGTCACCGATAAAAAGCGGCATTTACCAAGGAAGAGTGCCACTCAGTGAAGCTGATCTAAAGAGTTAGGAAGGAATCCGATTGTGCAAGTTTTCCTCACCCGTGATTGGATATTCAAAGTGAACGCAGCTTCACTGTATTCACTAACGTTCCTAATGCTCGGTGAACAGCATTTATTCCTTTATAAATCAACCCAGATATCATCTGTGAGCACAAATGTTATTATAAACCGGGGAGATCCCAGCAATGCTGCAAGGAGCTGAGACACTATTCTATCTATCTATCTATCTATCTATCTATCTATCTATCGATCTATCTATCTATCTATCTATCCACCCATATTCTCTCTATCGGTCTATCTATCTCTCTATTTCATATCTATCTAGTCATCCACCTATCCATAATCTATCTATCTACAACGTATCTATTATCTATCTATCGATCTATCTATTTATCCATGTTCTATCTATCAGTCTGTCTATCTATCTATCTGTCTTTCTATCTATCTACCCTATACATAATCTATCTACAACATATCTGTTATCTATCTATTTATCCATATTCTATCTATTGGTTTATCTATCTATCTATCTATCTATCTATCTATCTATCTATCTATCTATCTATCTATCTATCTATCCCTCATCTACCCCTAATCTATCTATCTATCTATCTATCTATCTATCTATCTATCTATCTATCTATCTATCTATCTATATTCTATCGGTCTACCGTCTATCTATTGATCTATTTATCCATGTTCTATCTGTCGGTCCATCTATTGGTGTATGTATGTATGTATGTATGTATGTATGTATGTATGTATGTATGTATGTATCTATCTATCTATCTATCTATCTATCTATTGCTCTCTCAGTCTTTGTGTAAGGACTTCTCCGGCACATACAGTATTATTCCCATTGATCTTCAGTTACTGGAAGTCTTTCCCACCCTCCATGTGATAAAAATGTCACTAATAATCAGACAGATTATCTCTACACTACATAGAAGTTTCCTTCGCCGGCATGTGCTCCTCATTACCGCCGTGGCCGGGGTAAGGCAGACAGAAGTATATTGAACTATATGGAAGTACATTGCGTACAATTTCCACCTACTCCCGGGCTATGTCAAGTCATGCGTTGGTATTGTTTTTAGAAGGCGGACGCAGCAGCCGTGCGCCGCGTCGGCCAGCAGATGGCGATGGAGGACTTGTAAAGCAGCGCGCCCCCATGTAATGTTCTCTCTGCCCGCAGCCTGGCTACATCTGGAAATATTTGATTTGATATAGTGTCGTTTTACATTGCAGAAATGAGCGTAAGTGGTTTTTTAACCCACCAAGTGAGAAATGTGATCTGGGTTTTACTACCGACCCTTTAAATGAAAACCAGACCGCTTATTAAACCATTATCTATCAAGGATATGGAAGCGGAGGAGAAGGGTGAAGGGAGGAGGGGGGTGGGGGGGTATCCCGGGCACAGCCCAGGTGTACCAGGCCGGATCCACACCCTGCTTCACCGTCTACCTTCGCTGAACGCAACAATGGGATGTTTGCGCTCTTGTGGTTTCAGTGTCAATTGCGAGCTAATTGACGCATATTAGTAAATTATCGCCACAATATTTAAAACATGGAATGGTTGATATATATATATATATATATATATATATATATATATATATATATATATATATATATATATATTTTTTTTTTTATTTTTTTTTTATTGATATATGTCTTTTTATTTATTTGTCTAGTTATATTATTATTTTTGATAATTTATATATTTATTTGTATATTTATTTGAATTATTTTTTTTTTATGATCAATTTCTATAAATATTTTACCAGGCTGGATCCCACACCCTGCCTCAACGTCTACTTTCACCGCACGCACTGATGGGATGCTTGCGCTCTGGTGGTTTCAGTGTTTTGCCATGTCCGATTACAAGCTAACTGACACATATTAGTATATGATTGCCATAATATGTATAACACACGACTGTTGCTTTATTTATTTGTGTATTTAAAATCTCCCAAGCTTTGAACATCTCACGGAGCTCTGTTCAATCCATCATCGGAAAATGGAAAGAGTATGGCACAACTGCAAACCTACCAAGACATGGCCATCCACCTAAACTGACCGGCCGGGCAAGGAGAGCATTCATCAGAGAAGCAGCCAAGAGGCCCATGGGAACTCTGGAGGAGCTGCAGAGATCCACATCTCAGGTGGGAGAGTCTGTCCACAGGACAACTATTAGTCGTGTTCTCCACAAATCTGCCCTTTATGGAAGAGTGACAAGAAGAAAGACATTGATGAAAGAAAGTCATAAGAAGTCCTGTTTGCAGTTTGTGAGAAGCCATGTGGGGGACACGGCAAACATGTGGAAGAAGGTGCTCTGGTCAGATGAGACCAAAACTGAACTTTTTAAAAGCAAAATGCTATGTGTGGCGGAAAACTAACACGGCACATCACCCTGAACACACCATCCCCACTGTGAAACATGATGGTGGCAGCATCATGTTGTCTGAGTGCTTTTCTTCGGCAGGGACAGGGAAGCTGGTCAGAGTTGATGGGAAGATGGATGGAGCCAAATACAGGACAATCTTAGAAGAAGACCTGTTAGAATCTGCAAAAGACTTGAGACTGGGGGGAGGTTCACCTTCCAGCAGGACAACGACCCGAAACATACAGCCAGAGCTACAATGGAATGGTTTAGATCAAAGCATATTCATGTGTTAGAATGGCCCAGTCACAGTCCAGACCTAAATCCAGTTGAGAATCTGTGGCAAGACTTGAAAATTGCTGTTCACAGACGCTCTCCATCCAATCTGACAGAACTTGAGATATTTTACAAAGAAGAATGGGCAAAAATGTCCCTCTCTAGATGTGCAAAGCTGGTAGAAACATCCCCAAAAAGACTTGCAGCTGTAATTGCAGCGAAAGGAGGTTCTACAAAGTATTGACTCCGGGGGGCGCCATACAAATGTACCCCCCACACTTTTCACTTATTTATTTATAAAAAATGTTGAAAACCATTTATCATTTTCCTTCCACTTCACAATTATGTGCCACTTTGTGTTGGTCCATCACATAAAATCCCAATAATATACATTTACGTTTTTGGTTGTAACATGACAAAATGTGGAAAATGTCAAGGGGTATGAATACTTTTTCAAGGCACTGTATATTACCATTAATTTACCTGCCCTCAAGGAGTTTACAACCTAAGTCTTATCTGCACATGGAACTATTGTAGTGCATGAAAAGATATATATTTTTTTCTATCCGGCAAGCACTGAAACTGTGAAGTAAGGAAGAAAGTTTGCTAAGTTTGGGTGACTTTCATAAACATACACTTCTTACATAGAGACGTGAAGGATTGGACCCCCTGTCTGGCTTTTTACTGCTCCACAAAGATTGTATGAAAAAACTAAAAAAAACTTTATTATAAAGATATAAATTGTAAGCTCTCAGGAGTACCCTTCATGTCTGGAATCGCATTGTTCCTGTATCCTCGCCCTTTAATCTGCACTGCGCAAATTGTTGGCTCTTCATAAATTCGGTATAATAATGGTCACTAGAAATGACACAACACCATGCAAATATACAACATCCCACAGGTAGAACACACAGACTAAACATATTTAAAACTATACAACCCCCCCTTTAAAAAGAAAAAAAAAAGGCCTCTGCCCATAGGAATGACAGAAATTGAAGAAAGATGGTGGAAATGACTTTGACCATTTACCAGAGCCCCTGATGAAGGGAATTACTTTGACCATTCACCAGAGCCCCTGATGGTGGGAATGACTTTGACCATTCACCAGAGCCCCTGATGAAGGGAATTACTTCGACCATTCACCAGAACCCCTAATTGTGGGCATGACTTTTTGTGGGCATGACTTTGACCATTCACCAGAACCCCATGATGGTTAAATATGACTTAACCAGTCACCAGAGCCGTGAGGATGCAAATGAATTTGACCATTCACTAGAGCCCCTGATGGTGGGACTGACTTTGACTGTTCACCTGAGCTGCTTAGGATAGGAATGACTTTGACCATTTACCACCATTGTCTCTGATGGTGGGAATGACTTTGACTATTCACCCTAGCCCCTTATGATGGGAATGACTTTAACCATTTACCAGAGCCTCTGATGGTGGGAATGACTTTGACCATTCACCGGGTCCCTGATGAAGGCAATGACTTTGGCCAGTCACCAGAGCCCGTGAGGATGCAAATGAATTTGACCATTCACCAGAGCCTGTAATGGTGGGAGTAACTTTGACCATCCACCAGTTTCCCTGATGAAGGTAATGACTTGACCTTTCACCAGAGCCCCTGATGGTCGGAGTGACTTTGACCATTCACCAGCATCCCTGATGGTGGGAATGGCTTTGGCTATTCACCCGAGTCCCTGATGAAGGTAATGACTTTGACCATTCACCAGAGCCCGTGAGGATAGAAATGAATTTGACCATTCACAAGAGCCTCTAATGGTGGGAATAACTTTGACCATTCACCAGTGCCCCTGATGAAGCAAATGACTTGACCATTCACCAGCGCCCCTGATGGTCGGAATGACTTTGACTTCTCACCCGAACCCCTGATGGGAATAACTTTGACTATTCAACAGAGCCCCTGATAAAAGGAATGATTTTGATCATTAATGTGAGCCCCTAATGATGGGAATGACTTTGACTGTTCACCTGAGCTGCTTAGGATAGGAATGACTTTGACCATTTACCACCATTGTCTCTGATGGTGGGAATGACTTTGACTATTCACCCTAGCCCCTTATGATGGGAATGACTTTAACCATTTACCAGAGCCTCTGATGGTGGGAATGACTTTGGCTATTCACCCGAGTCCCTGATGAAGATAATGACTTTGACCATTCACCAGAGCCTGTGAGGATAGAAATGAATTTGACCATTCACAAGAGCCTCTAATGGTGGGAATGACTTTGACCATTCACCAGTGCCCCTGATGAAGCAAATGACTTGACCATTCACCAGCGCCCCTGATGGTCGGAATGACTTTGACTTCTCACCCGAACCCCTGATGGGAATAACTTTGACTATTCAACAGAGCCAATGATAAAAGGAATGACTTTGATCATTAATGTGAGCCCCTGATGGTGGAAATGACTTTGACCATTCACCAGAGCCCCTGATGGTGGAAATGACTTTGACCATTCACGAGAGCCCGTGAGGATGCAAATTAATTTGATCATTCACCAGAGCCTCTAATGGTGGGAATGACTTTTACCATTCACCGGTGCCCCTGGTACTCAGCTTTACTCCACTATTTTGTAATAAAGGATAACCACTGATGCTGATTTACCGGGGTGCCGACTTCTTTCTGTGGACTATAAGCCATAGTATGACTTCTATACACCAGATTCCTTGGGTCTAGAACAGTGTTGTTTAACCTTTTTCAGTGAAGGCTCCCTTTAGAACTGTGCACAGTGCTGTGGAACCCTGGTTGAACAACCCTGGTCTAGAACCTCCTAGCCTGAGCACCCAGTACCTGGAACTGTGGATTGAAGTGGAGGTTGTAGAACTGTCTCACCTGTTCCCATACTATGGATTATGTCTGAATTGTGCAACTAAGAGGAGGGACATAATAATTCACATTGGGTGGGGTGATCCTTTAAATCTAAACTCTAGACCAGGGGTCTCAAACTGGCGGCCCTCCAGCTGTTGCGAAACTACAAGTCCCATGAGGCATTGCAAGGCTGACAGTTACAAGTATGACTCCCATGGGCTGAGGCATGATGGGACTTGTAGTTTTGCAACTGCCAGTTTGAGACCCCTGCTCTAGACAGATATACAATACACAAATTAATAGAGGTTTGTATTCCCTAATACGTCATTAAATTAATCTTTTTTTAATTAAAATGGTGTAATAACTCTCTATTTGAATTGGCATCAGCCTCCTTCAGTCCCTGTATAGTAGAGTTCCAAGCATGGGAGGGAGAAGCAACACAAAGAGCCAATGAGTCCAGCAGAGTGACAGAGAGATGAACTCATTAGTGTTCTGCATCTCTGTTCACTGTGCAATCACAAGCTGGGGGCAGGTCTTGGAGGAGGTGGCTGTCACTCAGCACAGGAGACTGAGGACATCTAGTGGCGTAAAAAATGTACTGCAGAGACAGCTCAGGATTTAAGGTGCGTATTGTAGTAAAAGCTCAGTTATTTTATTTTATTTTTATAATTTTTTTTTTATTAAATGGAGTTTTGCTTTAAATAATCCAGAATATATATGTTTTCTTTCTGCTCTTTCTACTGACTCTTAACAAAATGTACGACTCCTTGATCAGTTCCAGTGTAAGACTGCAGGTGCTGACAAAGTTCCATCACTTTAACTATTAACACATCACAATCTGCCCGCTGGGAACCGAACTCCCTTCCACAAGGCAAGAAGCCTCTGAGAGTCCCGCTGACGCCCGCGTATAAATAATAGTTTCAGGAATATGATGTAACGGCCTACAGATGTATCCAAAGTTATTATTTATTTTCCAAACGACAGATGCTCGAGCTATTGTGCCGGAATAACACTTGTTTCTCATTCGGGGAGAAAATCTGACAAATCGGTGTCTCAGCACAGGCTGCTGAGCTGGAACATCCACCGTCCAATAAATATGAATGCCTAAAGGGGAACTCTGAAGAGTTGTTGAAGAGTATTGTAGCGCAGACACTTTTCTAAAGTGTGCGCTATAATGCAAATTTCGTATTTCCAGAACTGTAACGGAGTTCTGGGGGTTAATTCTATAGGTATTTTACTTTGGCATCAGTCTGGTTGGGCTGTACTGGAGTTCTGCCTGGTCATAGGTGCAGTGAGGCACCTGTGACAGGCTGAGAACGCATTTCGGTTGGACGTGTTAGGTACCGATCTTTCTCAGAGCCAATCATTGGGCGCGTCTGGCCCCGTTGTGTATTCTGGGAAGGGGTATTTAAGATGCTCAAGTCACGTGTTCAGGGTTCGGCTTGCTCTTTGATTCCTGGTTCCGGTCCGGACCAACCCCGTGAGGGGTCCCGAACCCAGGAGTGTCTGCTGCCCCCGTGAGCATGGTCATCTTGACCAGTCCCAGAGGCCCTCATGGTCTGGGGTAGGGATCCGTCCGTTCCCGAGCCTCGGAATTGGCTAGTTCGAGGCCCAGTAACTGAAGGAGGATTCGGAGGTGTCCCGGTGTGCTCGCGGCATTGGAGAGACACAGCAACTCATACAAGCGTCCAGAGGACTCTTCGGAGGAGGGCCAAGAAGCTGGCTGCTCGGTAAGAGCCTGGGAGCTGAAATTGTATGGACACTAGTGAATCCGCATTTCTTACGGTATCGCCGAAGCGGCTGAAAGATCCAGGTACTGTGGGAAAAGCTCCTAATTTATCTTTAGTTACAACCTAGTCTGTGGCAGAGACTTTGCAAATTTTCAAGTCACTTGTTGGCTGCTAAATCTACAGTTTAGATGTTTATCCAGAAGTGAAGCGCCCAGTTGCGAGTGGCTACTCTCTGGGCTATCTAAAGAGACATTCAATTGATGTCAGCAGTTCTGAAGTGCCTGAGTTTTATCACCCGTGCCCTCTATTCCCAATCGAGAGACTGTGTTATAGTTGAACGCTACCCTTGCAAATAAAAATCCTTAAAAGGACCTTTGCGTGTCAGCTTCTGAAGTCACTGGGTACTAACCCTGGGAACCCCTAGACAACGAACGACGAGCTACAAGGAGGAGGTAATTGGTAAGCCCAGAAAATTCATAGCCGCCGCCAGGGGTTATGGCGTTACAGTATCAAAACCCAAACAATGTAATATGTTGCAGTCCTTACCTGTAGTGGCTGCAATGGTTTTCTCAACTTTTATTTCTTTTATGATAACCTGATGATCCTGTCAGTAACACACTTACTAGTGTAATAGTTCAAAGAGAGCACCAAATTAAAAATCCTAAGTCATTATTTCTCATCTCTCAATATGGCGTGGGGGACACATTCCCCCCTGCCCCCCCCCCCCCTCCTCCAGCTTCTGCCCTGGTCCCATGTGTCTACATGCTTTTTACGCCTAGCTATGAGGTTGCACAGGGTGCTCCCCTTTCCCATGCTGTTGTCTGACAATGTAGCTAGCAAGGTGATGACTGCTGGATAATCAGGACTTGCCTTGGCTCCAAGCAGTTGCCTGAGACCAACAGCGGCAAGTGGAATGCAGGGGGGGTGGGGCTTGTCAGCCTTCTATCCCTCTGCATTCTTCTTGCTGCCTCTTGTCTTGAGAAGGTGCTTGGAGAATGGACAAGCATCGGTTGTTAAGCAGCCACCACCTCACTGTTAGAGGACCACAGCGGAAGGGAGCGCCCTTTCCGACCCTGTAGCTAGGCTTACAAACATAGGAACATGGGACTACATGTAATTTGCCCCATGCAGGGCCGGTTGCTACCACTAGGCAAACTAGGCAGCCGCCTAGGGCGCACTGCTGCCTAGGGGCACTCGGCCACTGGTTTCCCTCCGCGTCTGCATGCTCTGCAGGCTGCAAAATGCAACTAAGTCTGACCGGTAGTGTAATTACAGGCGTACCACTGGAGCCAGCGCTAGAGGAAGCAGAGCCGATGCTTTCTGTATAGCGCCGCCTTCTGTCACATGGACAGTGTAAAGGGGGTGGAGCCAATGGTGGTGAAAAAATTAGGTTTTGCCTAGGGTGTCAAAAACCCTTGCACCACCCCTGGCCCCATGGCAAACAGAACACTGAAAACAATTGAAATGAAAGTTCTTCTTTAAGAGAGTGCAGTCTACCTACCTCTGAGTCACCCCCATTTATCCAGAGGGATCCAATGGGCATTCCAATTTGGGCCTTTTATGCAACCGGCAACTGGTGGTTTGGTATTTGGGTTATAAGTTACATTTTGGTGATGGAGAGTAGTAGACTTATGTCTACACATGCAATCGCAAAGGGGAAGGAGGATAGTTCAGCCTTAATAAGGAGGGGACAGTCATTTGGGACAGGCCTGATCACTATTGCCATTGAAAGTGGTCAGCCAGTGGTCTTCCCACTTAACTCTTGGATGTAAGATTATCTTGTGTGTATGTGGGCTGCCCTAGGGACTAAATTGAGGTTAAGGGTTATTTTTAGAGGTCATGCTGAGGATTTGAAATGAGATATAGGGTTCATTTTAAGGTTAAGATAGGTTAGGTTAGTTAGTTTAAGATAAAGGGTTAGATTTGGAGCATATAGGGGGGTTGAATTTAGGAGGTAGATTGCAGTTTAGGGTTAAATTTAGAGAATAGGCTGTAGACTAATGTTAATCCTAGGGGTTAAGGTTGGGGTTTAGAGCCAATGTAAAAAGTAATGTTGAGGTTATGGTTATGTGTTGGAGACAGGTTGTGCTTTGTGGTTAAATATATAGGATTGATTGAGGTTTAAGGTTAATTTTAGGGGTAAGGTCGAAGTGGTTAGGGGTTAGATCTAGAGCATACATTGTCGTTTAGGGTTGAATTTAGGAAATAAATTGCAGTTTAGGGTTAGATTAGGTCAATAGGTTGAAGACTAAAGTAAATGTTAGGGGTTAAGGTTGAAGTTTGCATTTAAGGGACACAGTAAGGTTGGGTTTATGGTTATGTTTTGGGGGCAGGTTATTCTTTGCGGTTACATTATTAGGACCGAATGAGCTTTGAGGCTAATTTGAGGGGTACAGTTAAGGTTAAGGACTAGATTTAGGGCATAAATTTAGCTTAAGGGTTGATCTCAGGCAATGATTATGGTTTATGGTTAGATATAGACTGTAAGCTGAGGTTAATGTTAGAGGTTAAGGGTGAGGTTTCGAGCCAATGTAAGAAGTAATGTAGAGGTTATGGTTATGGGTTTAAGGCAGGTAGTGCTTTTTAGTTAAGTTCATAGCACTAATTAAGGTTTGGGGTTAATTTTAGGGGTAAGGTTGAGGTTAGGGGTTAGACTTAGAGCATAGATTGTGGTTTACTGTTGAATTTAGGGCATAGATTGTGGTTTAGGGTTAGATTTAGAGGATAGGCTGTAGATTGAGGATAATGTTAGGCAGGGGCGTTTCTAGGTCTACAAAAGATCTGGGGCTAGAGCCCATAGCAGCGTAGTAAAGAAAGTCATACGCTTGGGCGGGCACACACATGTATATAATAAACGTGTGTGTGTGTGTGTATCCCCAGAAAGCCTCCTCTTTGCATCAGCGTCCCCAGAGAGCCCCCCTTACATTAGGGTCCCCAGAGAGCCTCCCTGTCACGTACCTTAAGGCAGAGCCCGTAGTGCAGGGAGCGGCCCCTCGTAAACCCCTGGTTCGGGAACCCCTGATAGGGAAGACAGGGGCTCGGGAGCACAGGGGAGCACAAGTGCCTGGCTGGTAAGCTGGGTAGAGGGCTGAAGGTCTGTGCAGACGGGAACAAGGAGGTGTCCTGGAGTCCAGCGGCAGGAAGCAAACAGGTAGGGTGCAGCAGACACAAGGAGGTGTCCTGTAGTTCAGCAGCAGGAGGCAAACAGGTGATGTGCAGCAGACACAAGGAGGTGTCCTGTAGTCCAGCAGCAGGAAGCAAACAGGTAATGTGCAGCAGACACAAGGAGGTGTCCTGTAGTCCAGCAGCAGGAAGCAAACAGGTAATGTGCAGCAGACACAAGGAGGTGTCCTGTAGTCCAGCAGCAGGAAGCAAACAGGTAATGTGCAGCAGACACAAGGAGGTGTCCTGTAGTCCAGCAGCAGGAGGCAAACAGGTACAGGCGGGTCTCAGGCAGGCAGGGTCGAACACAGACGGGCAGATCAGGTACAGAGGGAGCATCCAAAAGGGTAGTCAAAGTCCAGTACCGGGATCAGGGCAGGCAGAGGTCAGAAGAGTCAGAGGCAAGCCAAGTTTCAGCAGGGATCAGGTGAGTCAGGTTTTGCAGGTTAACAGAGCACATACAGGAAACGCTGTTGATCGGGCAGCAAGGCAACAGGGTCTGGGTTCAGCTTAAATAGCTCTCTTGGCGCCAGACAGCATCAAGGCGGCCGCGCGCGCGCTCCCGCATGCGCCCGGCGCCGCGCGTGCACGTGCGTGTTCCCGCGCGCGCTCCCGCGCGTCCGTGCGCGCTGACAGTCGCGCCATTGCGCATGTGTGGGCGCAGCGGGCCCGTTCTGACCCGAGGGATTCTTCTCCTCCTGGGGATGTTGGGACGCCCGCTGGAGGGGCCTTCCTGACACTCCCCCTTAATTCAGGGTCCCCAGAGAGCCCCCCACTTACATCAGGGTCCCCAGAGAGCCTCCCCTTCCCTTGGGGACCCCTGCAGAGACTCTGGGCTATGTGCCCCAGATTCGGGGCTATAGCCCCAAAAGCCACCCCCTAGCGACGCCACTAATGTTAGGGGTTAAGGTTGGGGTTTAGAGCTAATGTAATGGGTAAGGTTGAGGTTATGGTTATATTTTGGAGACAGGTTATGCTTTGTGGTTAAATGTATAGGATGGATTGAGGTTTGAGGTTAATTTTAGGGGTAAGGTTGAGGTTCGATTTAGGGCATATATTATGGTTTAGGGTTGATTTTAGGACATAGATTGCAGTTTAAGGGTTAGATAAGAGGATAGGTTTTAGACTAAGGTAAATGTTAGGGGTTAAGGTTGAGTTTTACAGCTAAGGAGCAAAGTAAGTTTGAGTTTATGGTAATGTTTTGGGGCCAGGTTGTGCTTTGTGGTTACATTTATAGGACCAGTTGAGATTTGAGGCTAATTTTAGGGGTAGGTTTGAGGTTAAGGGCTAGATTTAGGACATAAATTGTGGTTTAGGGTTAGATTTGGAGGATATGCTGTAGACTGAGGATAATGTTAGGGGTTAAGGTTGAGGTGTAGAGCCAATGTAAGAAGTAAGGTTGAGGTTATGTTTTGGAGATTGGTTGTGCTTTGTGATTAAATGTATAGGACTGGTTGAAGTTTGAGGCTCATTTTAGGGGTGAGGTTGAGTTTACGGGTTAGCTTTAGGTCATATATTAAGTTTAGAGTTGATATCAGGGCATAGATTGTGGTTTAGGGTTAGATTTAGAGCAGGAGGTCTCCAAACTATGGCCCTCCAGTTGTTCAGGAACTACAATTTCCATCACGCCATGTCTTTGGATTTTATAATGCCTCATGGGATGTGTAGTTCTGCAACAGCTGGAGGGCCGTAGTTTGGAGATCCCTGATTTAGAGGATAGGCTGTAGACCGAGGTCCACATTAGGGGTTAAGGTTGGAGTGTAGAGCAAATGTATGAAGTACGGTTGAGGTTATGGAGGAGGACACAGCACTGATGGTGTGGAGAAGTAATATGATAGTGGACAGAACACATCAGTCTCTGTCCCTCCCCTGCATGCCACAGCTTCACCCTCCGCCGCCTCCGGGCTCCCAGCGATGTCCTCCTCTCTCACTCCCCACAGTTTTACTCTCCTCCTCCCTACTCAGTCCTCACCCCTGCTCGGCTCCTCTGTCTGGACCTCTGCCATAGTGTCCTGATCGTCGGGAGGCGCCTTTACGTTACTGCGCATGCGCCACCCGGCTGAGCGGGTACAAGCTTTCCCGAGCCCGGCCGGCTTTGGAACGGCGCATGCGCCGTTCCATGGTCGGCTCGCGGCCATCTTTTTTTACGGGCACCGATGCCCAGAATGGACTTTAACGGGCAGCCCCAAAAAGGGGTTAAATCTACGGGCGGTTGCAAACACTGTGGGGCCCCCTGCTGAACACTGGGCCCTTGGTCGGTGCCCGAGTGCCCTAATGGTCAGTCCGCCCCGGGGTTATGGTTATGTTTTGGGGGCAGATTGTGCTTTGTGGTTACATTTATAAGACTGATTGTGGTTTGAGGTTAATGTTAGGGGTAGGGTTGAGGTTAAGGGTTAGATTTGGGGCATAGATTGTGGTTTAGGGTTCGATTTAGAGGATAGGCTGTAGACTGAGGTTAATGTTAGGGGTTAAGGTTGGAGTGTAAAGCCAATGTAAGAAGTAAGGTTGAGGTTATGGTTATATTTTTGGAGACACGTTGCGCTTTGTGTTAAAATTTATAGGACTGATTGAGGATTGAGGATAATTTCTGCTGAACACTGGGCCCTCGGTCGGTGCCCGAGTGCCCTAATGGTCAGTCCGCCCCTGGGTTATGGTTATGTTTTGGGGGCAGATTGTGCTTTGTGGTTACATTTATAAGACTGATTGTGGTTTGAGGTTAATGTTAGGGGTAGGGTTGAGGTTAAGGGTTAGATTTGGGGCATAGATTGTGGTTTAGGGTTAGATTTAGAGGATAGGCTGTAGACTGAGGTTAATGTTAGGGGTTAGGGTTGGAGTGTAAAGCCAATGTAAGAAGTAAGGTTGAGGTTATGGTTATATTTTTGGAGACACGTTGCGCTTTGTGTTAAAATTTATAGGACTGATTGAGGATTGAGGATAATTTCTGCTGAACACTGGGCCCTCGGTCGGTGCCCGAGGGCCCTAATGGTCAGTCCGCCCCTGGGTTATGGTTATGTTTTGGGGGCAGATTGTGCTTTGTGGTTACATTTATAAGACTGATTGTGGTTTGAGGTTAATGTTAGGGGTAGGGTTGAGGTTAAGGGTTAGATTTGGGGCATAGATTGTGGTTTAGGGTTAGATTTAGAGGATAGGTTGTAGACTGAGGTTCATTTAGGGGTTAAGTGAGGAGTGTACAGCCAATGTAAGAAGTAAGGTTGAGGTTGTGGTTATGTTTTGAAGACACGTTGTGCTTCAGGGTTAAATTTATAGGTCTACCCACATACTCCTAGCAGCCAGGCTCAACCTCACTAGACACTGGAAATCTTCCTCATCCTTGACACTCTCACAAGTCTTAAATATAGTGGCCCTGCACTACAGCTACGAACTCATGACAGCAGCCAGTAATGGCTGTTATACCAAGACCAATACCCATTGGCAACCCTGGATTAACTGGACTTAAACTGCGCCAACTAGTAATTAAAGACACCCACATACATCCTGACTCTCCACTTCTTGACTGAGCAATACTACAACCCCCTGGAGAATATACAATGCGATACCTATGCTACTAACCCACAGCAAACACTGTTCGCATTATATATGATATACTAGTGACTCCTCTCCTGTGGCACTAATGTTCCCATTTGGGGTGCCACTTGAGAGGTCAGGTTTCGTTCCATGTTTTCCACGTTTTTCTTCTTTAATACTTAAAGTATAGGGTATTTACACAGAGTTTGAGTACATACTCTTTATGGTTATACTGAATTTCATGTAATTCCTACATCGCTAATCGACGTACAATGCCCAATTGTACATTGTATGCTTTTTGAAAACATTAAAAACTTTTTTGAAGTGGAAATTTATAGGTCTGATGTTTGAGGTTAATTTTAGGCGTAAGGTTGGGGTTAAGGGTTAGATTTAGGGCATAGATTGTGGTTTAGAGTTAGATTTAGAGGATAGGCTGTAGATTGAGGTTAATGTTAGGGGTTAAGGTTGTGGTGTAGAGCTAAGGAACCAAGTAAGGTATGGGCCTTGTAGTTAAATGTATAGAACTGATTGACGTTTGGGGTTTTATTAGGGGATAGTACTGGTGTTAGGCTCAAGTAAAGGGAAGGGTTTCGAGGTTTGGTTCAAGGTTAAGGCCAGGTTCACATATGTGCGGCCACGGTTCCCAGCATGGGGTCCGGCGTGTTCCTGTTCACCGGTTCAGGTGGGAATCAGGCCATTTTTGCCTGAATTCACACCTGAACCAGACTCAAACACGCACAGGACCCTTTTGGAATGCGGGCCGCTGCCGCCCCGGACCTGTTAGGCCATATGTGCCAATTGGATGTAGGTTTCCCCTTATCCAATTTGCATGACATGCAAGTGTGACTGGCTCTCAATGGAGTCGGTTCACACAGGTCCGGGGCGGCACAATGGCCTGATTCACACCTGAACCAGACTCAAACACGCACAGGACCCTTTTGGAATGCGGGCCGCTGCCGCCCCCCGGACCTGTGTGAACCGGCTCCATTGAGAGCCAGTCACACTTGCATGTCATGCAAATTGGATGAGGGGAAACCTACATCCAATTGGCACATATGGCCTATGGCACTATGGCACTACATCCAATTGGCACATATGGCCTTTCGACTGAGGTTTAAGGCTAGAGTTGGGTGTAGAGAAATCCAAAGAGGGTAACGCCGCTCCAGGTGATCACAATCAATTCGATCCAGATATGCTGGGTGCAAGCCACAGCTCACCACCGGGATAATAGGAAAAGAAGAAACGGCTGCACACCGACAATATTGATCCAACGTGGATTTATTGAAAATGTACTCATGACTCACTCACTCACCCACGTGTTTCGCACTGCAATAGTGCTTCTTCAAACCACTTCTTCGAGGAAGTACTATTGCAGTGTGAAACGCGTCACCTCTCCTGTGTTCTTGTCTTGGCGGCAGTCATGAGTACATTTTTGTTTCAATAAATCCACGTTGGATCGATACTGTCGGTGTGCAGCCGTTTCTTCTTTTCCTAGAGTCGGGTGTAAGTAGAGGTTATGAAAGTTCGTTTTTTTTTGTTAGCCCTATATATGTGCCTCCACATCCGGTAAACCTTGCCAACTACTAATGGGTGATGACATTTTAATCACATACGATATTTTTGAATATTGGTGCGCGCAAAACATCCATGCCAATTATCAAAGGCCGTCTGAAAGCGGTCGCACTGTTTTAGACCAAATGGAAATTTTGCTTTCCGCAGCTTTAAATAGCTTGCATTATACATTTATAACAAAAAAAAAAAAGAAAAAAAAGAAAAAAAAAAAAAAAAAAGATTAATTTGTCATCTAAGGATTATATCCGTTTAAAAGCGGTAAGCTCACCAGCGTGCGATTCTGCCAAACATATAGTTTTACTCTCTGTTTAAATTCTATAATACTCATGATTAAAATAACTACTGCGGGTGCTGTGTTGGCTATAGTCCTCTCACTCTGTATTAAAAAAAATAATGCTATAGGGTGACAGCTAGCAAACAAGGAGTGGTCTCACCCAGCCAAAGTCGACTTAATAGCATTCATTTTAAAATAAAACTCAGTGAAATAATGTCATGTTTGTGGTGAAAAGTCTGGGATAAAAAGTGGTATGTGCGCAAATTCATATTATTGGTGGGTTGTAATAGCACTCTAGGTAAAGCTGAAGTTTAATCTGCTTATATTTTGCCTTCCCTGGTACCTCCTTTTCCTCCCATCATCAACATGCTAATGATATTTCTGTTCCAAACCTTCCTGCTTCCCTACCTTGTACTAGACCCAGTGATGCCATCACTGGGCCTCGGCACTTCTCTATGCACTGCAAGCAGGCCATGACTGGTGGGAGGGGCCAGCAGGGTGCTGTACAGAGTTTCCTGAAAACATCACAGCGCCCTGCCTCAGTACTCCTCTTAAAGTGGCTTTAAAGGCTCATGTTTTTTTTTTTTACCTTCATGCACGAGAGCTGATTGGGTCTCTCAATCCTCATTGGCTGAGACACCAGCGAGAGCCATTGGCTCCTGCTACTGTCAATCACAGCCAGTGAGTGTCAGGGCTGGGCTCACCCCTTTCTTATCAGAGCTGGCCGCTCAGCTGTTGGCTAATTGCCAGCTCCTATCTCTTCACAGTTACTCAGCTGTTGATGATATCCTGCTCGTCAGTCCCGCCTACTTAAGCCGTTCAGCCCAGAGGATATCTGCCTTCGCCTTGGTCAACATCACAGAAACTATCCTGTTCAAGACTTGCTTTGCTGACATCCATGGGAGTCCGCAGAACTTTTTTCGGGGGGGGGGGGGCATAATTTTAAGGTCACCCATGCTCTGACCCTTTTCGACAATGTCATTATCACGGTCAGAGACTGCAGACGTAGTACAGGAGATGGTCAGAGACTGCAGACATGGCACAAGAGACTGTCAGAGACTGCAGACATGGCCCAAGAGTCTGTCAGTGACTGCATACATGGCTCAAGAGACTGTAAGAGACTGCGGACATGGCACAAGAGATGACCAGAGACTGTATACATGGCCCAAGAGACTTCAGAAACTGCATACGTGGCTCAAGAGACTATAAGAGACTGCGGACATGGCACAAGAGACTCTAAAAGACTGCATACATGTGGGGGTGGGGGGGGGGGGTGACAGAGAGAGAGAGGGGGTGACAGAGAGAGGGGGGTGACAGAAAGACATAGGGGGTGACAGAAAGAGACAGGGGGATGACAGAGAGAGACAGACGGGGGTGACAGAGGGAAGGGTTGACAGAAAGAGACAGAGGGGGGTGACAGAGAGAGACATAGGGGGGGGGGTGTGACAGAGAGAGAGGAGTGTGACAGAGAGAGACAGAGGGGTTGGGAGACAGAGAGAGGGGGTGAAAAAGACAGAGGGGTGACAGAGAGAGAGAGAGAGAGAGGGGGTGACAGAGAGGGGTGATGGGGGGTCAGAGAGAGGGACCCCCTAGCCCTGTCTGCAGTCCCTCAAGTGCCCCTATGTCCCATTGGTGTGTGCAATGCTCAATACGGTACCTTGCATGCCAGTAGGATGTCCAAGATGGCCAGCAGCTGGCAAGACCGTTTTCATTCTGGGTGAGGACAGGGCCGGCCGCCAGCACTAGGATAAAGACCGAGTGGGGAACAAACTCCTGATCTGATCCCTGATTCCAGGGGGGGGGGGCACTTGCCCCCCTTGCCCCTACCTGTGGACGCCCATGCTGACATCCCTTCTGGCTCCAGATCCTGCTTTCTGTTCCACTACATTGATCCCTGACTTCTGGCTTGGCTGACTATCCTGTCCGGTTACTATCCGGTTACTGAACTCTGGCTA
Organism: Lithobates sylvaticus; assembly: GCA_028564925.1. NCBI lineage: Eukaryota > Metazoa > Chordata > Amphibia > Anura > Ranidae > Lithobates > Lithobates sylvaticus. The sequence goes on from CM053035.1 coordinate 198,219,372, forward strand.
TGTTTTAACTACATTTGTTCTTTTTACTTTTATTATTAAACAAGTGTGATTTAATTGTACTTCAGTCTCGGTCTGATTTAATGGTTTCTGACAGTGAGCCAATGAGGAGAGAGTGGGGGGGGGGGGGCGAACTGCAGCTCTGTGTGTCTTATGGATGCATAGAGTGGGGCTCAGCAGTGAGCAAGCACCAGTGCCCCCAGAGCAAGCGGCTTGCTGCTATTTGGGACACTGGCTGAAGAGGAGGAGCCAGGAGTGCTGGCAGGGGACCCCAAAAGAGGAGGATCTGGGCTGCTCTACGTTATTTTAAGAAAAGAAAAGAAAAAAAAAAGAAAATTAGACCCTAGAGAATAAAATGGCAATCGTTGCAATATTTTATGTAACACAGTATTTGCGCAGCAGTCTTTCAAACACAATTCCTTTAGGAAAAAATTAATTTTAATGAATAAAAAAAAAAACCACAATATTTACCCCAATTTTTCTGTGTAATGTGAAACATGATGTTACGCTGAGTAAATAGATACCCAACATGTCATTGCGCCAACAGACCCAGTTTAGGCAGGGTTGCTCCTCGCAAATTTGCCAGGAATAATTATCCTGGTTGATTGTTAGAGAATGAGATCTATTGATTTCTCCCTAAGTTTGGCCTAGTTGCACTTTTCTCTTCTACCACTAGGTGGCTGGGTGCTTGGTGGTACTAGATATTAGAAGGGCAACGCAAGGTCAGGTTATGGGTATATGGGGCATCTCAGCCAATGAGTAGGGGTTTCCTTGAATCCCTTGGCCTGCTGGGAGATCCTATATATTCTGGTGGAGTCAGGTGATCGGTGTTCTGTGCCACCTGGACAGCTGTCTGGATGGACGTGTGTTGTACTGCCCTGGGCTGCTAGGATTGGGCCTATCCCGGGCACATCTGGCTGCTAGGCTGTCTGAGGGCCTATGCAGAAGCAAGAGAGCAGCGAAGGGTTGGGATTGCGGCTTGCAGTCCAACCAAAAGTGACGGTTCTGTAGGCCGGAGAACCTGTCGTGGTCGGAGATAGAGGGGAAGCTGACGCCAGTAAGGGACTATCCGCCCAATTACCAAGGACCACAGTGAGTAGCTGAAGCAAGTACCAGAGCAGCATTCTCACCAACCCGGGATGGTGGAGAATCGGGAAACTTCAGTGTGTATCAAGCCAGAGACCCAACCAGCGGAGGTGACGCTTGCAGAGCAGCCTTGTGCGTCAAGCCAGGGACCGAGCAGGCCAGCGGGGGTGAAGCTTGAGAGGTATCTTGAGTGCCAAGCTAGGGACCCAGCAGAGAAGTCGGGGTGACGATTGAGTTAGGTACTACCGTGAAGATTGAAGGAGTTCAAGGGATTCAGTGACAGTGAAGTGGTGAAAGTGGTCTAGTGAGAGACCGGGAGCTCAGTGGGCTGAAGAACTACAAGGAGTGATTGTAGTGGAATAGAAAGGAACTGTTACGCTTTGTGTTAGGAACTGTTAAAGACTGTTGCCATAGGAGACAGCATTCCTGCCCATGCAGATGTGGCTTCTTGCTGGATGCCTTTCCATGCATTGCTGTCCTATCGAAGTCTCGGAGTCTGCCAATTGAACTTGCAACTACCTAAGGGTTTTTCTGGCCCTAACCCACTTCCCCCCAAAAGTTTGTTAAGAGAAATAAACTCTCTTTTGCATTCAAGAAGTGTCTGGCGCCCAAAGACTTTAATCATCTTGCACCCACCATGCCTCACAACCCACCACACACTGAAGGATGTCAGCTATCTCGGGCCCTGGAGGTTCTCATTAGATCGAAGGAGGCCTGAGACCTTGCTACGTTTACAAGGAATGTAAACATTCCCTGCAAAATAGGGATGACAGGTCCTCTTTTTTGATCGATCTGGGGTCAAAAAGACCCCAAATATCTCATTTACCTTTTAAAAAGATTATTTATTATGGCCCGGGAACCGGAAGGGATGTGAGACTTCCCTCCGGTCCTCCAAGGGCATAGAGACAAGTGGGGGCCATATTGGCCTCACTTTTCTCATAGCCCAGCTAACGGATGCATCGGATCGTTCCGGGGGTTCACCGATGGGCCAGGTAAGCCTGGGAACGACAGGAAGCCCCCCCCCCGCCGCGTCTAAAAGTGATTCCGCAGCATATCCGCCTGCAGGACCGCTTTTATGTGAAAGAGAACCGGCCATAGTAAAAAATACCAGGGTATGGCAGCTAGCTGCTGCCATAACATCGATATTTAACAGGAAAGTAATGATGTATTTTTACTATGGGCCGGTTGGCACGTGGTTAACACCTTTCACCATTCTGGCAGTTTCATGGAAAGCCATGGATCATAGACAACCTCATGGTTTAATATCTTTCACCATGCTGGCAGTGCCATGGAAACCATTGGGTCAAAGCTGACCTCATGGTTTAACACCTTTCACCGTGTTGGCAGTGTCACGGAAAGCCATTGATCATAGCCAACCTCATTGTGCAACTGTCACCATGTTGGCAGTGCCATAGAAAGCCATGGGTTATAGCCGAAATCATGGTTTAAAACCTTTCACCATGCTGGCAGTGCTATGGAAAGCCATGGGTCACAATGGATCTCATGGTTTAACACCTTTTACCATGCTGGCAGTGGCATGGAAAACCATGGGTCATAGGCATTCTCATAGTTTAACACCTTTCACCATGCTGGCAGTGCCATGGAAAGCCATGGGTCATAACTGACCTCATGGTTTACCACCTTTCATCATGCTGGCAGTGCCATGGAAAGCCATGGGTCACAACGGACCTCATGGTTTAACACCTTTTACCATGCTGGCAGTGGCCTGGAAAACCATGGGTCATACCTGACCTCATGGTTTAGCACCTTTTACCATCTTGGCAGTGCCATGGAAAGCCACGGTCATAGGCATCCTCATAGTTTAACACCTTTCACCATGCTGGCAGTGCCATGGAAAGCCATGGGTCATAACCAAACTCGTGTTTTTTGAGTACTTAGACATAAAGCTGTATAGTTGAATGAAAAGTTGCCTTCATATTTTCTTCCTCCTTTTCCCCGAACATCAAAAAGAAACTGCACTAAAAACGGAAAGCCATTGATCATAACCAACCTCATTGTTTTGCAACTGTCACCATGTTGGCAGTGCCATAGAAAGCCATGGGTTATAGCCAAAACCATGGTTTAATACCTTTCACCATGCTGGCAGTGCTATGGGAAGCCATGGGTCATAACTGACCTCATGGTTTACCACCTTTCGTCATGCTGGCAGTGCCATGGAAAGCCATGGGTCACAAAGGATCTCATAGTTTAACACCTTTTACCATGCTGGCAGTGCCATGGAAAGCCATGGGTCACAATGGATCTCATGGTTTAACACCTTTTACCATGCTGGCAGTGCCATGGAAAGCCATGGGTTACAATGGATCTCATGGTTTAACACCTTTTACCATGCTGGCAGTGCCATGGAAAGCCATGGGTCACAATGGATCTCATGGTTTAACACCTTTTACCATGCTGGCAGTGCCATGGAAAGCCATGGGTCACAATGGATCTCAAGGTTTAACACCTTTTACCATGCTGGCAGTGGCATGGAAAGCCATGGGTCATACCTGACCTCATGGTTTAGCACCTTTTACCATCTTGGCAGTGCCATGGAAAGCCACGGTCATAGGCATCCTCATAGTTTAACACCTTTCACCATGCTGGCAGTGCCATGGAAAGCCATGGGTCACAAACAAAACTCGTGTTTTTTTGAGTACTTAGATATAAAGCTGTATAGTTGAGTGAAAAGTTGCCTTCATATTTTCTTCCTCCTTTTCCCCGAACATCAAAAAGAAACTGCACTAAAACGGAAAACCATTTATCATAACCAACCTCATTGTTTTGCAACTGTCACCATGTTGGCAGTGCCATAGAAAGCCATGGGTTATAGCCAAAACTATGGTTTAATACCTTTCACCATGCTGGCAGTGCTATGGAAAGCCATGGGTTATAACTGACCTCAAGGTTTACCACCTTTTAACATGCTGACAGTGCCATGGAAAGCCATGGGTCATAACTGACCTCATGGTTTACCACCTTTCGTCATGCTGGCAGTGCCATGGAAAGCCATGGGTCACAAAGGATCTCATGGTTTAACACCTTTTACCATGCTGGCAGTGCCATGGAAAGCCATGGGTCACAAAGGATCTCATGGTTTAACACCTTTTACCATGCTGGCAGTGCCATGGAAAGCCATGGGTCACAATGGGTCTCATGGTTTAACACCTTTTACCATGCTGGCAGTGCCATGGAAAGCCATGGGTCACAATGGATCTCATGGTTTAACACCTTTTACCATGCTGGCAGTGCCATGGAAAGCCATGGGTCACAATGGACCTCATGGTTTAACACCTTTTACCATGCTGGCAGTGGCATGGAAAACCATGGGTCATACCTGACCTCATGGTTTAGCACCTTTTACCATCTTGGCAGTGCCATGGAAAGCCACGGTCATAGGCATCCTCATAGTTTAACACCTTTCACCATGCTGGCAGTGCCATGGAAAGCCATGGGTCATAACCAAACTCTTGTTTTTTGAGTACTTAGACATAAAGCTGTATAGTTGAGTGAAAAGTTGCCTTCATATTTTCTTCCTCCTTTTCCCCGAACATCAAAAAGAAACTGCACTAAAACGGAAAACCATTGATCATAACCAACCTCATTGTTTTGCAAATGTCACCATGTTGGCAGTGCCATAGAAAGCCATGGGTTATAGCCAAAACCATGGTTTAATACCTTTCACCATGCTGGCAGTGCTATGGAAAGCCATGGGTCACAAAGGATCTCATGGTTTAACACCTTTTACCATGCTGGCAGTGCCATGGAAAGCCATGGGTCACAATGGATCTCATGGTTTAACACCTTTTACCATGCTGGCAGTGCCATGGAAAGCCATGGGTCACAATGGATATCAAGGTTTAACACCTTTTACCATGCTGGCAGTGGCGTGGAAAGCCATGGGTCATACCTGACCTCATGGTTTAGCACCTTTTACCATCTTGGTAGTGCCATGGAAAGCCATGGTCATAGGCACCCTCATAGTTTAACACCTTTCACCATGCTGGCAGTGCCATGGAAAGCCATGGGTCACAACCAAACTCGTGTTTTTTGAGTACTTAGACATAAAGCTGTATAGTTGATTGAAAAGTTGCCTTCATATTTTCTTCCTCCTTTTCCCCGAACATCAAAGAGAAACTGCACTAATTTGAACTGCTGTGCCTCTTTCTCCAACCATCAGCATGTGAACATAGACGTCGGCCTCCTGAAAGCCAGGACTACAAGGCTTTGCTGCGGAGAGTGCTCTGGGATTTGCTCTACCACTGAACACCATTTCCAAAAAAATGTTGATTATATGCTCCATTAAATTATGATTAAAATATAAGTAAGCCCCGGTTAGTGCCTCTAAATCCTCGGTGCTTTCTGTTATTCACAGTTCTCCACTCCAGCTCCTGAAAGCATGGGACGTCAGAAAGATTTACGCCGAGCCGGGGGTGGAAAGAGGGGCCGTTTCTCGCCTGAACCACTGTTTAAGTGCTTTTTGATTCCTTCACACCTGGAATTTAAAGGATTTCATCTTGATCTGCATTTATTCACACGTTCCTGGTCAATAATCCGCTCCATGAAAGCCCTCTGAAAAAAACCAGAAGGGGTTTTTGGGTTTCATTACAAACCAATATGTATTTTCTGTCTTCACGCCGAAGACTTTCTAAAGACTTGGCCATAGCATGTTGATAGAATATATGATCCTTATAATTCCAAGGTGTGTACTCCTCTAATTCAGTTTTTTTTATTTCTGTTATTGTGTAGGGCTGTGATAATAGACGTCGGCTTTGGAGGACTTTCAGCATTATTTTCTACCTTTCAGACACAATGAAGTTATAGGCCAGCTCCACCTGAAACTGATATTGCCAGAAATTCTAGTGCAGACATGCCAAAGTGGTGTTTATGGCCCCCAGTGGTTTGAGAATTTAAACTGAATGAGGCCCCAGCTGTTCCTCAGCCGATAAAAGCTACCCTCACTTATATTTTGTAGCCCAATACTTTAGAAAAATGTTTTATGGCACCTTTTTTGACATAAAGAGTCATATGTTACAACTGTTGAATACCAAAATGCAAAAACCTTTTTTTCTGGAATTAAAATGTGTAAATTGTTATTAACACATTCTCATGAAGGAAGGTGCCCCTGGACACGTCTACCTACCGGTGAATGAATGAATGAATGAATGAATGATTTGTTAGCGCTGCAAATGCGAACTGAATCGCCTCAAGGCGCTTGTCTGCTCTTGTTGTGATGCCATGTTTAGAAGAGGTGGGTCTTGAGTTTTTTCCTGAAGGCCCGATGGTTTTCTTCCAAGCGGATGTTGTTCGGTAGAGCGTTCCATAGCCGAGATCCCTGTACTGCGAATCTTCGTTCTCCCTTCGATTTGTAGCGGGCTTTGGGGATGAGAAGGCGGTTTTGGTTTGTTGATCGAAGGCTGCGATTTGGTGTGTATTTTTCTATTTTCTCACAAAGGTATTGAGGCGCATTTCCTTGTGTACATTTGTGAGTGAGGCAGAGGGTCTTGAATGTGATCCTGTCTTTTACTGTGAGCCAATGGAGGGTCCTTAAGGATGGGGAGATGGATTCCCAAGGTTTCTTTCCGGTGACTAATCTCGCTGCTGTGTTTTGGACCATTTGAAGGCGTGCAATCTGGTAATACGGTAATCCTATGTAGAGGGAGTTTGCGTAGTCGAGATGCGAATTGATGATCGTTCCTACTACTACCGCTTTTTCCTTTTCCGGGATGAAGGGATGAGTCTGCGTAGCAGGCGGAGGAGATGATGGGATCCGCTGATTACGGATCCTATTTGTGCCTCCATGGTCATCTCTGAATCAAAGATTACTCCGAGGCTTTTGGCTTTGGTGCTTGGGAGGATGGTCTGTCCCAGGATGGTTGGTGGTGTCCACGGGGTCTTCGTCTTTTTCCTTTGGTTTGCGTCGAGGAGCAGTAGTTCTGTTTTTGATCCATTTAGTTTGAGGGAGCTAGTGGTCATCCAGTCATCTATCAATGTGAGACATTTTCCTAGTTCGTGGTACTAGTCTTCTTGTCCGGTGATCCGGAAATACAGTTGAGTGTCGTCCGCGTATGAGTGGTAGCATAGATCTGATTTGTTAATAATTTTGAAGAGTGGCTGGATGTAAATGTTGAACAGTACTGGTGACAATGGTGATCCTTGAGGGACTCCATAAGTAACTGCCCGGGTTTCTGAATAATGCTTATAATAATGCTTACCTGTAGGTACAAGTAATATCTCCTAAACTTGCACATTGATCATCATAACCAAGCTCATTGTTTTGCAATTGGAAGTTCCATCAAAAGCTGTGGATTATAGCCAACCTCATGGTTTACCACCTTTCACCATGCTGGCAGTGCTATGGAAAGCCATGGGTCATAACCAAGCTCTAGATTTTACCACCTTTCATCATGGGTCACTACAGACCTCAACTTTTAACACCATTTCACCATGCTGGCAGTGCCTTGGAAAGCCATGGGTCATAACCAAGCTCTAGATTTTACCACCTTTCATCATGGGTCACTACGGACCTCAAGGTTTACCACCTTTCACCATGCTGGCAGTGCTATGGAAAGCCATGGGTCATAACCAAGCTCTATATTTTACTACCTTTCATCATGGGTCACTACGGACCTCAAGGTTTACCACCTTTCACCATGCTGGCAGTGCCATGGAAAGCCATGGGTCATAACCAAGCTCTAGATTTTACCACCTTTCATCATGGGTCACTACGGACCTCAAGGTTTACCACCTTTCACCATGCTGGCAGTGCTATGGAAAGCCATGGGTCATAACCAAGTTCTAGATGTTACCACCTTTCATCATGGGTCACTACAGAACTCATTGTTTAACACCTTTCACCATGCTGGCAGTGCTATGGAAAGCCATGGGTCATAACCAAGTTCTAGATTTTACTACCTTTCATCATGGGTCACTACAGACCTCAACGTTTACCACCTTTCACCATGCTGGCAGTGCCATGGAAAGCCATGGGTCATAACCAAGCTCTAGATTTTACCACCTTTAATCATGGGTCACTACAGACCTCAACGTTTAACACGTTTCACCATGCTGGCAGTGCTTTGGAAAGCCATGGTCACAACGGACCTCATGGTTTAACACCTTTAACCATGCTGGCAGTGGCATTAAAAACCATCGGTCATACCTGACCTCATGGTTTAGAACTTTTCACCATCTTGCAGGGGCGGACTGATGACTCATGGGCCCCCCGGGCAATAGGAGATTATGGGGCCCCAGGGCAATAGGAGATTATGGGGCCTCCAGGCAATCAGAGATTATGGGGCCACACAGTATACACATACACACACACACAGTATACAATCACACAGTATACACATACATGTACACACAGTATACACAGACATGTTTCTATTGGCTGAGAAGGTACTGGAGAGGTGGGACATTTCAGAGACAGATGTAAAAAAAAAAACACAGATTTTTACATACTGTCCCTAGTTTTACTGAGGCTGGCAACCCTGATGGCAGTGCCCGAGTGGCCGAATGGTCAGTCCACCCCTGCCATCTTGGCACCACAGGTTCGATGGACACAGATTGTTATTGTCAGCGTCATGTCGAATCTCCTATCTATATCGAACTGTTGTCACAACGAAAACGACAATAAAGCATTTGTGTATGTCGGATCTTTCGGTTTTCGGATTCTGCATGTTCAACGATAAGGAAAATACCCGAAATTCGGACGAAAATGCATTCGGGCGAAAACAAATGCACATGTCTAGTAAATATACAGACAAATCCAAACGATGTTTAGTGGGAACCCAAAGTCCATATAATAAGTAAAATAGATGAGAACAGTCCGTGTAACATGAAGTACAATTACTCCCACCACCAGGAATCGCACGTGCTAAAGGCAAATCCTCCAGTGATGACACCTCTGTGTCTGCAAGCAGCTCACCTCACTGCTGTAAGGTGTACAGCATAAACTGGTCGCAGGTGTAGATAGCGTTGGTAGATACAGCAAAATGATAGCCTCCTTTAGATTGCTTGGGTGGTCTCGTGGCAGATTTTAGATCATATGGATCATATGGAGAAACACCAAATAATTCTTATATAGCGTAATTCTGTGAGATACACACGAGGGGCAGGAGCGGATCATAAAGTGATGCACTCACTTTCTAGATAAGGAACGTAGGCATTACTCCACGAACGCCAAGTTCGAAAGCCCCTTGTATGTAGTCTTTAGTCTGCTCTTGCTCCCAGGTATTGCCAATAGGAACTCAATGGATGGTGATGTAAGTGTAAAAAGAGAGATGCTCATAGCATAATCCCGCATGTGGAACAATTTATTTGTAAAAACATAAAAAACAAACTCACATATAGGATGATCCACGGTATAAAACATCCATGAGCGCCGAGCTCGTCTCCTGCCGTCAAAATGTGAATGTACCCAGTGCTCCAATCCCAACGTGTATCGTCACGTCACGTGACTTCACATTGAACCACAGTCCAATTCTCACTACACATATTGCTGAAATCCAAGACTGCGTGTGTTATTAGAGTACCATTTCAAAATAATGCTGTTTTTTATTAAGCCAAAGGTGATTTAACCACTTCAGCCCCGGAAGATTTGGCTGCTGAATGAAAGGGTCATTTTTTGCGATTTGGCACTGCGTCGCTGACAATTGCGCGGTCGTGCGACGTGGCACCCAAAACAATATTGGCGTCCTTTTTTTCCCACCAATAGAGCTTTCTTTTGGTGCTGTTTGATCATATTTTTATTTTTTTGCCCTATAAACAAGAAAAAAAAGCGACAATTTTGAAAAAAAAAAAACACAAATATTTTGTACTTTTTGCTATAATAAATATCCCCATTTTTTTAAATAAAAAGCTATTTTTTTCTCAGTTTAGGGCGCTATGTATTCTTCTACATATTTTTGGTAATAAAAATCACAATAAACGTATATTGATTGGTTTGCGTAAAAGTTATAGCGTCTACAAAATAGGGGAAAGATTTATAGCATTTTTATTTATTTTTTTATTAGTAATGGCGGCGATCTGCGATTTTTATCGGGACTGCAACATTATGGCAGACACATCGGACACTTTTGATTTTTTTTTTTGGGACCATTGGCATTTATACAGCGATCAGTGCTATAAATATGCACTGATTACTGTATAAATGTCACTGGCAGTGAAGGGGTTAACACTAGGGGGCGATCAAGGGGTTAACTGTGTTCCCTCATGTGTGTTCTAACTGAAGGTTGGATGGGATTGTCTAGGGGAGATGACAGATTATTGAACAGACGATCAGTCTCTTCTCCGCTCAGAGAACCGGGATCTGTGTGTTTATATACACAGATACCGGTTCTCAGTGTGTCACCAGCGATTGCGGGAGCCCGATGGTCATTGCGACCACCGGGCACTTGCATCGGCTCCCGCGACGTGCAGCGGCTTGCACGCCCCCCTATAGGCCACAGGACAAACCGACGTTACATAACATTGTTTCGCCCAGCCGTGCCATTCTGCCGTAGTAAAAACTGGTCGGCAAATGGCTAAAGAGTCACTGTGATCATTTGATGAAGATTTTTCTTTTGTTTGCTCACTTTGCTGCATTCAAATCGAAAACAATATAACATTTTTGTTTCGACCGATTTGAAAATTTATCGATTTGATCCCTTCGAATAATAAAAAAAATATCGGTAAATTGGAAGAAAATTCAAAAAATTACGAATACGAATTCCGAATGAACGAATCTACTGAATTTAACTAAACAAAACAACTACCGTATTTATCGGCGTATAACACGCACCCCAGGTTTAGGAGGGCATTTTAAGGAAAAAAAGTTTTAGGAGTGAAGTTTAGGGAAAAAAAACTTACATTTAAGCGTCATTTGCAGCTTGCCCAGCGCCATTTGCAGCCTTGCCTAGTGTCATTTGCAGCTTGCCCAGTGTCATTTGCAGCCTTGCCCAGTGTCATTTGCAGCTTGCCCAGCGTCATTTGCAGCTTGCCCATCGTCATTGCAGCCTTGCCTAATGTCATTTGCAGCTTGCCCAGTGTCATTTGCAGCCTTGCCCAGTGTCATTTGCAGCTTGCCCAGTGTCATTTGCAGCTTGCCCAGTGTCATTTGCAGCTTGCCAGCGTCATTTGCAGCCTTGCCCACTGTTAAATTTCCCACCGCCGAGACAGACCGTGCGAGCACCGCTGAAAAAGACCGAAGCGCCGCCGAAAAAGACCGAGCCGACTGTTCGGCTCCGCTCGCAGTCCCGCCTCCCTGCTGTTTCGGGAGCGAGCGCAGGGAGGCGAGACTACGAGCGGAGCCGAAGAGACGGCTCGGTCTTTTTCGGCGGCGCTTCGGTCTTTTTCGGCGGCGCTCGCTATTTTTCGGCGGCGCTCGCTATTTTTGTCACTCTTTTGGGGGGGATCGGCGTATAACACGCACCCACGACTTTCCCCCGATTTTAAGGGTGTGTTATACGCCGATAAATACGGTAGATTAAAGAATCAAAGCAAAACAAAACTATTTTTTTTCCATCATGCACATCTCTATTTTAGACATTGATGGCTGTGTGTTGAGTTATTTTGAGGGGGAGGGCAAATTTACACTGTTATACAAGCTGTACACTCACTACTTTACATTGTAGACAAGTGTCATCTCTTCAGTTTTGTCACATGAAAAGATAGAAGAAAATATTTACAAAAATGTGAGGGGTGTACTCACTGATGCCCCAGAGGACGTTAATTCCAACGAAACGCGCCGGTTGGAGTCCATGTCCGTGAGGTACCAAGCAAGCCAATCCTGTATACTGGTCGATCGACTTCTAGGATGTCTTGGATCTATTAATGCTCGTTTTATACTGGATTTCTGTAAGTGTTTAGCACTGATTTCTTTGGATTTCTTTCAGTTTTACACTATGTGGTGGATTTATCTTTCCTTCATGGGCCCTACTATGGAGTAAACACTACCATCAGCATTGACAGTACCACCACCTGCAATATAATGGAGGAAGCTGATTGGATCTTCTATTCTTGCATATCACGCCTGTCTAGACTCTTATAATTTCTAGACCTCTGGTAAGGAGACATTTTATATCAATATCGGTGGAGGTGCACTTGGGTGATCAAAACGCACATCAGTTATACTCATTGTTACTGGATGCTCATCAAGGAATTCATCTGCATTATTTAGAACAGCACCAGTTGTTCACACTTTATTTACACTTGCTTATTCAATATCTACCGTATATACTCGAGTATAAGCCGAGTTTTTCAGCACATTTTTTTGTGCTAAAAATGCCCCCCTTGGCTTATACTCGAGTCAAGCACTTTTCTGCAGCAGAGAATGACATTTTCCGACCCGATTTGGGGCCCCAAAGTCGGTTCGGAGAATGTCATTCTCTGCTGCAGAAAAGTGCTTGACATTTTCTGAACCGATTTTGGGGCCCCGTATCTCGGGGCCACTGGGTGCTAGGAACCCCATCTATGTATATGTTGTAGTGTATGTTTGGGGTTCCTAGCACCAAGTGGCCCCGAGATCTGGGGCCCCAAAGTTGGTCAACTGTGTCCATCTGCAACAATGTAATTTCGGGACCCTTTGGGTCCAGAGACCCCAAATTAGTAGGAACCCTTAACTACAGAGTTTGAAGTTCGGGGGACCTATGGCTGCAAATGGGCACATTGAGGCTGCAAATGGGCACATTGAGGCATGCAAATGGGCATTGTTGACCCTCTTTTCCACTTATGCCCCGTACACACGGTCGGATATTCCGATGGAAAAAGTCCGATCGGATTATGTTGTCGGAAAATCCGACCGTGTGTGGGCTCTAGCGGGCTTTTTCCGTCGTAATCTCCGCCGGAAAAAATTTGAGAGCAGGATCTCAAATTTTCCGACAACAAAATCCGATCGGACTTTTTCCGATCGTGTGTAGAGAATTCCGACGGACAAAGTGCCACGCATGCTCAGATCAAATTACGAGACCAAAGCTATTGGCTACTAGCCTCTACGCAGTTCCGTCGTACGCAGCGAACGTCACCGCGTTCGGAAACGATCGGATTTTCTGACAACTTTGTCCGACCGTGTGTATGCAACACCGGTTTCGGACAAAATCCGTCGGAAAAAATCAGACGGATTTTGTGGTCGGAATTTCCGACCGTGTGTATGGCGGCTGCGTATTTCTCACCCTAGGCTTATACTCGAGTCAACGCGTTGTCCCAGTTTTTGGTGGTAAAATTAGGTGCCTCGGCTTATATTCAGGTCGGCTTATGCTCGAGTATATACGGTTTATTTAGCGCGGCAAAGTTTCACGTTTATCACGATTGGTCCTGTTGTGTTGTTGCCAGCAGCTTGCACTTTTATATTTAGTCTGTATACCTACGCAATAATTTTTTTGTATAGATATTTATATATATATATATTATATATATGTCTGTATGTTTCTAGAGAACTTTAAGAAAAGACTGGCGATTTCCTTTCCCGCCTGCGTCGTACCTTTCCCAGCCCTCTGGCCTGTGTGGCTGCACAGTAGATGTCTCTGGTGTGTGTGACTGTTCCTGGGAAAATCTATTACTAGAGTGTCATTAATCTGAAGCTGCCGCCTCTGGCATTTTCTGCCTATTCCATTTTATGGGCCTTTGCTTCCCGTGCTCTGGGGGGATGCTGTTTTGCTCTCTTGATCAGCTTTGTTTAATTATCAAAATATTTGATGCAGAAAATTGACATTAGTGTTCTGCGATTTTTGGCCTCCTGTTCTCTTTACTTGCTCCACTCGGTGACATTGAGGTCCTGGCTAGGTTAGACTTTCATTAAAAAACAAGACTATGGCTGTAGTTACTTGATTTCCAGGCCGCCGGTAGCATGGCTGGCACAGAGCTCAGAAGTTTTTTTGCAGACCTTAAAGGCAGCAAAATAAAAAAAAAAAAAAAAGATGAAAGTGAACAGCTAAATAAATGTTTTTTCTCCTAGTAACTTTACAATTGAATATTTTGTGTAAAAAAAAAAAAAAAGTGTGTGCCTATATATATTTATATATATATATATATATATATATATATATATATATATATATATATATATATATAATAGACATGTGCAATTCGTTTTGTTTTTTTTCGTTTTTCGATTTTTTTTCGTTATATTCGTTATCGTACGAATGAACGAACGATTCGCTAAAATTTTTAACGAATAACGAATCGTTCGAATCGAACGAATCCGAAAAACAACGAAAATCCGAAAGAAACAAATTAGAAACAACGAATCTACGAAAGAAGAAAATCCGAAAAACGAAAACAGGAACAACGAAAATCAAAATGAAAGAAAACATTCGTACATTCGTAACTTTTTTTTTTTTTGTTGAATTGGTAATTTTCCGTGTCCCTTACAATGGCGCTGCTTAACGTGCCTCGAATGGATTGAACGAAAAAATTCGTACATTCGTAACTTTTTTTTTTTTCGATTCGTAATTTTCCGTGTCCCTTACAATGGCGCTGCTTAACGTGCTTCGAATGGATTGAACGAAAAAATTTGTACATTCGTAACTTTTTTTTTTTTCGATTCGTAATTTTCCGTGTCCCTTACAATGGCGCTGCTTAACGTGCTTCGAATGGATTGAACGAAAAAATTCGTACATTCATAACTTTTTTTTTTTTTTTTGCGATTCGTAATTTTCCATGTCCCTTACAATGGCGCTGCTTAACGTGCCTCGAATGGATTGAGCGAAAAAATTCGTACATTCGTAACTTTTTTTTTTCGATTCGTAATTTTCCGTGTCTCTTACAATGGCGCTGCTTAACGTGCCTCGAATGGATTGAACGAAAAAAATGTGTACATTCGTAGCTTTTTTTTTTTTTTTTCGATTCGTAATTTTCAGTGTCTCTTACAATGGCGCTGCTTAACGTGCTTCGAATGGATTGAACGAAAAAATCGTACAATCGTAACTTTTTTTTTCGATTCGTAATTTTCCGTGTCTCTTAAAATGTAATAATAGCATACACATTACATAAAATTATGAATTATGCTCCGATTACGAATCTACGAATGTTACGAATGTTACGAAACTACGAATAAATACGAATGCGTCTGAATTTCGAATAAACGAAAAAACGAAAATTAAACTAACGGAAAAACGAATCAACGAAAAAATAACTCTTACGAAAATACGAATCGTTACGAATACGAACACCGACGACTTACGAATTTACGAATCGTTACGAATCAATGGAAACGAAAAAAACGAAACGAAAATTAACAAATTTTTCTGTTGTGCACATGTCTAATATATAAGGGCTGTTACTGATTAAAATTTTCATGTTCGATTAATTGTTTATTTTTTTTAATCGATTAATCAACTAATTTTGATTAATTATAACGCACATACAGATCCAACTACTTTTAGCTGATCTCCTTGCATTGCAACTCTGCATTAGTCAGTGGTAAATGTGGTATACACTATATACAATCACCCGACACTAGTTAGTTTTTACAATCCATGACTTAACTTCACAGTTCACACAAATACGTTTTAAATTCAAACTGTAGCACTGACGTAAGTAATTATTTTTTTCCACAGTAGCGTGACAATCCCTCCACCTCCGGTCTAACTAATCGCTCTCACCTTATGGCATGGACCCCTGTGCAAACAGGTGGTCATGCAAGCGGGTATCAAAAGGGTTAACGCGGACCATAAACTTCTCTCACGTCTCCTTAGATCTCAGCAAGGACGCAGGTCATGGGTAGAGAGAAAATATCTAAGTGTTCACCGCTTAAGTATAACATTTCATTTTTGTGTTCAAACACAAACTACTCACATAAAGAGGATAAAAACACAGCATGTAAAGCCGACAATCCTGTTAGTTCCGTAAGGCAGCAGCGGGTGATGTCATGTGTAGCTCCTCCCCCCGTACGCGTTACGTTCAATCAGAACTTTGACGTCACCGGACTCCTCCCCCCTTCCCTTTGTTAGCAAACGGAGGCACTTGGGGAAGGGGGAGGAGTCCGGTGACGTTGATGTCTGTGACGTCACCGGATCTCCGACGGAACTCCCTGAAGACCCGGAAGCCGGCGGAGAGGTGAGTACCGATCAAAAGAATTTTGATCGATCAAAAAAATTAACGTTTAATCGAAGAATGAATCTTTAGTTTCCACAGCCCTAATATATATATATATATTATTGTTATTATTATACAGGATTTATATAGCCCCAACAGTTTACACAGCGCTTTACAATATAAAAAGGAGACAATACAGTTATAATACAATAAAATACAAGAGGGTTAAGAGGGCCCTGCTCAGAAGAGCTTACAATCTAATAGGGTGGGGGAGGTGGTACAAAAGGTTGTAACTGTGGGGAATGAGCTGATGGAAGTGGTAGAAGATTAGTTGGAGAAGTGATAGGCTTTCCCGAAGAGATGAGTTTTCAGGGATCGCCTGAAAGTAGCTAGAGTAGGGGATAGCCGAACCGGTAGAGGTAGCGAGTTCCAGAGGATGGGAGAGGCTCTGGAGAAATCCTGGAGACGAGCATTAGAGGAGGAGACGAGAGAGCTTGAGAGTAGGAGGTCATAAGAAGAGCGGAGAGGACGATTGTGTGTACCGTATTTATCGGCGTTTAACACACACTTTTTCCCCCTAAAAATCGGGGGAAAGTAGTGGGTGCGTGTTATACGCCGATACCCCCCCAAAAAAATGACAAAAATTGGTTGCAGCGCCGAAAAATGGCGACCGCGGCCGAAGTCCCGCCTCCCTGCGATCGCTCCCGAAACAGCAGGGAGGCGGGACTCCGAGTGGAGCCGAACAGTCGGCCCGGTCTTTTTCGGCCGCGGTTCGGTCTTTTTCGGCCACGCATGCGCGGTTTGTCTCGCGGCGGGAAATGTAAACGTCGGCAAGACTGCAAATGACGCTGGCAAACTGCAAATGACACCTGGCAAGCTACAAATGACTCTGGCAAGCTGCAGATGACACTGGGCAAGCTACAAATGACGCTGGGCAGGTTGCAAATGATGCTGGGCAAGGCTGCAAATGACGCTGGAAAAGCTGCAAATGACGCTGGGCAAGGCTGCAAATGACGCTGGGCAAGGCTGCAAATGACGCTTAAATGTAAGTTTTTTTTTCCCTAAACTTCCCTAAAACCTTTTTTCCTTAAAATTCCCTCCTAAACTTGGGGTGCGTGTTATACGCCGATAAATATATTTTTTTAAATATATAAATAAATAAATAAATATATATATATACACACACATATATATATATATATATATATATATATATATATATATGTGTGTATATATATATATATGTGTATATATATATATATATATATATATATATATATATATATATATATATATATATATATATATATATATATATATATATATATATATATATATATATATATATATGTGTGTATATATATATTTTTTTTAATATATATAAAAAAAAAGATATATATATATATATTAAAAAAAAAAGCACATGGCAGTGGTGCTGATCTTTACTATGGAGTCATGATGATCAATCATTAAACTGTAGTATATATTATTATTTTTATTTCAGTACTGGTGAGGAAGAAGCAGTTAAATCTTCTCGCTTTCAGTGAGTGCCCTGAAGCAGTAGCTTTTCTGGTCAAGAGTCAGCGTAGAATGTTGTGCTATCAGGGACCCTGACTCCATTCTGTGACACATACCATTATTACAGCTCCAGGGATTCATTTCTTTGCTGGGCCACCCGCTGACCTAGCCTGGAAATCCAACATACTCATGGAAACAGAACAACAAAATAGAAGCAAATGGAGAAATGAAAAAGCAGGGACCTTTCTGAACAGGAAGACTTTAAAATAGTGCCGGCTATTTTCAGTGACAATCACATTATCTGCAGCTGTGTGTTTTTATTTTTTTATTTTTTTCTTGTGACTCATTTAAGGAGGATGAATTTTTTATGCTGCAATTTTTTTTTTTTAGCCACCCTATAGTAAATATATAACCTGGGAAGTCATTAAGGGTGTATTTAAAGCAAAATGCATCCATTGAAAAATGAAACAGATTTATATAATGCACAATGATACAAATGCATGAATATTAACCAGGTAATGAACATATCAATAAAAAGAGATGTTGAGGATACTGAGTTTGTTGATTAAAGGGGCAGACTGGATGGACCGTGTCAGGAATCTGCAGGATTGCTAAACCTTTAACAGGTGGCACTAAAGAGCCAGGCTCTATATGTGATAGTATCAGCACCCACCAGCAGGTGTCTCCAGCAGAGCTTAGCAATTTGATACCATCGGATGCTGGCTTCTCGGATCCTGTAATACATCTTCTTTTCCAAAAGCGGCATTTCTCAGTCTTCAGTGCTGTCATACTTTGACTGACAATTACTCCATCATATTACACTAGTACTGTTACTGATTAAAATTTTCATGTTCGATTAATTGATTTTTTTTTTTAATCGATAAACCTACTAATTTCGATTAATTATAACGCACATACAGATCCAACTACTTTTAGCTGATCTCCTTGCATTGCAGCTCTGCATTAGTCAGTGGTAAATGTGGTATACACTATATACAATCACCCGACACTAGTTAGTTTCCACAATCCATGACTTAACTTCACAGTTCACACAAATACAGTTTAAATTCAAACTGTAGCACTGACGTAAGTCATTTATTTTTCCACAGTAGCGAGACAATCCCTCCACCTCCGGTCTAACTAATCACTCTCACCTTATGGCATGGACCCCTGTGCCAACAGGTGGTCGTGCAAGCGGGTTTTAAAAGGGTTAACACGGACCATAAACTTCTCTCACGTCTCCTTAGATCTCAGCAAGGACGCAGGTCATGGGTAGAAAGAAAAGATCTAAGTGCTCACCGCTTAAGTATAAGATTTCATTTTTGTGTTCAAACACAAACTACTCACATAAAGATGATAGAAACACAGCATGTAAAGCCGTCAATCGTGTTGGTTCCGTAGGGCAGCAGCGGGTGACGTCATGCGTAGCTCCTCCCCCGTACGCGGTACATTCAATCAGAACTTCGCCATCACCGGACTCCTCCCCCCTTCCCTTCGTTAGATCTCCGACGGAACTCCCTGAAGACCGATAGGTGAGTACCGATCAAAAGAATTTTGATTGATCAAAAAAAATTAATCGATTAATCGAGGAATTAATCTTTAATTTCCACAGCCCTATATTGCACTATACCCAAATTAATTTTATACTATTTCTTTTTTTTTTTAGAGATAGACATTTCTTTTTGTGGTATTTATTAACCACCTTTTTTATTATTTTTTTTTTACAATATAAAGGTAAAAAAAACATCCTGAGACCATTTGGTCTTTTTCTGTTGTCCCTCTTCTATGCTTTGGGTAATATTCTGGTGGATAATTTTATATACTCAGCTCTGGAGTTGTTGGTCTCGTTTTTGACAAACTACATTTTTTGTCTTTTTTTATGCATTTGTTTATTATTACTTGTTCTCCTGTTAGGAGAACAAGTAAAAAAGGTCCTTCAGACCCCGAAACCAGTTTACTTCTAAGGTTCTCCACCCATTTATGATTTGATCAAAGATTGTATGGCTCAGAGCAGTGGGAAACAAAGTCGTACTTTGGAAGTTTGCAGTCAGGGTGTCCAAGCTGAGGTGTCCTCCCACGCACCAATAGACAGACGGTCATCGAATAAAAGCAGCCGGCAAAACTCCATAACATCAAACGTATTTATTTTCAAGCTTTCACAGTGAGTACAGTCAGCAGCAGACTAGTTTCGGCGATAAGCCTTGTTCCAAGCACATTTAGTCTCTGACTTCCACTTCATCTAAATTTCTTATTAAATGGACCGATGGGGGGGGGGGGGTACTAGGATGTAAGGGGTGAGTTAAAAATTGGTGTTGCCGAGGACAGTATCCGATGGGGGACACTATCCGACAGGACACCGGAGCGGAGCGAATGCCGCCGAGATAGCAGGGGCTGGGCGGAGCCGAGGTACACATAGCCGAGTGTACTCGGCTCTTCTCGGCTCCGCTCACAGTCACGCCCAGTCCCGCCATTGGAGCCGAGAAGAGCCGAGTACACTCGGCTATTTGTATCTCGGCTCCGCCCAGCCCCTGCTATCTCGGCGGCGTTCGCTCCGCTCCGGTGTCCTGTCGGATAGTGTCCCCCATCGGATACTGTCCTCGGCAACACCAATTTTTAATCGTCCAAGCGATGGACACTGAGGGGAAAGGCTGCACTGGGGAAAGACTGCACTGGGGAAAGGCTGCACTGGGACAAGGCTGCACTGGGACAAGGCTGCACTGGGACAAGGCTGCACTGGCAAGGCTGCACTGGGACAAGGCTGCACTGGCAAGGCTGCACTGGCAAGGCTGCACTGACAAGGCTGCACTGGGACAAGGCTACACTGGGACAAGGCTGCACTGGGACAAGGCTGCACTGGCAAGGCTGCACTGGGACAAGGCTGCACTGGGACAAGGCTGCACTGGGACAAGGCTGCACTGGCAAGGCTGCACTGGGACAAGGCTGCACTGGCAAGGCTGCACTGGCAAGGCTGCACTGACAAGGCTGCACTGGGACAAGGCTACACTGGGACAAGGCTGCACTGGGACAAGGCTGCACTGGCAAGGCTGCACTGGGACAAGGCTGCACTGGCAAGGCTGCACTGGCAAGGCTGCACTGACAAGGCTGCACTGGGACAAGGCTACACTGGGAAAAGGCTGCACTGGGACAAGGCTGCACTGGCAAGGCTGCACTGACAAGGCTTCAATGGACACTGATAAGGCTGCATTGATGGGCATTTAAATGTAAGGTTTTTTTTTTCCTTAAACTTCCATCCTCAGAGTTTTTTTCCTTAAAATTCCCTCCTAAACTTGGGGTGCGTGTTATACGCCGGCGCGTGTTATACGCCAATAAATACGGTAATTGCTCACTAGAAGGTACCTCCCTCAAAGTCAGCAAGTTTTTGCATGTAACAGTAGGTTGTCAGTAGTTCACATACCTTTACTGTACACCCTTTTCCAGATTGTTTTTGTGTCCTTGATTAAAATGTCCAGATACATACATTCCTCAACAAAGCACTCTCCAAAATTGCTGGAGCATTATCCACTTTAGAAAACATATATCATTTGTAATCCATTTGTAATCCACCACAAATATAGATGATGAACGCCAAACTGTGTGTGTGTGCATGGCTGGTTACAGTATATACTATAATTGTAGATCAGTATTCTCAACCAGGGTTCCCTGGAAGCCTAAGGTTCCACCAGAGTTTGCTAGGGGTTCCTTCAGCTGTGGCTGATTGGCCCCCCATTCGATGGCACTTGCACAATTCTGGGGCCTATGCCAGTGGGTAAAGCCAACTGCATGACACTAATGGTCCTTTTAGCTGTCTATATGGGAAGCATTATGACCACCAGTGGCGTCGCTAGGGGGTGGCTTTTGGGGCTATAGCCCCGAATCTGGGGCCCATAACCCAGAGTCTCTGCAGGGGTCCCCAAGGGGAGGGGAGGCTCGCTGGGGACCCTGATGTAAGTGGGGGGGGGCTCTCTGGGGACCTGATGCAAGGGGGAGGCTCTCTGGGGACCCCGATTTTAAGGGGGAGGCTCTGGGGACCCTGATGTAAGGGGGAGGCTCTCTGGGGACCCTGATGTAAATGGGGGCTCTCTGGGGACTCTGATGGTGGGGGGGGGGGCTCTCTGGGGACACTGATGCAAGGGGGGAGGCTCTCTGGGGACCCTGATTTAAGGGGGATGCTCTCTGGGGACCCTGATGTAAGGGGGAGGCTCTCTGGGGACCCTGATCTAAGGGGGAGGCTCTCTGGGGACCCTGATTTAAATGGGAGGCTCTCTGGGGACCTGATGTAAGGGGGGTCTCTGGGGACTCTGATGTAAGGAGGAAGGTCTCTGGGGACCCTGATGTAAGTGGGGGGAGGAGCTCTCTGGGGACCCTGATGTAAGGTGGGGGGCTCTCTGGGGATATATACACACACACACACACGTATATTACTGTATATACATGTGTATGCCCGCTCAAGCGTATGACTTTCTTTACTATGCTGCTATGGGCTCTAGCCCCAGATCTTTTGTAGACCTAACAATGCCCCTGATGACCACCATGGCAAAGGGTGAATTTTAACTACAGATCTCCAATAAATTGGTTTTAGAATGGGTTCCCCAAGGTCTGAAATTTACTTCAAGGGTTCCTTTTGGGTAAAAAGGTTGAGAAAGGCTGGCGTAGATGAAAAGTTACAAATAAAGGGGTGTGGTATACAGTTCAAGACCACTGGCACATTTGGGGGGTAGGGGTGTAGACAAAAGCATCAACTCAGAATTTATTCCTCAACGGAGAGCAGTAATCCTCAGAAAACAACCCGTATAGGCTGAAACTAACAAGGGATATTCTAAAATAGTATTAGGGATTGCACAACACAAGGTACTCTTGCATTATTGTCTAGAACAGGGGTCTCCAAATTATGGCCCTCCAGTTGTTTAGGAACTTCAATTCCCATCATGCTTAGTCATGTCTGTGAATGTCAGAGTTTTACACTGCCCCATGGGACAAGTAGTTCCGCAACAGCTGGAGGGCTGTAGTTTGGAGATCCCTGGTCTAGAACACAAGAAGTAAAGTGCCATAGTTGCATATGGACATTACATGGACACAAATCTGTACCGTATTTATCGGCGTATAACACGCACTTTTTTCCCCTTAAAATCGGGAGAAAGTCGTGGGTGCGTGTTATACGCCGATACCCCCCAAAAAAATGACAAAAATGGCAAGCGCCGCTGAAAAATAGCGAGCGCTGCCGAAAAAACCCGAAGCGCAGCCGAAAAAGACCGCAGCGCCCCCGGAAAAAGCCGAGCAGACTGTTCGGCTCCGCTCGTAGTCCCGCCTCCCTGCGCTCGCTCCGGAAACAGCAGGGAGGCGGGACCGCGAGCTTAGCCGTCCGAGTCGGCTCGGCTTTTTCCGGGGGCGCTTCGGTCTTTTTTGGCCGTGCTTCGGGTTTTTTCGGCGGCGCACGCGACAGAGCGTCTCGGCGGCGGGAAATTTAAACCCGAAAAAGACTGAAAATGACGCTGGCAAGCTACAATGGCACTGGGCAAGGCTGCAATGACGCTGGGCAAGCTACAATGATGCTGGGCAAGGCTGCAATGACGCTGGGCAAGGCTGCAATGACACTGGGCAAGCTACAATGACGCTGGGCAAGGCTGCAATGACGCTGGGCAAGGCTGCAATGACACTGGGCAAGCTACAATGACGCTGGGCAAGGCTGCAATGACACTTGGCAAGCTACAATGACGCTGGGCAAGGCTGCAATGACGCTGGGCAAGGCTGAAATGACACTGGGCAAGCTACAATGATGCTGGGCAAGGCTGCAATGACGCTGGGCAAGGCTGCAATGACACTGGGCAAGGCTGCAAATGATGCTGGGCAGGCTGCAATGACACTGGGCAAGCTACAGTGACGCTGGACAAGCTACAATGACGCTGGGCAAGCTGCAATGACACTGGGCAAGCTGCAAATGACTCTGGGCAAGCTGCAAATGACGCTGGGAAAGGCTGCAATGACGCTGGGAAAGCTGCAATGACGCTGGGCAAGCTGCAATGACGCTGGGCAAGCTGCAAATGACGCTTAAATGTAAGTTGTTTTTTTTCCCTGAACTTCCCTCCTAAAACTTTTTTTCCTTAAAATGCCCTCCTAAACTTGGGGTGGGTGTTATACGCCGGTGCGTGTTATACGCCGATAAATACGGTAATTGCTATAGAAGGTGTGTACGGGCCTTTAGGGACACCAATTAATGATAGCTATAACACCTTGCCACCCAAGTCCACTTGGTTGGGTACTGGACCTGTGCTTAAATAAAAGTAGGGTTGGGTCAGGTATCATTGGTTGACCTCCATATTTCAAACATACTGAAAATTAAAACATTGCAAAATACGCCAACCATCCGACGCTACTTGAAATCCATTCCATTGAGATCGCGCTCTTCTGCCAAGCACGGAAAGGCTGACTCTGGCTTTCCTAGCGATATGGAAAGGGATACGAATGTCTGGCTGTCCTCCAAACTGAAGTGAACTGTGAATGGTCTGATAGAGCGAATTGTTCTAAATGTGAATTCAGGCTCAGACGCTGTAGACAGGGGCCATCGCCCTTTTCTAGATTTGTGGTCACGATAAACAGGTCAAGAAGCCAGTAAAGGTTTGATGGTAACCGGAGAAGATCGCGATGGCCAAGCAGCCGGCCCTGGTGGTTTCCTACATTCCGCGCTTTGTATAAACGGAATGACACACAACATAAGAGCACCGCAAGAGATATGTGAATATTGAGTGTGTCACAAAAAAACAAAATGCTTCAGCTGGAGACTTAAATATCATAAAGCCCCAAAAAATATGAAAACGGAAATTTAATTCGCAAATTAAATCTCATGGTAACAAGTGAAAGAATTGTGAAAACTTATCGAAGATCAGCTCTGTGGGAAATGGTTTTCTGAAGACATCAAGGAGAATTCTAGGATAAATAAGGTGCCCTGTGGGTTATGTCTGTAGTCTTTATCAAGGAGAAATAGCAGGTTGATTGATTGACTATGTATCGGTATCACAGCATCCGATGCATTGCATATATGAAGAATGTTTTATACCAACGGTCTCCAAACGGTCTCCTTTGCTCGCTTTTATCTGGGCCTTGGGGCACCATTTTCATCCACTGATACAAACAATGGGACATAATTCCCCCCACTCATACCAATGAAGTGGCAGAAATCCTCCCAATGACACCAACGATGGGATACAATTCCTCCAAATAACACCAACGATGGGGCGCTACTCCTCCCAATGTGCCAACGATGGGGCACAATTCCTCCCATTGACACCAACGATGGGGCACAATTCCTCCCAATGACACCAACAATGGGGCACAATTCCTCCCAATGACACCAACAATGGGACACAATTCCTCCCAATAACACCAACGATGGGACACAATTCCTCCCACTGACACCAACGATGGGATACAATTCCTCCAAATGACACCATCGATGGGGCGATACTCCTCCCAATGTGCCAACGATGGGGCACAATTCCTCCCAATGACACCAACGATGGGGCACAATTCCTCCCAATGACACCAACGATGGGGCACAATTCCTCCCAATGACACCAATGATGGGACACAATTCCTCCCATTGACACCAATGATGGGACACAATTCCTCCAAATGACACCATCGATGGGGCGATACTCCTCCCAATGTGCCAACGATGGGGCACAATTCCTCCCAATGTGCCAACGATGGGGCACAATTCCTCCCAATGACACCAATGATGGGACACAATTCCTCCCAATGACACCAATGATAGGACACAATTCCTCCCATTGACACCAATGATGGGACACAATTCCTCCAAATGACACCATCGATGGGGCACTACTCCTCCCAATGTGCCAACGATGGGACACAATTCCTCCAAATTACACCAACGTTGGGGCACTATTCCTCCCAATGACACCAACGATGGGGCACAATTCCTCCCAATGACACCAATGATGGGACACAATTTATCCCATTGACACCAACGATGGGACACAATTCCTCCCAATGACACCAACGATGGGGCACAATTCCTCCCAATGACACCAACGATGGGACACAATTCCTCCCAGTGACACCAACAAAGGGGTGCTATTCCTCTCACTGACACCAAAGATGGGGTATTGTTTTTTTTACCAATGACGTTTGGACCTTTTCGACTCCCAATGGCCCCAGTCCGGCCCCCCTTAAGTCTGAAGGACAGTAAACTGGCCCTTTGTTTAGAAAGCTTGAAGACTCCTGTTCTATACCATGTCTTTGGAAAGCCATTGTGAACACACAGATCCACGTTCTATCAGGGGAGAAGAGAACTGATCGTATGTTCTTTGTACAGAGCAACACCGATCGGTCTCCTCCCCTCATCAGTCCCCTCCCCCTACAGTTAGAATCACTCCCTAGGACACACGCTTAACCCCTGCAGCGCCCCTTAGTGTTAACCCCTTCCCAGCCAGTAACATTTATCAGTAATTTTTTATAGCACCGATCGCTTTATAAATGTGAATGGTCCCAAAATAGTGTCAAAAGTGTCCGATGTGTCCGCCATAATGTCACAGTCACGATAAAAAAAAATCGCTGATCGCCGCCATTAGTAGTAAAAAATAAAATGACAAATCTATCCCCTATTTTGTAGACGCTATAACTTTTGCGCAAACCAATCAATAAACGCTTATTGGTATTTTCGTTACCAAAAATTGGCCTAAACTGAGGGAAAAACATGTTTTTTTTTTTTTTAAATGGGATATTTATTATAGCAAAAATTAATAAATATTGTGTTTTTTTCAAAATTGGCAGTCTTTTTTTGTACATAGCGCAAAAAATAAAAAACACAGAGGTGATCAAATACCACCAAAAGAAAGCTCTGCTTGTGGGGGGGAAAAAACTTTCAAAATGTAATTTGGGTACAACGTCGCATGACCGCGCAATTGTCATTCAAAAGGTGACAGCGCTGAAAGCTGAAAATTGGCCTGGGCAGGAAGGGGGTGAAAATACCTGGCATTAAAGTGGTTAAACACTCTCTTTCAACCTTAGGTTGCATTTGTTTGTTTGTTTGTTTAAAGGGGTTGTAAAGGTTCGTTTTTTATTTTCTAAATAGGTTCCATTAAGCTAGTGCATTGTTGGTTCACTTACCTTTGCCTTCGATTTCCCTTCTAATGCCGCGTACACACGGTCGAATTTCCGATGGAAACAGTCCGATGGGAGCTTTTCATCAGATTTTCCGACCGTGTGTATGCCCATCGGTCTTTTTCTGTCGGAATTTCCGACGGACTTTGGATTGAGAACCTGTTCTTAATTTTTCCAACGGAAAACCTTTCTATCGGATTTTCCGATCGTGTGTATGCAATTCCGACATGCAAAATTCTGACGCATGCTCGGAAACAATTCGACGCATGCTCGGAAGCATTAAACTTCCCTTTTATAGTGCAGTCGAATGTGTTTTATGCCACGGTGTTACTGACCGTCGGAATTTGGTGTGACCGTGTGTAGGCAAGACAGTTTGAGCGGAATTCCGTCGGAATTCCGACGGGAAAACCATCAGAGCTTTTTCCGACGAGAATTTCCGACCGTGTGTACGCGGCATTAATGTTTTTTTTTCTTTGTCTGAATTTCTCACTTCCTGTTTCTCCTCAGTAAACTTCACACCATCATCCGAGCGGTGTTTAGTCAGCCAGAACAGCTTACTGAGGAGAAACAGGGAGTGAGAAATTCAGACAAAGGAAACAAAGAAAAAAAACATTTAGAAGGGAAATCGAAGGAAAAGGTAAGTGAACCAACAATGCACTAGATTAAAGGAACCTATTTAATAAATAAAAAACGAACCCTTTAATGAGTTTTGTAAACATCAACATTTTTCAATAAAAAGTTGTAGTAAAAAAGAAAAAGAAAAAGATAGGCTCATACAGTACAAAATAAGACATAAAAATGAAGTGCCCTCATCAAGGTGGGGGCACCAGTGGCGGTGCGTGCATAGAGGGCGCAGGAGCACCGCCCCCCCCTCTCCTGCACCGCTCTATCACCAATAGATAGATTCATGCATTGCATGAATCTATCTATTGTCACCGCTGCCGCCCCCTATTCAGGTGTCCGGTCCCTTGTCGGGCGCCGGGCATCTGAATTACAGCAGGGGGGGTGTTTTTGGAAGGGCCCTATTAGAGCTGTAAGCTCTAATAGGGGACCTGATTAGAGCGGTGGGCTCTAATAGGCTTCCATAAGTGTAAACAGCGGGCGCAATGCTGTGCGTTCGCTGTTTACACAGTATTGTGTTAGAGAAGTGAATACATCGCTTCCCTAACACAGACCCGCCTCTCAGCCAATCAGGTTGCCGGGTCTGTTACCTGTCACCTGGCTGAAGTCACAGGCGCTGTGATTGGATGCTAGGCGTCCAATCATAGCAGAAGACAGGAGGAGCGCGGGAGAAGACATCGGACGATGAGGAGACACCGCTCGCCGCCTGACGCCGTCACCAGCTGCACACCGAGACAAGGTAAGTGCAGAGGGCAGGCAGGGGGCACAGTGGCAGCACTTAAGGGGCACAGTGGCAGCACTTAAGGGGCACAGTGGCAGCACTTAAGGGGCACAGTGGCAGCACTTAAGGGGCACAGTGGCAGCACTTAAGGGGCACAGTGGCAGCTCTTAAGGGGCACAGTGGCATCTCTTAAGGGGCACAGTGGCATCTCTTAAGGGGCACAGTGGCAGCACTTGGGGCACAGTGGCAGTGTTTGATGGGCACAGTGGCAGCGTTTGATGGGCACAGTGGCAGCGTTTAATGGGCACAGTGGCAGCATTTAATGGGCACAGTGGCAGCGTTTGATGGCACAGTGAGGCTGTTTGTTTGCCCCCCCAAAATTTTGAGCACCAGCCGCCACTGGGGGGCACAGTTTGACATCTTCGCCCTGGGCACTGCATGACCTTGTACCAGCACTGGTGACATTGACTCTGTTTTAAAGCCTATGAAATCTGTAAAAAAAAGCCATTGAACGATGCTTTTCCCCCACAGCTTCTCTACACATTCTAGTTATTTGCATACCCAAAAATGTCTAGATGTATGTCTCAATTTATAAAAAAAATTTGCGTGCCACCGGAGTCTCTCCAGGACGTCAAAGTGAATTGATAAAGTGATAACACAGCGCCCTCCCGCATTGCCGAAAAACCGCGAATGTTCCTGCAAACCCCTCTCCTGTCCGAAACCGGCTTCTTATCTTCCACTGACAATGCTAATAGGATATGCATAGTCTTATTAGCATAGCAGATAATGGCACCCTGGAGGCAACGGAATCGTAAAACTTTAAGTAGAAATCAAAACAGAAGGAGGGGAGCAGGAGGAAAACGTTGTCACCAGCCCCGGGGGCTGCGCTTTTCCAGCGGCATCTGGGTGTACTCATATTTCTTGCGCTAGTCAACATGCAAATGTTAATAGGCTGTGCTCCCATGAATGCTATCAGTGTCATGTTTTATGTGAAACATTAATTGAGATAATGTGCCCCTTCTGCGGGGATGGCAGGGTCGTATGTCATGTCGTACCACAACAATGAGATGCCAACATCTGTACGCGCCTCGTGTCTCGCTTTCTGCGGAGCTGGGAGCAGCCTTCGTGTTGGAGGTCTACCCAGCCATGATTGTTTGAGGTCTGCTTGCTTAAAGAGGATCTTCGGTCCCCCCTCCCAATAAAAAAAAAAACATAAAAATCAGCAGCTACAAGTACTATACAAATACTGGAGCTGCTGACTCTTAAAGGGGTTGTAAAGGTTCGTTTTTTTTTATTTTCTAAATAAGTTCCTTTAAGCTAGTGCATTGTTGGTTCACTTACCTTTTCCTTCGATTTCCCTTCTAAATGTTTTTTTTTTTCTTTGTCTGAATTTATCACTTCCTGTTCCTCCTCAGTAAGCTGTTCTGGCTGACTAAACACCGCTCGGGTGATGGTGTGAAGTTTACTGAGGAGAAACAGGAAGTGAGAAATTCAGACAAAGAAAAAAAAACATTTACAAGGGAAATGGAAGGAAAAGGTAAGTGAACCAACAATGCACTAGCTTAAAGGAACCTATTTAGAAAATAAAAAAACGAACCTTTACAACCCCTTTAACCGCTTCCCGACCGCCTCCTGTAGATATACGTCTACAGAATGGCACGGCTAGGCAAAGGCACGTATATATACGTCCCCTTTAATTGCCTAGCCGCGGGGTCGTGCGCGCTCACGACCCGGTCGGGAGCTCCGTGACCACGGCCGCGGGACCAGCTGGTGTCCCGCGATCGGGTCACAGAGCTGAAGAACGGGGAAAGGTCTGTGTAAACAAACCTCTCCCCGTGATTCCTACACTGCCTGTCATTGATCGGCTGTTCCCTGTCCTCGGGAAGGCCGATCAATGACGTCAGATGTACAGCCACGCCCCCCTACTGTAAAAAAAAAAAAACACAACACGTCACACTTAGCCCCTCCCCGCCCCCTAGTGGTTAACTCCTTCACTGCCACTGTCATTTACATAGGAATCAGTGCATTTAAATAGCACTGATTGCTGTATAGATGACAATGGTCCCATAAATGTGTCAAAAATGTCCGATGTGTCCGCCATAATGTCGCAGTCACAATAAAAATCGCTGATCGCCGCCATTACTAGTAAAAAAAAAAAAAATATTAATAAAAATGCTATAAAACTATCCCCTATTTTGTAAACGCTATAACTTTTGCGCAAACCAATCAATAATCGCTAATTGCGATTTTTTTTACCAAAAATATGTAGAAGAATACGTATCGGCCTAAACTGAGGGAAAAAAAAGTTTTTTTATATATTTTTTGGGGATATTTATTATAGCAAAAAGTAAAAAAATATTGCATTTTTTTTTCAAAATTGTCGCTCTATTTTTGTTTATAGCGCAAAAAATAAAAACCGCAGGGGCGATCAAATACAACCAAAAGAAAGCTCTATTTGTGGGAAAGAAAGGACATCAATTTTGTTTGGGAACCACGTCGCACGACCGCGCAATTGTCAGTTAAAGCGACGCAGTGCCGAATCGCAAAAAGGGGCCTGGTCCTTTGGCTGCAAATTGGTCCGGGGCTGAAGTGGTTAAGCTAGTGCATTGTTGGTTCACTTACCTTTTCCTTCGATTTCCCTTCTAAATGTTTTTTTTTCTTAGCTTTCTTTGTCTGAATTTCTCACTTCCTGTTTCTCCTCAGTAAGCTGTTCTAGCTGACTAAACACCGCTCGGATGATGGTGTGAAGTTTACTGAGGAGAAACAGGAAGTGAGAAATTCAGACAAAGAAAAAAAACATTTAGAAGGGAAATCGAAGGAAAAGGTAGGTGAACCAACAATGCACTAGCTTATAGGAACCTATTTAGAAAATAAAAAAAACTAACCTTTACAACCCCTTTAATAAAAGGACACTTACCTGTCCAGGGATGCAGCACCATCTTCACCCGGGCCGGTTCTTTGCCGGTCTTAAGGGTCTCCAACGCCGGGCATGTTTACAAAAAGGAAGCTGGCTGTGACTCCTTGCGGCTTCCCTGCGCTTTGTGGATGGTCCTGCAGCCTTCTGGGACCTGTGATGTGTCCCAGAAGACTGCGGGCAATGATCTTTATTTTAGCTGTTTGTAAGGGTGGGGTTCTGACCACCAATGTAAGAGGCAGGGCCGGGACCATGGGTGGGCAGGAGGGGTGGTTGCCCTGGGCACTGTGGTATCATGTGAGGTGGGGGAGGGTGCCGCAAGGAGATTGGGGGAGAGGGGATTTGTGTTTGAAGGGGGAATTTGGGGGGTGGCAGGGGAAAAATATTGTTCTAGGAGGGGAGTATAGGGGGGGGGGATGCTAAAAGTTGTGATTTAGGGAGATTTATGCCAGGAGGGGGATATGGGAAGGAGATTTATGCTAGGGGAGGGATGGGGGGATTTGTGCTGGGAGGGGGGATTTGGAGTAGGGGGGTAGATGTGTGATAGAAGGGGAAAGAGGATTTGTGCTAAGAGGGGCAATTTTTTGGGGGAAGGGGCATTTGAGCTGGGAGGATTTGGGGGATGTAAAGGCAACAATTTGTGCTGGGAGGGGTATTTCAGTGTGGAGGGGTGGATTTATACTGGTAGGAGGGGGGTATATGCTTAGGGGGAAAGCATGCAGATTAATGATCAGTTTTTCTGGGGGGATTTTTGCTAACAAATAATGCTCATACATCTTGGGGGGCCACAGTTTGGCATGTTCATACTAGGTTCTAGATGCCCTTGTCCTGGCACTGGTAAGAGGCATTGTTCCCACTGACCACGGATTAATTGGTTTTAGTAGGGGTTCCCCAAGACCTAAACATTATTTGCAAGGGTTTCTCAAGGTCAGGGGTCTCCAAACATTTGAAACAAAGGGCCATTTTTGTGCCCCTCAGACTTCAGGGGGCTGGACTGGGGCCAGAATATGGTGTCAGTGGAGGAATAGTGCCTGATTGTTGGTGTCAGTGGAAGGATTAGTTTGCCATTGTTGGTGTCAGTGGGAGGAATAGTCCCTCATCCTTGGTATCAGTGGAAGGAATAGTGCCCCATCATTGGTGTCAGCGGGAGGAATATGAGCCAAAGAGGTCCCAGGATTAAAGATTGAAGATCTCCCAAGGAAATTCCAAGGTCAGCGGTCCAAGAGAAGGGAACGTGTGGCTTTGCGGTGCATCAACCCGGGAGATTTTCAATCTTTAATCCTGGGACCTCTTTGGGTTTTTGAGATACAAAACAACTTTAGTAAGCATATATCATTTTTAAGTGCGGGGCCGGCCTTATGGGGAATAACACCTCCAGACTGACCCCACTCCCTTGAAATTTAGACTCATTCTCAGGGATTTACCATCCTTTTTCTTTTTGCTTTCTTGTAGCCTTAAACATAACGTTCTCCATGCCCTATAGCAGTGATGGCGAACCTATGGCACGCGTGCCACAGCTGGCACGCAGAGCCATCTCTGTGGGCACACGAGAGGGTCCAGGACAGAGCTAGAGGTCTCTCTCTCCTCTCAGCCCCCCATCCCTCTCTTTCAGCCCCCCTCTTTGTGTCCCCCTCTCTCTGTTCCCCCTCTCTCAGCTCACCCCTCTCTCAGCATATCTCTCGCACCCTCTCTATCTGTCCCTCTTCTCTCTCTCTGTCCCCCTTCTCTTTCTCTGTTCTTCCTCCCTCTCTCTGTTCCTCCTCTCTCTCAGCTCATCTCTCTCTCAGCATTTCTCTCAGCCCCTCTCCCTCTCTTTTGCCCCTCTCTCAGCATCTCTCTCACACCCCCTCCCTCTCTCTCACACCCCCCTTCCTCTCTCTCACACCCCCTCCCTCTCTCTCACACCCCCTCCCTCTCTCTCAGCCCCCCTCCCTCTCTCTCAGCCCCCCCCCTCTCTCGGTTCCCTCTCTCTTTCAGCATATCTCTCACCCCCTCTCTCTCTCTGCCCCCTCTCTCAGCCCCCTCCCTTTCAGCATCTCTCTCACACCCCTCTCTCTCAGCCTCTCTCCCTCTCTCTCAGCCCCTCTCCTCTCTCTCAGCCCCCTCCCTCTCTCTCAGCCCCTGTCCTCTCTCTCATTCCCCCTCCGTCTCTCTCAGCCCCTCTCCTCTCTCTCAGCCCCCTCCCTCTCTCTCAGCCCCTCTCCTCTCTCTCAGCCCCTCTCTCTCTCTCAGCCCCCCTCCGTCTCTCTCAGCCCCTCTCCTCTCTCTCAGCCCCCCTTCCTCTCTCTCTGCCCCCCTCTCTCTCTGCCCCCCCCCTCTCTCTCTGCCCCCCTCTCTCTCTCTGCCCCCCTCTCTCTCTCTGCCCCCCTCTCTCTCTGCCCCCCTCTCTCTCTCTCTCTCACAAATTGCTGTGTTGGCACTTTGGTTTTATGTTGCAATGTATTTATTTCAGTTTGGGCACTCGGGCTCAAAAAGGTTCGCCATCACTGCCCTATAGGCTTTCCTTATTTGGTCTTCCATTGGGCATTCACGTGGGGCAGGCTTCAAACGGCCTTCATTTGATACCCATATTCTCTGGCGGAATGCTTCCGCCAAACATACATATTTCTTGTAAGTGTCTATTTTGATAACGAATGAATGCACCCTTTTGTATGAATTTGCATTGATGTCTTACTAATATGGGCTGTTTTTTCAGAGAGTGGTACTTTTCCCTGAAGAAGATTAATAATACAATTTTGAAACGCGTTGGTATCCCCCTCTGCAGCGTTCCCTATTAGAAACCACAAAGGGAGCAGCAAGCAGTCCGGGGGCCACGCACGCGCGCATCGGTCGGGACCTCTGTGGGTCTGAACGCGCATCTCCCCGTTCTGCCTAGAAACAGTGTCACTGATCACAGCTCCCTGTGATTGTAGCAGAGATCAGTGATGCGTACAACACAGCCACGCCCCCCCCCCAAAGTTAGTAACACGCCCCTAGGACTCACTTAACCCCTACACTGCCGCCTCCTGGTTAACCCCTTCACTGCCAGTGTCATTTACACAGGAATCAGTGCATTTGTACAGCACTGATCGCTGTATAAATGACAATGGTCCCAAAAATGTGTCAAAAATGTCTGATGCGTCCGCCGTAATGTCACAGTCACAATAAAAATCCGCAGCTGTCTCACTGAGTAGATATATGGAAAGATGATCCACACACCAAGACTTGCTCTTTAAAAAATCTTCATCTTTATTCAGAAACCACAGTCCACAACCACAGATAAAAAATAGT
The DNA here is from genome assembly GCA_028564925.1 of Lithobates sylvaticus. NCBI lineage: Eukaryota > Metazoa > Chordata > Amphibia > Anura > Ranidae > Lithobates > Lithobates sylvaticus. The sequence continues at coordinate 198,253,634 of CM053035.1, forward strand.
TGACATGTTTCAGCCTATGAGGCCTTAGTCATAACTGGCATCCCAATACTTTTGGTAATATAGTGTGCCCAATCCACAGCCGTCTCACTGAGTACATATATAGAAAGATGATCCGCACACCAAGAGTTGCTCTTTTAAAAAATCTTAATCTTTATTCAAAAACCACAGTTCACAACCACAGATAAAAAATAGTTGACATTAGACATGTGCACAACAAAAAAATGTGTTTATTTTCGTTTCGTTTTTTTTGTTTCCGTTGATTCGTAACGATTCGTATTTTCATTAGAGTTATTTTTTCGTTGATTCGTTTTTCCGTTAGTTTAATTTTCGCTTATTCGAAATTCGGACGCATTCGTATTTATTCGTAAATTCGTAAACATTCGTGGATTCGTAATCGGAGCATAATTCATAATTTTATGTAATGTGTATGCTATTATTACATTTTAAGAGACACGGAAAATTAAGAATCGAAAAAAAAAGTTACGAATGTACGAATTTTTTCGTTCAATCCATTCGAAGCACGTTAAGCAGCGCCATTGTAAGAGGCACGGAAAATTACGAATCGAAAAAAAAAAAAAAAAAAAGTTACGAATGTTCGAATTTTTTCGTTCAATCCATTCGAAGCACGTTAAGCAGCGCCATTGTAAGAGACACGGAAAATTACCAATTCAAAAAAAAAAAAGTTACGAATGTACAAATTTTTTCGTTCATTTTGATTTTCGTTGTTCCTGTTTTCGTTTTTCGGATTTTCTTCTTTCGTAGATTCGTTGTTTCTAATTTGTTTTTTTCGGATTTTCGTTGTTTTCGGATTCGTTCGATTCATTATTCGTTAAAATTTTTAGCGAATCGTTCGTTCATTTGTACGATAACAAATGAACGAAAATAACGAAAAAAAAAAAAGAAAAACTAAAAAAAACTAAACGAATTGCACATGTCTAGTTGAAGTGTTTCAGCCTATGAGGCCTTAGTCATAACTGGCATTCCAATACTTTTGGTAATATAGTGTGCTCGATCCACAGCCGGCTCACTGAGTACATATATAGAAAGATGATCCGCACACCAAGAGTTGCTCTTTAAAAAATCTTCATCTTTATTCAGAAACCACAATCCACAACCACAGATTAAAAAAAGTGTTTCAGCCTATGAGGCCTTAGTCATAACTGGCATCCCAATACTTTTGGTAATATAGTGTGTGTTTGTGTTTGTGTATATATATATATATATGTATAAAATAAAAATAAAATAAACTTTTCTAGTGAAGGTGTGTGAAAAGAATTTGCAGCAGTGAGCGCGGCATGGTAGCAATTACGTCCCAAGATGTCTATGCCGGCAATCCCCGACATAAGAAGGACCCTAATTTATGAAGGCCATTTCTGTGGGGCTCTAACGAAGCAATCAAGAGATGGGCCCCGCCGGCGCTTTGATCTCGACGTGGTAATTTTTTTTTTTTGGGCGAAAACACGGGGGCCGGCCTCAGCCTGAGCGATAGATACCCACCTAAACTCCGGGACCTTAATCGCGCTTAATTTTGTTTGGAATACAAATGTGCTTTTAATTAAACTAGATCGCAAGCCATATGTCGAAAAAAGAACGCTGTCAAAGAATATTAAACGCTCGCTTGTGTCGGGGCAGCGCTGTTTTATATCAGAGCGAGACAACAGGAGGTTAGAGTTAATTAGAAAGACAACTTAAACTGCGACGAGATGTAAGGGCTTTTTTTTTTTTTTTTTTTTGTACAGAAACGAAAAAAAAAAAAAAAAAAAAAGAGGTAAAAGAAAAAAAAAAAGGAACATTGAAATGTTTGTTAAGTTGTTTAGCCGTATGCGGCTGTTACGTTTAAATGCTTTCCCGTTGTGTGGATTAAGCTCGGCGGCAATCTTTTCCAGGGCAGCGCGTTCACACAGCGCTTAAGACTATTGCGGCAGGAGGCATCCCACCACCGCACCGCCTATTGAATTTCACTCCGACGGAACACAAAGAATCAGAAGTGATAAAAGGGTAAAAAAAAAAAAAAAGTGTGTGCACACAGAGATGATGTTCCGGCACAGAGGATCTGCGGAAATCAATATTAAAGCGGGACAATGCGGCGGCGTGTTTTGATGCGAATGTGTTGTGTTTAGAGTGTGAATGCCGACATGTGGCCTGGATAACCCCCCGCCGCCGCCGCGTCGTTTTCTTAAGCGCGGTTTAAATTTCAGGAGTTTGTTAAATAAAAGGTCGGATCTGATATATTTAACTCTTTTTCTGCAGTGGTTCCCTTTAGGCTGCATTGACATTAACCGCTTCAGCCCCGGGCGATTTTACCCCCTTCCTTACCAGAGCACTTTTTGCGATTCGGCGCTGCGTCGCTTTAACTGACAATTGCGCGGTCGTGCGACGTCGCACCCAAACAAAATTGACGTCCTTTTTTTCCCACAAATAGAGCTTTCTTTTGGTGGTATTTGATCACCTCTGCGTTTTTTTTTTTTTTGCGCCATAAACAAAAGAAGAGCGACAATTTTGAAAAAAACACAATATTTTTTACTTTTTGCTATAATAAATATCCTTTTTTTTTTGAAAAAAAAAAACAAAATTTTTTCCTCAGTTTAGGCCGATACGTATTCTTTTACATATTTTTGGTAAAAAAAATCGCAATAAGCGTTTATTGATTGGTTTGCGCAAAAGTTATAGAGTCTACAAAATAGGAGATAGATTTATTGCATTTTTATTTTTATTTATTTTTTACTAGTAACGGCTGCGATCTGCGAATTTTTTCGTGACTGCGACTTTGCGGCGGACACTTCGGACACTTTTGAAACATTTTTGGGACCATTCACATTTACACAGCGATCGTTGCTATAAAATTGCACTGATTACTGTGTAAATGTGACTGGCAGGGAAGGGGTTAACACTAGGGGGCGCTGCAGGGGTTAATATATGTTCCCTGCAAGTGATTCTAACTGTGGGGGAGGGGACTCACAAGGGGAGGAGACCGATCGGTGTTCCTCTGTTCTGGGAACACACCATCGGCCTCCTCTCCAGTGACAGGATGTGGAGCTGTTTTCACGGGCAATCGCGGGTCCCGGCGGACATCGTGGCCGCCAGGCACGCGCACCAGGTCCCGAGCGATGCCGCGGGTGCGCGCACGTGCGCCCCCTAGACGGCCTCAAATAGGAGGATGTCACATGACGCCAACCCATGATGGGAGATCCATCTTGTGGGCGTCATGTTACTATAGGCGGGTACTGAAGTGGTTAAAGTGGTTGTAAACCTCAGACATGAAATACGAAGAAAGCACATCCCTCTGTAGTGTGTACTTGTCTCAGTCCAGAGCACTAAGTGTCATTTCTGTCTGCTGCCTCTTTCCTCTGCTATCTGCATGAGTCACATAAAGACATGCAAGGTCCAGAAAGACATGGATGAGCGAGTTTGGGGTGGAGGAACATGACTGGCCTGCACAGAGTCCTGACCTCAACCCGACAGAACACCTTTGGGATGAATTAGAGCGGAGACTGCGAGCCAGGCCTTCTCGTTCAACATCAGTACGTGACTTCACAAATACTCTTCTGGAAGAACGGTCAGACATTCCCATAGACACACTCCTAAACCTTGTGGACGGCCTTCCCAGAAGAGTTGAAGCTGTTATAGCTGCAAAGGGCGGGCCAACTCAATATTGAACCCTACGGACTAAGACTGGGATGTCATTAAAGTTAATGTGCGTGTAAAGTTGTGTGTCCCAATACTTTTGACAATATATTGTGTGTGTATATATATATATATATATATATATATATATATAATTTACTGTGATTCTTAAATTTTTTCATTTGGAGATTTGTCCCGGTGACCATTGTTAACAAGACTAAAGTGAAGGAAGATCCCACATTTTGATTTGTGACCAGTTTGGGTGAGTTGGGTTCAGTCTGAAATAGGTTTGGTCTGAATCCTGAAAGTAATGCCGCGTACACACGACCGGACTTTTCGACAGACTAGGTCCTACGGACTTTTGGCAGAGTTCCGACGGACTTTCCGAATGAACGGACTTGGCCACACACAAGCACACCAAAGTCCAACGGATTCGAACGTGATTGAGTGAGTGAGTACGACCGAACTAGAATAAGGAAGTTCATAGCCAGTAGCCAATAGCTGCCCTAGCGTCGGATTTTGTACGTCAGACTAGCACACACACGAATGGATTTTTCGACCAGACTCGAGTCCGTCGGAAAAATTTGAAACATGTTCTATTTCTAAAGTCCGTCAGATTTTTGGACAGCAAAGGTCTGATGGAGCCCACACACGATCGAATTGTCCGGCGGATTTGTTCCGTCGGACCTAGTCCGTCGAAAATGTGCCTAAATTAGGTCATCGAGGTCACCAGTACCCCCATCTCCATTGTGTACATCAGCCTTAGGGCACAGAATCTCCCAGCAATGACAGCAGAAGAAACTGAACCGAAGCCCGAACCCAAACCGAAGCCCGAACCCCAGCCAAACTCAAGTCCGAACTTAAGCCCGAACCCAAGCCCGAACCCCAGCCGAACTCAAGTCCGAACTTAAGCCCGAACCCAAGCCCGAACCCCAGCCGAACTCAAGTCCGAACTTAAGCCCGAACCCAAGCCCGAACCCCAGCCGAACGCAAGTCCGAACTTAAGCCCGAACCCAAGCCCGAACCCCAGCCGAACTCAAGTCCGAACTTAAGCCCGAACCCCAGCCGAACTCAAGTCCGAACTTAAGCCCGAACCCAAGCCCGAACCCCAGCCGAACTCAAGTCCGAACTTAAGCCCAAACCCAAGCACCAATCCAAGCCCAAACCCAAGCACCAATCCAAGCCCAAACCCAAGTCCGAACCCAAGCCGAACTCAAGCCGAACTCAAGCGCGAACCCAAGCCTGAACCCAAGATCGAACCCAACCACGGATCCAAGCCCAAACCCAATCCTGAACCCAAGATCGAACCCAAGCCCGAACACAAGCCGAATCCAAGCCCGAACACAAGATCGAACCCAACCACGAATCCAAGCCCAAACCCAATCCTGAACCCAAGATCGAACTCAAGCGCGAACCCAAGCGCGAACCCAAGATCGAACCCAACCACGGATCCAAGCCCAAACCCAATCCTGAACCCAAGATCGAACCCAAGCCCGAACACAAGCCGAATCCAAGCCCGAACACAAGCCCGAATTCAAGCCCGAACCCAAGATCGAACCCAACCACGAATCCAAGCCCAAACCCAATCCTGAACCCAAGATCGAACCCAAGCCCGAACACAAGCCGAATCCAAGCCCGAACCCAAGCCCGAACCCAAGATCGAACCCAAGCACGAATCCAAGCCCAAACCCAATCCTGAACCCAAGATCGAACCCAAGCCCGAACACAAGCCGAATCCAAGCCGAACTCAAGATCGAACCCAAGCCTGAACCCAAGATCGGACCCAAGCCCGAACACAAGCCCGAATCCAAGCCCGAACACAAGATCGAACCCAAGCCTGAACCCAAGATCGAACCCAACCACAAATCCAAGCCCAAACCCAAGCCTGAACCCAAGCTGAACTCAAGATCGAACCCAAGCCTGAACCCAAGATCGAACCCAAGCCCGAACACAAGCCCGAATCCAAGCCCGAACCCAAGATCGAACCCAAGCCTGAACCCAAGATCGAACCCAAGCCCGAACACAAGCCGAATCCAAGCCCAAACCCAAGCCGAACTCAAGCCCGAACCCAAGCCCGAACCCAAGATCGAACCCAAGCCCGAATCCAAGCCCGAACCCAAGATCGAACCCAAGCCCGAACCCAAGATCGAACCCAAGCCCGAATCCAAGCCCAAACCCAAGCCGAACTCAAGCCCGAACCCAAGCCCGAACCCAAGATCGAACCCAAGCCCGAATCCAAGCCCGAACCCAAGATTGAACCCAAGCCCGAACCCAAGATCGAACCCAAGCCTGAATCCATGCCCGAACCTAAGCCCAAACCCAAGCTCAAACCCAAGCCCGAAACCAAGCCCGAACTCAAGATCGAACTCAACTTTTGATTAAAAAAGTATCAAAAGTGTCCAATCTGTCCGCCGCAATGTCGCAGTCCCACTAAAAATTGCAGATTACTAGTAAAAAAAAAAATATATATATATATAAAAAGTCCATAAATCTATCCCATGTTTTGTAGACGCTATAACTTTTGCGCAAACCAATCAATAAACGCTTATTATTGCGATTTTTTTTTTTTTTTAACAAAAATATGTAGAAGAATACGTATCGGCCTAAACTGAGAAAGAAATTGATTTATTTTTATTTTGGGGATATTTATTATAGCAAAAATTAAAAAATATATATTTTTGTCAAAATTGTCGCTCTTTTTATGTTTATAGCGCAGAAAATAAAAATCAGCACAGAGGTGATCAAATAGCACCAAAAGAAAAGCTCTATTTGTGGGGGGGGGGATACGTAATTTTTTTTTTTAGGTACAGCGTCGTACGACCGCGCAATTGTCTGTTAAAGCGACCGTATCGCCAAAAATGGCCCGGTCATTGAGGGGGGGGGGGGGTAAATCCATCCGGGGCTGAAGTGGTTAAACACAGCAGCGCTGTTGAGGTTGGCAGACGTTGGGCAATGTTGACTAGCTCAGCGGCGGTTGTAGTCCCGGTGGCAGCGATCGTATTTCGTTGTTTCCTTGGGCTCCAGCGACGATATACGGTATCAGCGGCGGCGGCGTCTATCGCTGCGCTGTCTTGCGGGGGCCTTAAACACTATTCTCCAAAGTACTTAAGTGATAATCTTGTCTGTGTGGATCAGATGGTAACAAATTGCCCGATCGTTATCCCGCCGGGGCCATTATCTTGTCAGTGGCGAGTCGTCCGCGGCTGGGAAATTCATTCGCCCCCCTCTAAGTACAGATGATGCATTTGTGTGATTCCCGGTGACAGATTCAGACGGCGGAGTCATTGAATCGACGCGATGATTCGATCTCCAGGGACGTTCGAGCATCTCTCTGTTGTTTTACACAATGCCATCTCTTGTTTACAGACCATTACATCTGACATACGCCGGATTCACCCCTGTCCATCACCGCCGATCGGCCCCACCAAATCCCAGCCCCCCCCCCCCCCCCCCCCCCGCCGCTCTCAGGGCTCTTAGAGCTGTCGGCTGTCACAGCGGAAAAGACAAGACTTTAATGGAGGATATGCTTGTCCCAGCACGATCGAACACGCCGCGCAAATCTGCAAGGTGTTCACTCAATTGCTTCTGAATGTATTATTTTATTATATAAAGAAATCTTACTTAGAAATTATAGATTTTTTTTTTTTTTAGGGATGCACTGATATATCGGCCGCTGAAAATGATTGGCCTGAAATTAGGGGTTATCAGCGTTTTGCCAAGAGAAACAAAAAGGTGCTGATAATGGCATGCTGCGTCCCATTGACTTCAATGCAGAAACACCCCCTATTGACTTCAATGCAAAACCGCTTCTTATTGACTTCAATGCGAAAGAAAAAACCTCTATTGACTTCAATGCAAAATCGTGTCGTATTGACTTCAATTCAAAATCGCATTCCATTGACTTCAATGCAAAAACACCCCCAATTGACGTCAATGCAAAATCGGGTCCCATTGATTTCAATGCAAAAAACGCCCTCTATTGACTTCAATTCAAAATCGCATTCCCATTGACTTCAAGAAAAAACACCCCCTATTGACTTCAATGCAAAATCACATCCCCATGACTTCAACGTAAAAAAAAAAAAACTGCTATTGACTTCAATGCAAAAACGCCCTCTATTGGCTTCAATTCAAAATCGCATTCCATTGACTTCAATGCAAAAATACCCCCTATTGACTTCAATGCCAAATCAGGGTCCCATTGACTTCAATGCAAAAACACCCCCTATTGACGTCAATGCAAAAACACACCCTATGGACTTCAATGCAGAATTATGTTCCATTGACTTCAATGAAAAATTGCATCCCATTGACTTAAATGCAAAAACGCCTCCCATTGACTTCAATGCAAAATCGTGACCCAGTGACTTAAATGCAAAAATGCCCCCATTGACTTCAATGCAAAATCACGTCCCACTGACTTCAATTCAAAATTATTAGCCAAAAATTATTGGCCCACAAAAGATAGGGGTTATCTGCATTTTGCTGATTAAAACAAAAAGGTGCTGATAATGGCATGCTGCATCCCATTAACTTCAATACAAAATTGCATCCCATTGACTTCAATGCCAAAACGTATCCCATTGACTTCAATGCAAAAACACACCCTATTGACTTCAATGCAGAATCATGTCCCATTGACTTCAATGAAAAAAAAAAAAAAACCATATTGACTTCAATGCAAAATTGTATCTGTTGACTTCAATGCCAAATCGCGTCCCATTGACTTCAATGCAAAAACACACCCTATTGACTTCAATGCAGAATCATGTCCCATTGACTTCAATGCAAAAAACACCCTCTATTGACTTCAATTCAAAATCGTGTCCCATTGACTTCAATGCAAAAATGCCCTCTATTGACTTCAGCGCCAAATCGCGTCCCATTGACTTCAATAGCAAAAACACACCCTATTGACTTCAATGCAAAATTGCGCGTGGGTTGCCAAATTTGGGGTTCCCAGTACCAAGTGACCCCGAGATACGGGGCCCCAAAGTCAGGTCGGAAAATGTCAAGCACTTTTCTGCAGCAGAGAATGACATTTTTTCCGAACCGACTTTGTGGCCCCGTATCTTGGGGGCCACTTAGTGCTAGGAACCCCATCTTTGGATATGTTGTAGTGCTAGGTTGACTGGGGTGGCCCCTCACTGTGCCCATTTGCAGCCATAGGTCCGAGCTCAGACTTCAAACTTGGTAGTTAAGGGTTCCTAGATGCCCCTTAGCTGCAGCCAAAATTTGGGGTCCCAAAGGGTCCCGAAATGACATTGCTGCAGATGGACACAGTTGACCGGCTTTGGGGCCCTGTATTTTGGGATCACTTCAGTGCTAGGAACCCCATCTTTGGATATGTTGTAGTGCTAGTTCCACTGGGTTGGCAAATCTGAGGTTCCTAGCACCAAGTGGCCCCCGAGATACAGGGCCCCAAAGTCGGGTCGGAAAATGTCATTCTCTGCTGCAGAAAAGTGCTTTACTGGAGTATAAGCCGAGGGGGGGCACTTTCAGCCCAAAAAAAATGTGCTGAAAAAGTTCGGCTTATACTCGAGTATATATACGGTATCTTTTTCTCCGAGGTCACGGGTGCTCTTTAAGAAGAAAATCCCATTCCAAGTGGCGTTGTTCTGAGGCAAACGCTTATTCTTCCCATCGGGATGTGTATATAATCACAGAATGCTTTTGTTCCTCAAAAATGCTAAAACCATTTATTTCCGATGTACGATTAAAAGTATTCCAGCATGATCGTTTGTTAGAGGATTATAATACAGGGCACTTTTTACTATTAATTGGTTCTGGGTTTTGCCGGTTTCCAATGTGGTGCCAACATGGGTCTTATTACAGTTTTTCAGAGCAAGAGAATCTATGAATTATTTTCCTGAGGCTAATCCCATCCCTAAGCAAAGTGCTGCACCTTGCTAGGCTTCTAAAACAGTTATTAAGTGCGGCGGGTTTCCTTCTACCTGAACCAGAACAATCTGATGTGCTCTACCGTCTCAAGATGTAAAATGAAGTAACGGTGAGTAAAAGGGCCACAAAGAAGGCTGACTGGGGAGATAAGTACTAGACATGTGCACAATAGAAAAATTAGTTTATTTTCGTTTTGTTTCTTTCGTTTCCGTTGATTCGTAACGATTCGTATTTTCGTAAGTCGTCGGTGTTTGTATTCGTAGCGATTCGTAAAATTCGTAAGTCGTCGGTGTTCGTATTCATAACGATTCGTATTTTCGTAAGAGTTATTTTTTCGTTGATTCGTTTTTCCGTTAGTTTAATTTTCGTTTATTCGAAATTCGGACGCATTCGTATTTTCGTAGATTTAGTTACATTCGTACTTTCGTTAGATTGATTTATTCGTACTTTCGTAACATTGTTTTCGTAGATTCGTAATCGGAGCATAATTCATAATTTTATGTAATGTGTATGATATTATTACATTGTAAGAGACACGGAAAATTACGAATCGAAAAAAAAAGTTACGAATGTACAAATTTTTTCGTTCAATCCATTCGAAGCACGTTAAGCAGCGCCATTGTAAGGGACACGGAAAATTACCAATTCAACAAAATAAAAAAGTTACGAATTTACGAATTTTTTCGTTCAATCCATTCGAGGCACGTTAAGCAGCGCCATTGTAAGAGACACGGAAAATTACGAATCGAAAAAAAAAAAAAAGTTACGAATGTACGAATTTTTTCGTTCAATCCAGTCGAAGCATGTTAAGCAACACCATTGTAAGGGACACGGAAAATTACGAATCGAAAAAAAATAAATAAAAAAAAGTTACGAATGTACGAATTTTTTCGTTCAATCCATTCGAAGCACGTTAAGCAGCGCCATTGTAAGAGACACGGAAAATTACAAATCGAAAAAAAAAAAAGAAAAGTTACGAATGTACGAATTTTTTCGTTCAATCCATTCGAAGCACGTTAAGCATTGCCATTGTAAGAGACACGGAAAATTACGATTCGAAAAAAAAAGTTACGAATGTACAAATTTTTTATTTCAATCCATTCGAAGCACGTTAAGCAGCGCCATTGTAAGAGACACTTAAAATTACGAATCGAAAAAAAAAAAAAAAAAGTTACGAATGTACGAATTTTTTCGTTCAATCCAATCGAAGCACGTTAAGCAGCGCCATTGTAAGAGACACGGAAAATTACGAATCGGAAAAAAAAATAAAAAATTTACGAATGTACGAATTTTTTCGTTCAATCCATTCCAAGGCACGTTAAGCAGCGCCATTGTAAGAGACACGGAAAATTACGAATCAAAAAAAAAAAAAAAAGTTACGAATGTACGAATTTTTTCGTTCAAACCATTCGAAGCACGTTAAGCAGCGCCATTGTAAGAGACACGGAAAATTACGAATCGAAAAAAAAAAAAAGTTACGAATGTACGAATTTTTTCGTTTAATCCATTCGAAGCACGTTAAGCAGCGCTATTGTAAGAGACACGGAAAATTACCAATTCAACAAAAAAAAAAAGTTACGAATGTACGAATTTTTTCGTTCATTTTGATTTTCGTTGTTCCTGTTTTCGTTTTTCGGATTTTCTTCTTTCGTAGTTTCGTTGTTTCTAATTTGGTTAATTCGGATTTTCGTTGTTTTTCGGATTCGTTCGATTCGAACATTCGTTATTCGTTACAATTTTTTGCGAATCGTTCGTTCATTCGTACGATAACGAATGAACGAATATAACGAATTTTAACGAAAAACGAAAAAAACGAAACGAATTGCACATGTCTAATAAGTAGAGTGGAGGTAGGTGAGTTTCTTACATACACCTTTCTAATATTTTTCCTAAAACTTGTCAAAGTCCCAGATATGCCGCGTACACACGATCGGACTATCCCGCGGGATTGTCCGCTGGACTAGAGTCCGCCGGACAATCCGCCGGTGTGTGGGGCTCCAGCGGACTTTTTCTTCCCAAAAGTCCGGCGGACTAATGCCCCGTACACACGGTCGGAAATTCTGACCACAAAATCCGTCTGATTTTTTCCTACGGATTTTGTCGGACACTGGTGTTGCATACACACGGTCGGACAAAGTTGTCGGAAAATCCGATCATCCTGAACGTGGTGACGTTCGTTGCCTACGACGGGACTACGTAGAGGCTAGTAGCCAATAGCTTTGGTCTCGTAATGTGATCTGAGCATGCGTGGCACTTTGTCCGTCGGAATTCGCTACACACGATCGGAAAAAGTCCGATAGGACTTGTCGGAAAATTTGAGAGCAGGAGATAAAACTTTTTCCGTCGGAAATTCCAACGGAAAAAGTCCGATGGAGCCCACACACGGTCGGAATTTCCGACAACATGGTCCGATAGGACATTTTCCGTCGGAAAATCCGACCGTGTGTACGGGGCATTAGTAAGAAGTTTTGGCCGAGTCCGGCGGACAATCCGGCCGTCTTGCCCCACACACGGAGAAAAGTCCGTTCATTTAGAACGTGACTCCAGGTAGACGGGACTAGCGAAGGAAGTCAATGCCGCCGCCTCGATTGGCAACATTGACACCTCGCTAGCCCCGTCGCCTGGTATGGATTTAAAGGGGAATCCCTACGCCGAAAAAACGGCGTGGGGGTCCCCTTCCAAAACCATATCAGACCCTTATCCGAGCACACAGCCCCGGCCGGTCAGGAAAGGGGGTAGGGACGAGCGAGCGCCCCTCCTGAGCCATACCAGGCCGTGTGCCCTCAACATGGGGGGGTGCTTTGGGGAAAAATTTGTCCTGCTTCTTTGAAAAAAATATTTGTCCTGCTTCTTTGATTTTTCTTGTTAGTACGGTGGAAAAACAGATGTTGATTGACCCCACTAGCCATTAAATTATGTAGCAAATTTTTGTAAAATTTTAATTTTCAATTGAACTTATTCTAGTGCAGCCATTCTCAACCAGCTTTTCATGGAACCCCAATGGTTCCTCCAGGGGTTTCTAGAGGTTCCTTGAGATGTGGCTGATTGACCTCCAATATAATGGTACCTGCATAATTCCTGTGCCAACATCACTTGGCAGAATCAGAAGTATAACACCAATAATCTTTTGCATGGGCGCCGTCAAAAAATTTGTTTCGTTTCGTTTCATTCCGTATTAAAAAAAAATCGTAATTCGTATACGAAATTTAATTCGGATTCGTACGAAATACGAATTTCGTACGAATTTTTTTTTTTTTATTTTTATTTAAACGTTTCTGTTCATTTGGATCGTAAATTCGTTCACGAAATTTCGTATTTCGTAAACGAAATTTCGTATTTCGTACAGAATTCTTCTGCATATTAAAACCAGCCACGTTTCTGATACTTTCTGTTAATTTGGAACGGAAATTCGTTCTCGAAATTTCGTATTTCGTAAACGAAATTTTGTATTTCGTACAGAATTCTTATGCATTATTAACACCATTTGGGTGTCATTTGGGTACAGCGTTGTATGACCGCGCAATTGTCATTCAAAGTGCGACAGCGCTGAAAGCTGAAAATTGGTCTGGAAAGGAGGGGGGTTTAAGTGCCCGGTAAGCAAGTGGTTAAAAAAAAAAAAATGGTTTTGGCCTTAATAGAAGAGATGTAAAAATATATATGTTTCCTTGAACCAATAACAAAAAGTAAAAGTAAAACCAAAGCAACTAAGTCTTAGAAACATTTATACAATCCAAAGACTTTTTTTTTTAATTGAATTCCAAAACAATAGGGATTGAAGCACAAATCTGGGGTGATGTCAGACATTGCCAAGAAAAAACCTATTTGAAATACTTTCAGCCGATGTAAATAGCACACGAAAAAACGCCATTCCCGGGAAGAAAAAAAAAAAAAGACAAAAAAGAAAGTTGGCTTCCAGATTTTAATGGCAAATCATGAATCTTTTAAATTATAAATCAATAAATACTTAATTCAGTAATAGAATTCATCTAAATATTTAATCAGCCGGACACAGCAAGAGCCTCTCTTGATGGAAGTGGCTGCGAGTTCCTTCCTTCTGTTAAATAACCCACCCCGCTAACCGAGCACTAAAGATGTGCTGTTATTTATTAAAGTGGATAAAAAAATAAAAAAAAGCTGAATTAAAAGTTTTATTATTGTAACAGCTTTTTCTCTCCGTTGCCAACAGTAGGGGGGGCTGCATTTTCAGAGGTACACTGCAGTTCTGCCTGTTGGAAAAATATGGCATGGTGGCATTACCATTGATGCTTTAAGCCAACCAAAACTAGACATGGGAGCCGTCAAAAAATGTGTTTCGTTTCATATAAAAAAAAAATCGTAATTCGTAATTCGTGTACGAAATTTAATTCGGATTCGTCCGAAATCCGAATTTCGTACGAATCGTTACGAATCGTTAACTGCTTCCCGACCGCCTCATGTATATATACGTCAGCAGAATGGCACAGGCAGGCAAAATCCCGTACCTGTACGGGATCCTTTAAATGCCTGCCCGTGGGGCGCGTGCGCGCCGCCAGCGGCGCGCTTGCGACACGGTCGGGAGCTCCGTGACCCCGGCCGCGGGACCAGCGGACCCGATCGCCGCTTGTGACCCGCGATCGGGTTACGGAGCTGAAGAACGGGGAGAGGTCTGTGTAAACAAACCTCTCCCCGCGCTTCCTACTCTGCCTGTCATTGATTGGCTGTTCCCGGTCATCGGGAAAGCCGATCAATGACATCAGACGTCAGCCCCGCCCCCTAATGTAAAAAAACACACACACGTCACAGCCCATAACCCCTCCCCTCCCCCTAGTGGTTAACTCTTTCACTACAACTGTCCTTTATACAGGAATCAATGCATTTAAATAGCATTGATTGCTGTATAAATGACAATGGTCCTAAAAATGTGTCAAAAATGTCCGATGTCTCCGCCATAATGTCGCAGTCACAATAAAAATCGCTGATCGCCGCCATTACTAGTAAAAAAAAAAATATTAATAAAAATGCTATAAAACTATCCCCTATTTTGTAAACGCTATAACTTTTGCGCAAACCAATCAATAATTGCTAATTGTGATTTTTTTAACCAAAAATATATAGAAGAATACGTATCGGCCTAAACTGAGGAAAAAAAATGTGTTTTTATATATTTTTTGGGGATATTTATTATAGCAAAAAGCAAAAAATATTGCATTTTTTTTCAAAATTGTCGCTCTATTTTTGTTTATAGCGCAAAAAATAAAAACCGCAGGGGCGATCAAATACCACCAAAAGAAAGCTCTATTTGTGGGGAAAAAAGGACATTAATTTTGTTTTGGAGCCACGTCGCACGACCCGCGCAATTGTCAGTTAAAGCGACGCAGTGCCGAATCGCAAAAAGGGGCCTGGTCCCTTGGCTGCCAATTGGTCCGGGGCTGAAGTGGTTAATATCGTTACGAATCGTTATGAATATCGACACTCTACGAATAATAACGAATTATCCAAAAACGTATTAACGTTACATAACACAAGTCTATTGTCTATTGTTCACCAATCACTCAGAGGAAGTACGAAATACGAAATTTCGTTTACGAATACGAAACTTCGTATTTCGTACTTCCTCTGAGTGATTGGTGAACAATAGACAATACAGGGGGTCCCCGACCTACGAACATCTCCTACTTACGAACCGTGCTCTGCGCCATTTTCCGCGGACCTTCGGCCGTTCTGCGCATGCGCGGCCAGACGGAGCCTCGGAAAATGACGGCAAACATCGGAAATGTCCGAAATGTGCCGCGCATGCGCAGAACGGCATTCGACGGACATCGGAAATGTCCGTAATTGTCGGTCTGCGCATGCGCGGCCGACTTACGAACATTTCCGATTTAAGAACAGGAGGACAGTCCCTAACGAGTTCGTAACTCGGGGAGCCCCTGTAGACTTGTGTTATGTAACGTTAACACGTTTTCGGATAATTCATTATTATTCGTAGAGTGTCGATATTCGTTATACTGAATCTCAAATTCATTCGAATCATTCGTTATATCCGCTATAATTTCTTTCATATTAGTTGAAATTCGTCATTTGGTAGTTTGGATTCAGATCATTTGGATCCGAAATTCGTTATCGAAATTTTGTATTTCGTACAGAATTCGTAAAAATTCGTAATTCGGATTCGTACGAATGTACGAATTTTGAAAAATTCGTACGAATTTCCGATTCGTACGAAACTAATCGCACGTGTCTAACCAAAACATCTCAAAGGTTGTACCCAATCCGCTTCATGAAGAATATGAGGATAGCGCCTTCTTTTTTTCTTTTGACAGTAACATTCTTTAACCACTTCAGCCCCGGAAAATCTTACCCCCCTTCCTGACCAGAGCACTTTTTTTGCGATTCGGCACTGCGCCGCTTTAACTGACAATTGCGCGGTCGTGCGATGTCACACCCAAACAAAATTGATGTCTTTTTTTTTTCCCCAAATAGAGCTTTCTTTTGGTGGCATTTTATCACCTCTGCGATTTTTATTTTTTGCGCTATAAACAAAAGAAAAGCGACAATTTTGAATATAAATATATATTTTTTTTACTTTTTGCTATAATAAATATCCCAATTTTTTTAAAAAAACAAAAACAAATAGTTTTCCTCATTTTAGGCCGATATGTATTCTTCTACATATTTTTGGTAAAAAAATCGCAATAAGCGTATATTGATTGGTTTGGACAAAAGTTATAGCGCCTACAAAATAGGGGATAGATTTTTGGTCATTTTTATTATTATTTTTTTTTTTTTTTTTACTAACAATGGCGGTGATCTGAGATTTTTATCATGTCTGAGATATTGTGGAGGACATATCGGACACTTTTGACACTTTTGATTTTGGGACCACTGACAGTTATACAGCGATCAGTGCTATAAATGTGGGTATAGAATGGGGTATATTGTATTGTACGATATTTTTTATTTTTATTTATTATTTCTTTTTTTTATGGTTGAACTGGATGGACTTGTGTCTTTTTTCTGCCTAGCTAACTATGTAACTATGTAACTACCGTATTTGTCGGCGTATAACACGCACCTCAAGTTTAGGAGGGCATTTTAAGGAAAAAAAGTTTTTGGAGGGAAGTTTAGGGAAAAAAAAACTTACATTTAAGCGTCATTTGCAGCTTGCCCAGCGCCATTTGCAGCATGCCCAGCATCATTTGCAGCTTGCCCAGCGTCATTTGCAGCCGTGCCCAGCATCATTTGCAGCTTGCCCAGCGTCATTTGCAGCTTGCCCAGTGTCATTTGCAGCCTTGCCCAGCGTCATTTGCAGCTTGCCCAGCGTCATTTGCAGCTTGCCCAGCGCCATTTGCAGCCTTGCCCAGCGTCATTTGCAGCCTTGCCAGCGTCATTTGCAGCTTGCCCAGCGTCATTTGCAGCTTGCCCAGCGTCATTTGCAGCTTGCCCAGCGTCATTTGCAGCCTTGCCCAGCGTCATTTGCAGCTTGCCCAGTGTCATTTGTAGCTTGCCCAGTGTCATTTGTAGCTTGCCCAGCGTCATTTTCAGCCTTGCCCAGCGTCATTTGCAGCTTGCCCAGTGTCATTTGTAGCTTGCCCAGTGTCATTTGTAGCTTGCCCAGTGTCATTTGTAGCTTGCCCAGTGTCATTTGCAGCCTTGCCCACGTTTAAATTTCCCACCGCCGAGACAGACCGTGCTTGCGCCGCCGAAAAAGAGCGAATCGCCGCCGGAAAAGACCGAATCGCCGCTGGAAAAGACCGAATCGCCCCAGGAAAAGACCGAATCGCCGCCGGAAAAGGCCAAGCCGACTGTTCGGCTCCGCTCAGGGTCCCGCCTCCCTGCTGTTTCGGGAGCGAGCACAGGGAGGCGGGACTACGAGCGGAGCCGAACAGTCGGCTCGGTCTTTTCCGGCCACGCTTCGGTCTTTTTCTGCGGCGATTCAGTCTTTTTCGGCGGCGCTGGCTATTTTTCGGCACCGCTCGCTATTTTTGTCACTTTTTTTTGTGGGGTATCGGCGTATAACACGCACCCACGGCTTTCCCCCGATTTTAAGGGGGAAAAAGTGCGTGTTATACGCCGATAAATACGGTATGTAATTACTGTATAAATGTCACTGGCAGGGAAGGAGTTAACACTTGGGGGCGATCAAGGGGTTAAATGTGTTACCTAGGGAGTGATTCTAACTGTAGGGGGAGGGGACTGACTAGGGGAGGAGACCGATCCGTGTTCATGCTTAGTATGAACACACGATCGGTCTCCTCTCCCTGACAGGACGTGGATCTGTGTGTTTATACACAAAGATCCACGGTCCTGCTCTGTAACGAGCGATCGCGAATGCCCGGCGGACATCGTGCCTGCTGGGCACGTGCATCGGCTCCTCTGTGACGCGGCAGGTGCTTTTGCACGCCCCCTATACCGCCAGGAAGCTGAGGACGTCATATGACGCCCGCCGGGATTGGAGATCCCATCTGCGGATGTCATATGACAATGGGCGGGTAGGAAAGTGGTTAAAGTGTATGTCTTGGCAACAAAAAATGAAAAAAAAAAAAACTGTCAGTACATATCTGCAACACATGCGTATTTTCAGATGTTTTATCCCTTTAAAAAAGCTACAAACTACCATTTGATCTGCCAGAAATCCAGTGTGTGCCTAACTTCCTGTTTAAGCTGACACCACTGCCTCTGCTTTACTCAAATTCCAAGCAGCGTTGTCACTCCCACTGGAGTTCTCCTCTACTGGACTATAGGGGCACCTACCCCTATCCTTTTCCTACTAACATAATTGGAAGGTGTTTGGCAGTCCAGTAGGGAGAACTGGGAAGGGCTGACAGCACTGCCTCTGTTGCACTGAAAGGCCAAGCAGTGTCGTCACTGCCACCTGAGTTCTCCCCTGCTGGTAGGGTTGCCACCTGTCCGGGATTCACCCGGACAGCCCGGGTTTTGAATCATGTGTCCAGGTTTCAGACTGTCTAAAACCCGGTCACATTATTCACATGCAACCCCCCCCCCCCAACTTAGGCGTGCCTGGGCACACCCTGTTCACCCAGTGCAGCGCAGATTCCCCCTGTTGCCCAGGTTGCACACACCTATGTTCCCCATTAACCAAGTACCTCAACCACCATGTGCATAGGCCCCACCCCTCCCTTCTCTGCCCTGCCCCTGAGCAAGTTTGCTCAATGTAAGGGGGACTTAGATGTAAGGGGTGCTCTGCGGACTCTGATGTAAGGGGGAGCTTTGGAACCCTGAGTTAAGGGGGAATGCTGGGAATTTGGATGTAAGTGGGTGCTTTGGTGAGCAGAAACCCCCTTACATCAGAGTTCCACTTTATACCACAGTCCACAGTGTTGCCCCTTTAAAAAAAAATTGCCCTGTGCCGCTAAAGTGTTCGGGTTTGGCTTGAAGAAAAGGTAGCAACCCTACCTGCTGGGCTATAGAACACATATCCCTATCCTCTTACCTTTAACATGAAGTAGGTGTTTTGTAATCTAGTAGGGATAACTGGGTGGGGCTGACAGCACTGCCTCTGTTGCACTGAAATGCCAAGCAGTGTCGTCACTGCCACCTGAGTTCTCCCCTGCTGGTAGGGTTGCCACCTGTCCGGTATTCACCAGGACAGTCCAGGTTTTGAATCATGTGTCCAGGTTTCAGACTGTCTAAAACCCGGTCACATTATTCAGACGGGACTGCAACCGCCCCCCCCCCATCCTAGGTGTGCCTGGGCACACCCTATTCACCCAGTGCAGCGCAGATTCCCCCTGTTGCCCAGGTTGCACACACCTATGCTCCCCATTAACCAAGTACCACAACCACCATGTGCATAGGCTCCCTCCCTTCTCTGCCCTGCCCCTGAGCAAGTGAACTGGGTGGGGCTGACAACCCTTACTGGGATTTCAGTGCAGCAGAGGCAGCATTGTCAGCTCAAACAGGAAGCTAGGAGCTCACTGGATTTCTGGTCAGCAGATATCTTTTTGAAACGTTAATTTCATTGAACTCCTCACCCTAGAACAGTGATGGCAAAACCTTGGCACCCCAGATGTTTTGGAACTATGTATCCCATGATGCTCAACTACACTGCCGAGTGCAAGAGCATCATGGGAAATGTAGTTCCAAAACATCTGGGGTGTCAAGGTTCCCCACCACTGCCCTAGAAGATCGGCAAAGGTTCTGAACTTCCTTTATTATAACTGCTTTCTTTTTGGGTGCCAGCTCTAAAGGAAATTAATTGAACTCATCGCCCTAGAACAGGGGTCTCCAAACTTTCTAAACAAAGGGCCAGTTTACTGTCCTTCAGACTTCAGGGGGGCCGGACTGTGGCTAGTGAGGGGTAAAAAAAATTGTCCTGGCATCAGTGGGAGTAAACAGTGCCCCATCTTTGATAATAGTGGAATAGTGCCTCATTTTTGGTCTCAGCAGTAGGAATTATGCACCATTGTTGGTGTCAGTGGGAGAAATAATGCTCCAAGGGCCCAGACAAAGGCAAGCAAAGGACTGCATCTGGTCCCCGGGACACAGTTTTGAGACCGCTGCCCTAGAAGATCCAGGCACAACTCTCTGGTTCTGGTCCTCCATTATTATAACTTCCTTTTTTTTTAGGTACCAGCTCTGTAGGACATTCATTCAACTTCAACGTCTAAGGCTGAGGTCTCCAAACTTTCTAAACAAAGGGCCAGTTTACTGTCCTTCGGACTTTAGGGGGCCGGACACAGTTTTGAGACCGCTGCCCTAGAAGATCCAGGCACAACTCTCTGGTTCTGGTCCTCCATCATTATAACTTCCTTTTTTTTTAGGTACCAGCTCTGTAGGACATTCATTCAACTCCAACGTCTATGGCCGAGGTCTCCAAACTTTCTAAACAAAGGGCCAGTTTACTGTCCTTCAGACTTTAGGTGGGCTGGACTGTGGCCATCATGAGTAGAAATCGGCCCAGCATCAGTTGGAGTACACAATGCCCCATTTTTGGTGTAAGTGAGAGCAATAGTGCCCCATTGCTGAGGTCATTGAGGGGTAACTGTGCCCCATCGTTGGTGTCATTGGGAGAA
Organism: Lithobates sylvaticus; assembly: GCA_028564925.1. Lineage (NCBI taxonomy): Eukaryota > Metazoa > Chordata > Amphibia > Anura > Ranidae > Lithobates > Lithobates sylvaticus. Next base: position 198,274,171 of record CM053035.1, read on the forward strand.
ATGGTCCCCCCAACATTGGTTTTATTGGGCCCCATTGTTAGTGTTATTGGGAGGAACTGTGCCCCTTCGTTGGTGTCAGTGAAAAAAATACTGCCCCAAGGGCCTGATAAAAGCAAGGAAAGGGAGTTGGGAGACCACTGGTCTAAGGAACAAGGGAAACAGGCCTCAGGGTTCTAGATGTAGCTTGTAACAAGACTGCTCATGGGAAGATTGTTAGGAGATCAAGGCATAGGCCCTGGGTCCTGGATATCCATCTTTATATCTTTTTCAATGTTCCATCCAGTAAAGAAGAAAATGTTGAAGTAATGCCAAAGACCTAAAGCTGGCCTTACACCTGTAGAATTTCGACCACAAAATCCGTCTGATTTTTTCCGACGGATTTTGTCCGAAACTGTGTATGCAACACATGGTTGGACAAAGTTGTCGGAAAATCCGATCGTTCCGAACGTGGTGATGTTCGTTGCGTACGACGTAACTACGTGGAGCAGGGGTCTCAAACTGGCGGCCCTCCAGCTGTTGTGAAACTACAAGTCCCATGAGGCATTGCAAGGCTGACAGTTACAAGCATGACTCCCACAGTCAGAGGCATGATGGGACTTGTAGTTTCGCAACAGCTGGAGGGCCACCAGTTTGAGACCCCTGACGTAGAGGCTAGTAGCCAATAGCTTTGGTCTCTTAATTTGATCTGAGCATGCGTGGCACTTTGTCCGTCGGAATTCCCTACACACGATCCGAAAAAGTCAGATCGGATTTTGTTGTTGGAAAATTTGAGATCCTGCTCTTAAATTTTCCGACGGCATTAGAGTTGAAGGGGATGAATCTAACAGTTGGATTTGACCAAAGCAAGTGAAAACATTTTTAAGGATAAGGGTGGAAATTTTTGGTCAAATATAGTGGAAACTAATGAATTTCTAATCATTCAATTCACTACTGGTCGAGAAAATTGAAACTAGACGTGCAATTCATTTAGTTCTGAATTCGTTTTTTAACCAATTTTGACAAATTCGTTAATTTCCGAATTTTTTCAATTTCCAAAATTTCGAATTTTCAAATTTAGAATTTCCAGATTTCAGAAAATCCAAATTTCGAATTTTCAAATTTCTGAATGTTCAGAAATTGGAACATTTCGGAAATTGGAAAATTCGGAAATTAGAAATTCAAAATTTGGAAATTTGGAAGATTTGAAATTTCGGAATTTCGGAAGATTCGAAATTTTGGAAATTCGAAATATCGAAATTCAGAAATTTAAAATATCGGAAATTCGGAAATGTCGAACTTCTAGACGTGCAATTCATTTAGTTCTGAATTTGTTTTTTTAACCAATTTTGACAAATTCGTTAATTTCCGAATTTCCAAATTTTTTCAATTTCCAAAATTTCGAATTTTAAAATTTAGAATTTCCGGATTTCAGAAAATCCAAATTTCGAATTTTCAAATTTCTGAATTTTCAGAAATTGGAACATTTCGGAAATTGGAAAATTCGGAAATTAGAAATTCAAAAATTCTAAATTTGGAAATTCGGAAGATTCGAAATTTCGGAATTTCGGAAGATTCGAAATTTCGGAAATTCGAAATATCGAAATTCAGAAATTTAAAATATCGGAAATTCGAATTTCGGAAATGTCGAATTTCTAGACGTGCAATTCATTTAGTTTTGAATTCGTTTTTTTAACCAATTTTGACAATGTCGAATTTCGAAATGAGGAAATTCCAAAATTCCAAAATTTGGAAATTTGAAAATCCAAAAATAAGAATGAAAAGCTGAACATTCAAAAGAATGAAAATCTGAAAGTTTGAAAACCCGAAAATCTGAAATAATAACTAACTAATAATAAATATTAAATTATAGGTACAGGGGGTCCCCGACTTACAAACATCCGACTTACAAACGACTCCTACTTACAAACGGAGGGAGACAACAGGAAGTGAGAGGAAATCCACCCCTAGGAAGGGAAATTCACTCCTGTAAGAGTTAATATGGGAAAAAGGTGTCTCCACTGATGCTTTATCACCAGTCCATGTTTCCCTAACAACCCAAAATTTTCAAAATCCAATTCTCATTGGGACAAAAGGTGAGGTGAAATCTTCTGAACAGGGGCACAGACAGCAAAACAAATGTTACAGGGGTGACAACCCTTCTCTATGTTATCTAAAAAACTTAAAAATAGATTTTTTGGCTGGAGCTACACTTAAAAAATGTACCTGTTCCGACTTACAAACAGATTCAACTTAAGAACAAACCTACAGTCCCTATCTTGTTTGTAACCCGGGGACCCCCTGTATTGGAATTTCCTTTCAAATTTGGCTGTTAGTGAACGTATTTAAACGAATTATCTGAAATAACGAATGCCGTATCTAAACGAATGGAACGTAAAGAGCTAATACTAATAAATAACAATAATAATAAAACCTTTTTATTATTATTTATTTGTTCGGCATTCGTTTTTTCGAATAATTCGTAACTAATTTTCGGATTTCTGAATTTTCGAATTTCCGAAAAAAACGGATGAAACGAAAATGAACAAATGTTTTTTCAGTGCACATGTCTAATTGAAACTAGTCGTATACACATGCACTTATCAAAGTTAATCCAGCAGTAGAACATTTATTCCATGAAAATCAAGACATTGACATTCTCGGTACTGATACTCGAATAGAAGGTCACTTGAAATTATTCAAGTCCATGAAGGCACCATTGAGTGATTGGCAAAGCGATTTTTATTCTTTCTGTCACGGTTTAGCCTGCAGTTTCCTGCCTGTGTTTTATTACTTCCTTGCTGCAGGGGTTCTTCTAGACCTCTGATTATTTTCACATGTGTTGTTTGGCTTCTGTGCTCACCTATGGGCATCATTTGCTATACTGTGTTTTTTTTACTTTCATCTCCTTTATCACTTCCTGACCCGCCTCTGAGTTTGCTTACCTATATAAGACATGTTCGGTGCAGCCAGCCTTGTCTGAGCTACTTCCTAGCTCTCTGACCTCCTGTTTGCCTAGAGTTTCGTGTATTCAGTGTCTGACTTCCAACGTACTGACCAGTGGCGTCGCTAGGGGGTGGCTTTTGGGGCTATAGCCCCGAATCTGGGACCCATAGCCCCAAGTCTCTGCAGGGGTCCCCAAGGGGAGGGGAGGCTCTCTGGGGACCCTGATGTAAGTGGGGGGCTCTCTGGGGACCCTGATGCAAGGGGGAGGCTCTCTGATGACCCTGGTTTTAAGGGAGAGGCTCTCTGGGGACCCTAATGTAAGGGGGGCTCTCTGGGGACCCTGATTTAAAGGGGAGGCTCTCTGGGGACCATAATAAAAGGGGAGGGGGGCTCTCTGGGAACCCTGATGTAAGGGGGGGTCTCTCTGGGGACCCTGATGTAAGGGGGAGGCTCTCTGGGGACCATAATGTAAGGGGGGCTCTCTGGGAACCCTGATGTAATTAGGGGCTCTCTGGGACCCTGATTTAAGGGGGGGGCTCTCTGGGGACCCTGATGTAAGTGGGGGGGGCTCACTGGGGATATATACACACACACACACTTATATTACTGTATATACATGTGTATGCCCACCCAAGCGTATGACTTTCTTTACTACGCTGCTATGGGCTCTAGCCCCGGATCTTTTATAGACCTTGCAACGCCCCTGGTACTGACCCTAGATTTGTCTTCTGTTTGTACTTGTCTGCCACCTGCCCTGACCTTGGCTTGTTTCCCGGATGCTCCTTTGTCTCCTGTTATCTGTACTCTGCCTACATGTGTGGTCTCCGTCTTGTCAGCTGGACATACCTTGGCGGTTTCCGTGACTTGGTTCCAGCTTGCTGCAAGTCCATCCCCAACAGTATGGGGGGCTGCATTTTCAAAGGTACACCGCAGTTCTGCCTGTTGGAAATATATGGTATGGTGGCATTACCATTCGTAATTCGGATTCGTATGTACGAATTTCGAAAAATTCGCACGAATTTCCGATTCGTACGAAACTAATCGCACGTGTCTAACCAAAACATCTCAAAGGTTGTACCCAATCTGCTTCATGAAGAATATTAGGATAGCGCCTTCTTTTTTTCTTTTGACGGTAACATTCTTTAACCACTTCAATACCGGGCATTTTCACCCCCTTTCTACCCAGGCCAATTTTCAGTTTTTAGCACTGTAACATTTTGAATGACAATTGCTGGGTCATGCAACACTGTACCCATATGACATTTTTATCATTTTTTTTCCCCCATAAATAGAGTTTTGTTTTGGTGGTATTTGATCACACTATTTTAGGACCACTAACAGTAATACAGCGATCAGTGCTATAAATATGCACTGATTACTGTATAAATGTCACTGGCAGGGGAGGAGTTAACACTAGGGGGCGATCAAGGAGTTAAACGTGTTACCTAGGGAGTTTTTTTAAACTATCGGTGCCCCCCGCTGAGACCACCGCCTGTGGAAAGGAATTCCACATCCTTGCCGCTCTTACACATGGTCGGAAATTCTGACGGAAAATGTCCGATCGGACCATGTTGTGGTGTGTGGGCTCCATCGGACTTTGTCCGTCGGAATTTCCGCTGGAAAAAATTTGAGATCCTGCTCTCAAATTTTCCGACAACAAAATCCAATCGGACTTTTTCCGATCGTGTGTAGAGAATTCTGACGGACAAAGTGCCACGCATGCTCAGATCAAATTACGAGGCCAAAGCTACTTGGCTACTAGCCTCTACATAGTCCCGTCGTACGCAACGAACGTCACCACGTTCAGAATGATCGGATTTTCAGACAACTTTGTCCAACCGTGTGTATGCCACACCAGTGTCGGACAAAATCCGTCTGAAAAAATCAGACGGATTTAGTGGTCGAAATTTCCCGACCGTGTGTACAGGGGCTTACAGTAAAGAACCCTCTACGTAGTTTAAGGCTAAACCTCTCTTCTTCTCATTTTAAAGTCTTGTTAAACTCCCTTCCGCAAAAAAGTCTTATCCCTATTGTGGGGTCACCAGTACGGTATTTGTATATTGAAATCATATCCCCTCTCAAGCGTCTCTTCTCCAGAGGGAATAAGTTCAGTGCTCGTAACCTTTCCTCATAACTAATTTCTTCCAGACCCTTAATTAGCTTTGTCGCTCCGTTTCCAGTACATCCTTCCTGAGGACTGGTGCCCAGAACTGGACAGCATACTCCAGGTGCGGCCGGACCAGAGTCTTGTAGAGCGGGAGAATTATCGTTTTATCTCTGGAGTTGATCCCCTTTTTAATGCCAATATTCTATTTGCTTTGTTAGCAGCAGCTTGGCATTGCATGTCATTGCTGAGCCTATCATCTACTAGGACCCCCAGGTCCCTTTTAGACATGTGCACAATAGAAACATTTGTTTATTTTCATTTCGTTTCTTTCGTTTCCGTTGATTCGTAACGATTCGTAAATTCGTAAGTCGTCGGTGTTCGTATTCGTAACGATTCGTAAATTCGTAAGTCGTCGGTGTTCGTATTCGTAACGATTCGTAAATTCGTCGTCGGTGTTCGTATTCGTAACGATTCGTATTTTCGTAAGAGTTATTTTTTCTTTGATTCGTTTTTCCGTTAGTTTAATTTATGTTTATTCGAAATTCGGACGCATTCGTATTTTCGGAGATTTAGTTACATTCGTACTTTCGTTAGATTGATTTATTCGTACTTTCGTAACATTGTTTTCGTAGATTCGTAATCGGAGCATAATTCATAATTTTATGTAATGTGTATGCTATTATTACATTGTAAGAGACACGGAAAATTACGAATCGAAAAAAAAAAAAGTTACGAATTTACGAATTTTTTCGTTCAATCCATTCGAAGCACGTTAAGCAGCGCCATTGTAAGAGACACGGAAAATTACGAATCGAAAAAAAAAAAAATTACGAATGTACGAATTTTTTCGTTCAATCCATTCGAAGCACGTTAAGCAGCGCCATTGTAAGGGACACGGAAAATTACAAATCAACAAACAAAAAAAAAGTTACGAATGTACAAATTTTTTCGTTCATTTTGATTTTCGTTATTTTTTAATCTTTGTTCGGTATTTTCGTTGTTTCTGTTTTCGTTTTCGGGTTTTCATTCATTCGTAGTTTCGTTGTTTCTAATTTAATTATTTCGTATTTTCGTTGTTTTTCATATTAGTTCGATTCGATAATTCGTTATTCGTTAAAATTTTTACTAAATCATTTGTTCATTCGTACGATACGAATGAACGAATATAACGAATTTGAACGGAAAACGAATTCGTAACTAAACAAATTGCACATGTCTAATTTCCAGTACATCCTTCCTGAGGACTGGGGCCCAGAACTGGACAGCATACTCCAGGTGCGGCCGGACCAGAGTCTTGTAGAGCGGGAGAATTATCGTTTTATCTCTGGAGTTGATCCCCTTTTTAATGCCAATATTCTGTTTGCTTTGTTAGCAGCATTTTTTTGCATGCCATTGCTGAGCCTATCATCTACTAGGACCCCCAGGTCCCTTTCCATCCTAGATCCCCCCAGAGGTTCTCCCCCCAGTCTATAGATTGCATTCAGATTTTTGCCACCCAAATGCATTAATTTTACATTGTTCTACATTGAACCGCATTTCCCATGTAGTTGCCACCCCATTCATTTGTTCAGATCTTCTTGCAAGGTTTCCACATCCTGCAGAGAAGTTATTGCCCTGCTTAGCTTAGTATCGTCCGCAGATACAGAGATTGAGCTGTTTCCCCCATCCCCATCCTCCAGGTCGTTAATTTTACATTGTTCTACATTGAACCTCATTTGCCATGTAGTCGCCCACCCCATTCATTTGTTCAGATACCTTCTGCCTAATTCTTGGGTGCCCGAGATAGTCCAATCCTCTCCATTTTCTTGCGATTGGCACGTTTGAGGGCATCCCTCTTTAATAGTGCAGGTTAACATAAATATTTGAAAATGCCGCCATAACCTATTGCCTTGGCCACCATTACATCATATTTTTTTTTTTCCCGCAAATGTTTGGTAGTCAGAAATGAATAGAGACACATCATAGACTGCTAAACCCCGGCGTCGCTGTCACCTCCTTTATGGTTCATAACCAAATAAAATACTGTTATATCGTTTCCAGCAGAACAGCTTTCGGCACGGCAAATGGCTATCATTCCCCGGCTGAATTATTTCCCAGCGTTATACAGAGGCATTAAAGGGCAGAAGCATTTTTGTGGAAATGATCTCCCTCCTTTCCGCAGGTTCAGTCAATACTTCTCTGCTCTCTTTATTAACTCGACGGCAATCGTCATCTTAGAGGAGAGAAGGAAAAACCAGGCAATGCGTTCTGAAGGGTTCGATATTTATATCCCGCCACTATAAAATATTGGGCTGCTCTTAATATCCATTACCATTCGTTTTCTTTTTTTGTCTTCCTCGGCTACGGAGCATCGGAATAATCTTGTGATTGTCGATGACAGATACTGCGGAAGGTGACAGCAGATTAATATCTCTTTAATAAGCCATAATAATCATGACACCCGGGGTTGACAGTTCAATTTTCGAATAACAGATGGCTTCCATCAGTGCCCACCGTTACATTGTTGTGTAATGTTTAGCGGAGATAATACAACAGTCAGAGGGCCTGGAAGCCTATCTTGTGAAAGCCCCATTAAATCAATCACGACATGTGGACAGACATTGCTCACCCTCGCAACTGCTCGTGGGGAACTAAGTGGTGGTAGAAATAATAAGCGAGGAAGAATGGGCACTTTGTATTGTTGACACGTCGCAATGTGATGAAATAAAGATTACCTATTGAGGTATAGGGGAGATGTAAAGAATTATTCTGGTCTAATGGAATATGCAGGACCTTGTCTTAAACTGAGCTTCTAAATGTGCTATTTTTAGCCAATTAACACTGCCGCTTCCTTTCCTTGTGTTAGGAGGAAAACGAACATGTAGATCCAGAGGTGGCTGGTGCTCAATATTTTGGGTGGGGCGGCAAACAACCCTCACTCGCACCGCTGCCACCCCCCCTCATTCGCACCGCCACCCTCCTTGCTCGCACCGCCGCCACCCCCCCTCACTCGCACCGCTGCCACCCCCCCTCACTCGCACCGCTGCCACCCCCCCTCACTCGCACCGCTGCCACCCCCCCTCACTCGCACTGCTGCCACCCCCCTCACTCGCACCACCGCCACCCTTCTTGCTCGCACCGCCGCTACCCCCCCTCACACACACCGCCGCCATCCCCCTTACTCGCACCGCTGCCACTCCTAACTCCCCTCACTCGTACCGCCGCTACCCCCCCTTACACGCGCCACCGCACCCCCCCACTCGCACTACCGCCACCCCTTTACACGCACCGCTGCTACCCCCCCTCATATGCACCGCCCCTACCCCCCCCTCACTCACACCATCGCCACCCCCGCTCATTCGCACCACCGCCACCCCCCTCACTTGCACCGCCACCACCCCCCACTCGCACCCCCTCACCGCCACCCCCCCCCTCACTCGCACCGCTGCCACCCCCTTACACGCACCGCCGATAGCCCTCCTCACTCATACCCCCCCCTCACCGCCCCCCCACTCCGCCCCCCCTCACCGCCACCCCCCCTTACTCGCACCGCTGCCACCCCCCCCACTCGCACCCGCCGCCCCCCCCTACCCCCCTCACCCCCTCGCACCGCCGCTACCCCCCCTCACACCGTCGCCACCCCCTCACTCGCACCTCCGCCACCACCTGTCACTCGCACCGCCGCCACCCCCCTTACTTGCACCGCTGCCACCCCCTCGCATTGCCACTACCCCCCTCACTCGCACCACCACCACCCCCCGCTTGGACTACCACCACCCCCTCACAGGCACCGCCGCTACCCCCCTCACATGCACTGCCGCCACCCCCCTCACTCGCACCGCTGCCACCCCCTCACTCGCACCGCCGCCAACCCCCTCACTCGCTTCACTGCCACCTCCCCTCTCACTCGCATCGCCGCCACCCCCTCACTCGCATCGCCGCCACCCCCCTTACTCGCACCGCTGCCACCCCCTCGCACCACCGATACCCCCTCACTCGCACCACCACCACCCCCCCACTTGCACTACCACCACCCCCTCACACGCACCGCCGCTACCCCCTCACACACACTGCCGCCACCCCCCTCGCACCGCTGCCACCCCCTCACTCGCACCACCGCTAACCCCCCTCACTTGCACTGCCGCCACCCCTCTCACTCGCACCGCCGCCACCCCCCTTACTCGCACCGCCGCCACCCCCCTTACTCGCACCGCCGCCACCCCCTCACTCGCACCGCTGCCACCCCCTCACTCGCACCGCTGCCACCCCCTCACTCGCACCACCGCTAACCCCCACTCACATCACCGCCACCCCCCTAACTCACACAGCTGCCACCCCCTCTCACCACCGCTACCCCCTCACTCGCACCGCCGCCACCCCCCTCCTCACTCGCACCGCTGCCACCCCCTCACTCGCACCACCGCTAACCCCCCTCACTCGCACTGCCTCCACTCCCCCTCACTCACACTGCCGCCACCCCCTCACTCGCACCGCCACCTCCCCCCACTCACATCACCGCCACCCCCCTCACTCGCACAGCTGCCACCCCCTCGCACCACTGCCACCCCCTCACACGCAGCACCGCTAACCCCCCTCACTCGCACTGCCACCACCCCCTCACACGCACTGCCGCCACCCCCCTCACTCGCACCGCCGCCACCCCCCTCACTCGCACCGCCACCACCCCCCCACTCGCAACGCTGCCACCCCCTCACTCGCACCACCGCTAACCCCCCTCACTTGCACTGCCGCCACCCCCCTCACTCGCACCGCCGCCACCCCCCCTCACTCGCACCACTGCCACCCCCTCACTTGCACCACCGCCTCACACGCACTGCCGCCACCCCCCTCACTCGCACTGCCGCCACCCCCCTCACTCGCACCGCCGCCACCCCCCTCACTCGCAACGCTGCCACCCCCTCACTCGCACCACCGCTAACCCCCCTCACTTGCACCGCCGCCACCCCCCTCACTCGCACCGCCGCCACCCCCCTCACTCGCACCGCCGCCACCCCCCTTCACTCGCAAAATATATTTATATTTAAATATAAATATAAAGTAGTCTAGTTATAGAAATAGGTGACACATTTCTTGAATAACCCCTCTCACTCGCACTGCCGCCACCCCCTCACACGCACTGCCGCCACCCCCCTCACTCGCACTGCCGCCACCCCCCTCACTCGCACCACTGCCACCCCCTCACTTGCACCACCGCCTCACACGCACTGCCGCCACCCCCCTCACTCGCACTGCCGCCACCCCCTCACTCGCACCGCCGCCACCCCCCTCACTCGCAACGCTGCCACCCCCTCACTCGCACCACCGCTAACCCCCCTCACTTGCACTGCCGCCACCCCCCTCACTCGCACCGCCGCCACCCCCCTTCAGGAGCATTCGCTTGGGAAGGAGAGTCTTGGAGCGGTGGTTGTTTGTTTCTCAGCCACCCCCCTTCACTCGCAAAATATATTTATATTTAAATATAAATATAAAGTAGTCTAGTTATAGAAATAGGTGACACATTTCTTGAATAAAATCAAAAGTGGTAATCATAGTATATATAATTTGTTACCAGGTGTGTAATTGCCATCATCCCTTAGTTATAAGAAAACAATGAACCTCAGTTAGAATTTTTAAGGCAATTTTTCAAAAAGAGTATTGAGTTTGGGATAATTTCCATAAAATCTTTATTTAAACAAACACCAATATTTTAAGATTTGGGGCCCACAGCCCCGAGTCTCTGCAGGGGTCCCCAACCACCGGGCCGCGACTTCTCTGCAGCCAGGCCGCATGACAGAGCCGACGGGCAGAACGGGAGAGCCGGAGAGTGGGCAGGCTGCATGACAGGGCCGGCGGGCAAAACCAGAGAACTAGCAGGCGGGCAGCACGGGAGAGCCGGAGAGTGGACAGGCATGGCCAGAGAGCAGAGAGATTACATAATTTCTAGATTGTAAGCTCTAACAAGCAGGGCCCTCCGATCCTTCCTGTATTGAATTGTATTGTAATTGTACCGTCTTCCCCAATGTTGTAAAGCGCTACGCAAACTGTTGGCGCTATATAAATCCTGTATAATAATAACAATAATAATAATAATCTCTTACTGCCTGCCCTCTCTATGGGGACCCTGATGTAAGAATGGAGGCTCTCTGGGTACCCTGATGTAAGGGGGGGTTCTCTGGGGGACCGGATGTAAGGGGAAGGCTCTCTGGGTACCCTGATGTAAGGGGGGGTTCTCTGGGGGACCGGATGTAAGGGGTAGGCTCTCTGGGGACCCTGATGTAAGGGAGGCTCTCTGGGGGACCGGATGTAAGGGGGAGGCTCTCTGGGGACCCTGATGTAAGGGAGGCTCTCTGGGGGACCGGATGTAAGGGGGAGGCTCTCTGGGGACCCTGATGTAGGGGGGTGGTTCTATGGGGACACTGATGTAAGGGGGAGGCTCTCTGGGGACCCTTGTGTAAGGGGGGTGGTTCTCTGGTTACCCTGATGTAAGGGGGAGGCTCTCTGGGGACCCTGATGTAAGGGAGAGGCTCTCTGGGGACCCTGATGTAAGGAGGGCTCTCTAGGGACCCTAATGTAAGGGGAGGCTCCCTGGGGACCCTGATGTAAGGGGGGCTCTCTCATGCTCACTCTAGCTGATGTAGCGGTCCAGGCCACACTGTGAAAGCCACATTCTTCTGCCCCCTTCTCCCTGATGTTAGGGGGGGTTCTCTGGGGGACCGGATGTAAGGGGAAGGCTCTCTGGGTACCCTGATGTAAGGGGGGGGTTCTCTGGGGGACCGGATGTAAGGGGAAGGCTCTCTGGGGACCCTGATGTAAGGGAGGCTCTCTGGGGGACCGGATGTAAGGGGGAGGCTCTCTGGGGACCCTGATGTAAGGGAGGCTCTCTGGGGGACCGGATGTAAGGGGGAGGCTCTCTGGGGACCCTGATGTAGGGGGGTGGTTCTATGGGGACACTGATGTAAGGGGGAGGCTCTCTGGGGACCCTTGTGTAAGGGGGGTGGTTCTCTGGTTACCCTGATGTAAGGGGGAGGCTCTCTGGGGACCCTGATGTAAGGGAGAGGCTCTCTGGGGACCCTGATGTAAGGAGGGCTCTCTAGGGACCCTAATGTAAGGGGAGGCTCCCTGGGGACCCTGATGTAAGGGGGGCTCTCTCATGCTCACTCTAGCTGATGTAGCGGTCCAGGCCACACTGTGAAAGCCACATTTTTCTGCCCCCTTCTTTCTAATGGGATGGTCCAGAGCAATTCTCATTGGTCATCATGGTCTCATGCTGGTGCTGACAATGCCCGCTCACCACCATGATGTTACACAGGCTCCCGGGCGGTATACTGAATCTTTCAGATGCCCGGACTGCTACACCAGCTGCATGGGCAGCAGAAGAAAATCAAGGAATGAGGTAAGTGCAGCGGGAACCGGGGGTGCGTGAAGGGTAGTTAGTTTAAATTAAAAATATTTGTTAAAAGGTGAGCTAACCCTTTAAATGAAAAAAACAAATCTACCTTCACCACCCTTATTCTATATAGCATTTTGGTTATTATCAAATCAGTCTCAAAGCTAGCAAACGTATTTCCCTCTGGCCATTTTCAAGCCAAAAAAAAAAAAAACATACTAAAAACACACATAGTAAAATTTTAATTTTGAGAGAATCCATTGATTTTTACATGTTGCTAATGAGACATCATATGAAATCACAGTGACAAAGGTGATTTATTGATAAACGCAGCCAGTGCGAGTGCAGCTGATCGAGGGCCATAAGTCTTCATTTCCAACCCATTGTCAACTTGATAGGTCAATAAGTAGCCTTAATTAGACTGTTTGGGTTTTATGAGTTTGGAATGTTAAACGTGGGCCTTGAAACAATGAGGGCTTGAACCTGGCTACCGTATGCAAAGCTTGCAAAGGAAGAAGCCAGAAAGTAGTGTAAACAATTATGCAAGATGATGTATTGCAGGATACGGCGGAATTATAAAGGTTTACTTCAAATTAAATAAATACATGTGCTCAGCAATAAGCGTAACATATGTGAAGCGGGGGGGGGGGTGGAAAAGAACACGGGGCTTAATTCTAGCTAGCTTAGAGCTAGCCTTTGAAAACCACACGAAAAGAAAACGGTTCAGGGACAGGGCTGCCCCAAAGTGACAATCGGCCAAGTGGTCACCCGGGAATGTTTATATCCTTTACTGATTGGAGACCCCACCATTGCTAATGTAGCGGCCATAACCCCGAAGGGCGGCCTTGACTTTCTGGGCTTACCAGTTACCTCCCCGTAGCTTGTCAGTTGTTGTCTAGGGGTTCCCAGGGTTAGTACCCAGTGACATCCAACATAACACAGTCTCAGGTGGGAATAGAGGGCACAGGTGATAAAACTCAGGCACTCTGAACTGCTGACATCCACTGAATGTCTCTAATTAACCCAGAGAGTAGCCACTCGCAGCTGGGTGCTTCACTGCCGGATAGACCTCTAGCCAGAGATCTAGCAGCCAACATGTGATCCGGAAACTTTGCAAAGTCTCTGCCACAGACTAACTTGTAACTGAAGATTAGTTAGGAACCTTTCCCACAGTACCTGGATCTCTCAGCCTTCTTGGTGATACTGTGCGAAGTGTGGATTCTTTAGTGTCCATACAACTCAGCTCCCAGGCTCTTACTGAGCAGCCAGCTTGGTGGCCCTCCTCCGAAGAGTCCTCCCCTGGTCACTTGTACGAGTTGCCGTGTCCCTCCATTACCAAGAGCACACCGGGACGCCTTTGAATCCTCCTTCAGTTACTGGGCCTCGGACTAGCCAGTTCCGAGACTCGGGAACAGATGGATCCCCGCCGGTCGATCTGGTCGGGCTGGTCGGATTGACCATACTTGTGGGACGGCAAACACTCCTAGGCCCGGGACCGCTCGCGGGGCTGCCCCGGACCAGAACCAGGAATCCCTCCTGCAGCCGAACCCAGAACACGTGACTTCAGCACCTTAAATACCCCTTTCCCAGACTACGCAGCGGGGCCAGGCGCACCCACTGATTGGCTCTGGGAAAGATTGGTACCTAAGACGTCCAACCAGGCCTGGTTCTCAGCCTGTCATGGGCGCCTCACTGCACCTATGACCAGGCGGAACCCTAGTACAGCCCAGCCAGACTGATGCCAAAGTAAAGCCTGTACATTTAACCCCCAGAACTCCATTACAGTTCTGAGAAAAACACTGATAGCGCACACTTAGTAAAAGTGTGACCGCTACACTAACATACAGAATAATGGAATTCCTACATAATTTAAAGTGTATGTAACCCCAAAATCTGCAGGAGACATGTGAAGACCTGATAGGCCACCCAACAGCCAACTGAAGGAGCATGCATGGCAATGGCTGATAACGGTGCTGCTGGTTAAAAGGCATTGGCCTAGCATTGTTATCCTGCATTGTTATCCTGCAACTGGCAGGACCTACTGGTGGACCTTCACTCCCCAGATCCATTTTAGTTCCTTGCACTTGGTTTGTGCAAGGAGCCACCATTCTCACCTAGGTGAAAATTATGTGTCCCTGCTCCCTCAGTTTATTAAGGGGGAGCATGTCACATATTCCAAAAGGTTGCAGGAGCAAAGACACACAGCGACTGCTGGGTGAAGCTGGTGCACATTATCGGAGGGCCGTTTGCTTGAACCCAGAAGAGGCAGCTGGCTTCTGTGACATTAGAGAAGAAGATGGAGGCATGGGACCTGGGTTGTGGCTTGTGGGATACAGCAGGATAAGGCTGGTTTTGCTGGGTAGGTATGTGACAATCCAGTATAACAGGTAGGGAAGGGAAAGGCTTAAACAAACAAAAACAAGGAGTGATTTTCATCTTTCATCTTTAACTTTAACTTTCTATGAGGTTTCTGAACTGACTGTCTACAACAGAAGAAGACTGGTGATTTTAAGTTACCTTAAAGTAGAGATGCCACTCCTTCAGTTTGACAGAAGCTTGCTGAGAGGTCACTTTAGGATTCCAAAATGAAGAGGGCAACCACTCTTACATCTCCAGCCCAAGTGCCCATGAAAGTGAGACAGAGGGTGCTACTGAACAGGAAGAACACAAATGCTAAAGGATGTTGCCCACAGGACCCCAGACCTGTGCTAATGACCTGGAGGAACAAGTAGAGCACAAGGGCCAAAATGTCAGATAGGCAGTCAGTGGGGCAACAGAAAGCACCAGCAGATAATTACATTAACAGACAGGTAGTATGAATGGTGACTGGTGATCCACAGCTGGATCTTGGAGCAGAACAGAGCAGTCACTTGACAAGTAACTTGGAACCAAGACAGAGGCAGTCGCAAAACAGAGCAGGCTAGGGTCAGCAACAAGTGGGCACGTTGGGGTGGATTTACTAAAACTGGAGAGTGTAAAATCTGGTGCAGCTGGGCATGGTAGCCAATCAGCTTCTAACTTCAGCTTGTTCAATTAAGCTTTGACAAAAAAACCTGGAAGCCGATTGGTTTCGGTGCAGAGCTGCACCAAATTTTGCACTCTCCAGTTTTAGTAAATAAACCCCAGGGTGGATCAAATGAAGAATTCCATGCAGTGAACATAGAAAACATAACCAATTAATAAATCCCATGGTCTCTTCTCCACACATCACCCAAAAGTGCAGCCAAGGTGTGCCCTCACCTCCAACAATGGACCTCACTAATGAACAAAGAGGTCTAGTATCGCTATAAGGCTGGTTTCACACCGGAGCAGTGCGGGCGGCGGCGGTAAAGCAGCGCTATATTTAGCGCTGCTTTACCGTCGTTTTAACCGCGGTATTCGCCCGCTAGCGGGGTGGTTTTAACCTCTGCTAGCTGCCGGAAAAGGGTTAAAACCCCCCGCAAAGCGCCGCTGCCGCGGCGCTTTGCTGGCGATATTACCGCGGTATCCTCGAGGTGTCCCATTGATTTCAATGGGTAGGAGCGGTATAGGAGCTCCTTCACCGCTCCAAAGATGCTGCTAGCAGGACTTTTTTTACCGTCCTGCTAGCGCACCGCTCCAGTGTGAAAGCCCTCAGGGCTTTCACATTGGAGACACAGCAGCAGCTGTTTCAGGTCGGTTTGCAGGCGCTATTTTTAGCGCAATAGCGCCT
The DNA here is from genome assembly GCA_028564925.1 of Lithobates sylvaticus. Taxonomy (NCBI): domain Eukaryota; kingdom Metazoa; phylum Chordata; class Amphibia; order Anura; family Ranidae; genus Lithobates; species Lithobates sylvaticus. The sequence continues at coordinate 198,290,257 of CM053035.1, forward strand.
GCAAACCGCCCCAGTATGAAACCAGCCTAAGAGAACAGCTGCACAGCAATCTTCCTTCAGCTCGGACACTTCCTCTCCAGGGCCTCGGATACTCATATGAAAACATTAAATATTTTTTTTCAAGCAATTGATGGCACAGTGGCTGCATTTGCTGGGCACAGTGGCTGCATTTGCTGGGCACAGTGGCTGCAATTGATGGCACAGTGGCTGCATAATATGGGCAGAGTGGCTGCATTTGCTGGGCACAGTGGCTGCAATTGATGGCACAGTGGCTGCATAATATGGGCAGAGTGGCTGCATTTGCTGGACACAGTGGCTGCAATTGATGACACAGTGGCTGAATTTGATAGGCACAGTGAGGGTGCAATTGATGTTTTTTTTTTAAAGTATTTTTCAGAATCTTTCAGTTTGTTTGCACCCCCCCCCCCCCCCAAAAAAAATTTGGAGCACCAGCCGCCACTGACTACACCCAAAATTAGCCCAAATTTGATAGTGTGTCAACCTCATAAAATATGTTGGTATTATGTTGTCCCTAAAGAGTTAATTTAACTGGTTAAAAAAAAAAAAAAAGTAAATATTCCGAGGTATAAGGTGTCATATGAAAGTGTTTGTATTGGTTCATCCCAGACATGCCAGTTACTTGGCTCTGATTACGATGATCTTTACGGGACAAAAATATTAGTCCAAGAAAAAAAATTTGCTGCTTCAGCCTGTGCGGCTCCAGAACCTCTTCCTTCACTTGTGCTGGACATGAACCCGGGAACGAAAAATATTTTTCCAAAGTAAAAAAAAAGAAAATCAAAAGAAAAAAAAAAGTCTAATGGACAGAGAAGAGCGTGATCGCATCAAAACCATAATTAAAAGGTACGAGTTGGATGAAACAAAGAATTCTTGCGGTATGTGAAGTCTGATACATTCACTTCTGAGAAGGAGATCCACTGAATTCCTTTTCTTCAAGAGGAACAACACAGCAATTTAGAAGACTTCAGTGACCTTCTGTATTCAGAATTCGGGTGAAAAATAGAGCTCAGGTATCGAATGCTCGGATAGAAGAACATGGTTAGAGGAACACTTCATGGGGAAAAGCCTGAACTTGACTAATCGGCAGGTAATAAGGGATCACATGAGAGATGATAAGAGGTTTTCTATCTACTCCAGGTAGAAGATAAGAGCTTGAAACTATTAAGAAATCAGTCCAACTGTCCCTGATTTGGAGGGAGTGTCCCTGATTTGGAGGGACTGTCCCTGATTTGGAGCAATGTTTCCTCCTCATTTGTCCCTCATTTTTCTCTGATCTATATAGTCAGGGCTCAAGTCCTGCGGGAACGCATGGGAACGGAGTTCCTGTACTTTTTCCACAACAGGAACTCAGTTCCCGTTAGCACCCGTGTCCTGCAAGACTTTGAAGTATGCGAGCTGTGTGGCAGGTGCTACACCAGCAGCTTGCAATAGTAAGTGCCGCACACCTGACCATTCAGGCATTGCCAGTAGGGGGCCCCATGACAGCTTCCGCTTCGATCTACCTGTCAATCACAGCTAGCTGACGGGTAGATCAGGTCCCTGCTGCTAAGAGATTGTATTTAGTCAGACCTCTCGTGATGCGCTCCTCCCCGCTGCCCCCTCCTGATTTTCTGTCTCCTCACCCCCCCCCCCCCCCCCAGTCTCCTGCATACTTGCTCTGTGTGTCCCACTGAATCCCCCCCTCCTCTATCTTCAGTGCCATATGATGAGAGAACCCAGAGGAGGAGCACAGCTATTCTGCTCACAGGACATGCAGGGAGAGAGGTGAGCTGAGGGAGGAACATCAGTTTGGGGTGGTAAGCTGAGCACAATACCTGGCAAAGTTTAATGCCAGGAGGGAAGTTTATGTGGAAATATGTGAAGGGTTGGAATAGCAGCGAGTGTGTGTTGGTGCCCTGCAGAGTTTGCAGCCCCCCCCCAAGCTAACATACATCTCCTAAGCAGGGACACATCACTATCTCCCCAAGCATTCTGTCCAGATAATGTGCAGTTCATTTATGACCTTTCCGTTTAACCCTGTGTTATCCAAACTCTGTTCAATGAAAAGTGTAAACTCACCACATAAACACTCTATATACAAAATAAAATTCCCAATAAAGATCAGAACATGGTGTTCACATTTGCATGGAAGCACAATTGAATGAATGCTGATTATTCAGAGAATTACCGTATTTATGTTTATTGAGGATTATTTTTTTTATGTACTAACAGTTAAGCTTCATACACGCAATACGAAAATTGGATGAAAAATACCACTTTTGAAGCGTTCGTGCATATGAGCGTATCATTTTTTTTTTTTTTTTTGGTGGGCGAGTGGATCTTGGGTGGGAGTTCCCACACTTTTTTCCCCAGGACTTGACCCCTTATATATAATATAGTTGTATATAAAATGCACTTTTTAACTTTCAAATAGTGTTTCCCAGCGCTAAACCTTTCATCCAATTTATAAATTGCTACATTTGTAAATTTGAAAAGCCAATATAAAGGAATAGTATTGGTAAAAAAGAGCACTTGTGGATTTAATTAACCTTTTTTTTTGATAATTCTCCTTTAAGGGGGTGTGGCATGGGGCGTGTCCTATGCCTACATACATTTGCTAGTAGGTGTCCCTCATTCCCATCTCAAAATGTTGATAGGTATGCAGTTGCCCATCTGAAGTTGCAATTGATTAGCAATCCTCTTTTATTACAGTATACCTTTTTGGGGTTTTCTCAAGATATGCAAAGAGAGAGATCACAGAAACCCTTGTAGGTCAAATCAAACGGTGTATAACATTAACCACTTCCAGCCCAGGCCTATTCTGGCACTCCTCTCCTACATGTAAAAAAAAATCATCATTTTTTTTGCTAGAAAATTACTCAGAACCCCCAAAACATTATATATGTTTTTTTTTTTTTTTTTAGCAGACACCCTAGGGAATAAAATGGCAGTCGTTGCAACTTTTTATGTCAAACGGTATTTGCGCAACAATTTTTCAAAATCTTTTTTTTGGGGGAAAAAAAACATGAATTAAAAAGCAAAAAACAGTAAAGTTAGCACATTTTTTTTGTATAATGTGAAAGATGATGTTACGCCAAGGAAATAGATATCTAACATGTCACGCTTTAAAATTGAGCACACTCGTGGAATGGCGCCAAATATTTAAAAATCTCCATAGGCGATGCTTTACATTTTTTTACAGGTTACCAGTTTTGAGTTACAGAGAAGGTCTAGTGCTAGAATTATTGCTCTTGTTCTAACGCACGCAGTGATACCTCACATGTGTGATTTGAACGGCGTTTACATATGCGCGACTTATGTGTGCGTTCACTTTTTGTGCGCGAGGCGCGGAGCGATTTAATTATTATTATTTTTTATTGTTTAGTTTACTTTAATTTATTTATTTTTTACACTTTCTCTTTAAATTTTTTTTTTTTTTTGATCACTTTTATTCCTATTACACGGGATGGCAACATCCCTTGTAATAAGAATGGTGTGTGACAGGTCCTCTTTATGGAGAGATGTGGGGTCTATAAGACCCCACATCTCTCCTCCAGGCTGGAAACATTGAAAAAAGACAGATTTCTTTCTTTCCAGCTGAGATCTGGGCTTTGTTTACTTCCGTGGCCCGGACGTGACATCATAACGGTCATAGAGATGACTAGGGACCATTTGGTAACCGGAAATCTCTATGATGATCATCAGGTGGTGGCGGATTCTATCTCCGGGTTGCCTATTTCACGGGGCGAGCCCGGAGAAGCATCGGGTGGCAGGCATGTACTGGCCATCGGGACTACCGGGAGTTTCCCGGTAGGCCGATGGCTCAGTGGGCCGGTTTGAGCGACAGCCTGTTAAAGTAAGGGCTGCGCGTCCTGCGCAGCCATTACTTTGAGCACTGCTGTACTGCAGGGGTGGACTGACCTATCAGCACTGTGGGGCCCCATGACATGCTCTGCAACACTAGCACTGGAAGCTGCTGAAATAGGACCTCTCACAGCGTGCTGTTCCCTGCCAGCCCCTCCTTCCCTTCCGTCCACCCCAGGCGCTTGTACATGACATCATCCGGGACGGACAAGTAGAGCAGAGGGGCCGGCAGAGAGCAGCGCGCCATGAGAGGTCTTATTGCAGGCATTGGGTGAGACTGTGTACTATCAGCATCACTGGGAGGGGGAGCAGAGGCAGCCAGTACAGATGTAGGGGGTCTGGGCCCCAGCAGGTTCATAGGAGGCCCCATGATACTCCCCTGTTTCCCCCCCACGCTGTCCTCCTCTGTCCTCCACCCTCCACGCTATCCCTCCTCTGTCCTCCACCCCCCACTGTGTCCTCCACCCCTCAAGCTGTCCCCCTCTGTCCTCCACCCCCCGCCACTGTGTCCTCAACCCCTTACTGTGTCCCCCTGTGTCCTCCACCCCCACTGTGTCCTGCACCCCCCAAGGTGTCCCCCTGTGTCCTCCACCCCACTGTGTCCCACTGTGTCCTCCACCCCCCCTCACGGTGTCCCCCTGTGTCCTCCACCCCCCCTCACGGTGTCCCCCTGTGTCCTCCACCCCCCATGGTATCCCACTGTGTCCTCCACCCCCATGGTGTCCTCCACCCCCCATGGTGTCCCCATGTGTCCTCCACCCCAACGGTGTCCTACTGTGTCCTCCACCCCCCATGGTGTCCTCCAACCCCCCCGCGGTGTCCCCCTGTGTCCTCCCCCCCATGCTGTCCCTCTGTGTCCTCCACCCCCAAAAGTATATATACTGTTTTTGTGCGTGTTTGCAAAATTAAAGTGGACCGTAGGGTGGCGGGAGGGGGGGTGTCCCCTCCTGCTGCCTGTAAGAATGCTCAGGCGGCTGAACTGCCGCTATGATTGTCCTTGTGCACAAAATGTCCTTGTGTCCTTGTGACAGTGCACAAAATCGCTGGCTGAAAAAGATGATATCTGGATGATGCCTGTAGCTGCACCAATCATTCAGATATCCCCACTAAAAAGTCAAAGATGTCATATGATGTGATTGGGCTGGAAGTGGTTAAACAAATAGTAACAAGAATACTTAGACTACTTTCACACTGAGGAGCTTTTAGGTGTTTTAGCGCTAAAAATAGCGATTGTAAAGCGCCTGAAAACTGCCTCCCATTCATCTCAATGGATGCTTTCACACTGGGGCGTTGCGCTGGCAGGGTGTTGAGAAAAGTTCTGCAAGCAGCATCTTTGGAGCTTGTTTGTAGTGCTAAAAAAAGCGCTTCAAAAATGGCCATGTCCATTGAAATAAATGTGAAGCGCTTTAAACATGCCTTAAAAGCGCCTGAAAAGCACCTGAAAAGCATCCTAGACAGTAGACTGAAGCTGTGGGAAGGGCACATGACCTCAGTGCAGTGAAGAAAGCTGGGATATAGTAAATCCTGTTGAGAGTTTATTCAATCAGTGCGGGCCACCCTGAACTTTGGGACACCAAAAATCCCTGGTATGCCAACCGCAGCAAAAAGTCTTTAGGATGGTGTCCCGTTGCTGAACAACATATTGAGGACTGGAATGACCTTCCAAGAAAACAAAAATCCGCCAGAAGTGAGTGCCAATTTCATTAACCTTGTTAGATAAGCGGGAGTGTGATTGTGAAGACTGAATAGTCACAAGACACAAAAGTTCAACCCTAATCCCAGTGAGAATAGTCGCAAGACACAAAAATTCAACCCTAATCCCAGTCAGAATAGTCGCAAGACACAAAAGTTTTATCCTAATCCCAGTCAGAATAGTCGCAAGACACAAAAGTTCAACCCTAATCCCACTTCTACTAGTACCAAACCCCCAACCCTAACCCTAATCCCACTTCTACTAGTCCCAAACCCCCAACCCTAACCCTAATCCCACTTCTACTAGTCCCAAACCCCCAACCCTAATCCCACTTCTACTAGTCCCAAACTCCCAACCCTAATCCTGCTTATACTAGTCCCAAACCGCCAACCCTAACCCTAATCCCCATCCCAGTAGTCCCAAACCCCCAAACCAAAGTCATTGTAAATTTATGTATATTATTGTTATTAAGTCCTAAAGAAAGTATAACCAACGTCAAATTAAACATGTTTTTATTGTCTTGAATACAATAAACAAATATTCTGAATCGATAACAATATGCTATTTTTTTGCAATACTTGCAAACAAGAGAAAATATTCAATGAAACATTTTAATGATTTTTTTCATTTGATACCTATCATTTTTAAATCATATTTCCTTGCCAATTTACTGCTCCTGCGGGGCTCATAAAATAATCTCACAATTCATCCCTAATTCTGAAACCCACTGTTGGACCGCGGACATGAGGGAAATCAGCAGGTTTAAACTTGTGAGCCAATGTGTCTTCAAAATTCACGCCATCTCTATCCCTTACCACATTGTGCAACATTCAACCAACCTACGTGCCGGACAGAGACGATAATTGAAGATTATCTTTCAGGTGTCAAGATTCCTCCGTGAGTAGGGCTTCATTAAATGTTCATTGATAGCAAAAGCTTCATCAGCCACAAAAACAAATGGCATATCTGGACTTTCTGTACTGGGTAATGTTCGGTTTTCAGGCAAATCGAGTCGATTACATTGAAGACGCTTCCCAAATGCTGAATTCAGGAAAACAGAAGATTCTGCAGAACTCTCAAATGCTCCTACATTAATAAATATGAATTTATAGTCTGCATCAACCACAGCCTACAGAAGTTAAAAAATTACACACGGATGAGCATGGCAACGTAGATGCTAATATCCCATCCTATTGAGACTACTCCCAAATCCCTAACCCTAATCCCGCCCCCACTAGTCCCAAATCCCTAACTCTAACCTTAATCCCAGTCCCACTAGTCACAAATCCCTAACCCTAACCCTAATCCCGCCCTCACTAGTCCCAAATCCCTAACTCTAACCTTAATCCCAGTCCCAGTATAGTGGGGGTGGAAATAGGGTTAGGTTTAGGGATTTGGGACTAGTGGGGCGGGATTAGGGTTAGGGATTTGGGATTACCGGGACTGGGACTAGGATTAGGGTTAGGGATTTGGGACTAGTGGGGGTGGGATTAGGGTTGGGATTTGGGACTAGTGGGGGTGGAATTAGGGTTAGGGATTTGGGACTAGTGGGGGCGGGATTAGGGTTACGGTTAGAGATTTGGGACCAGTGGGGGCGGGATTAGGGTTAGGGATTTGGGACGAGTGGGGGCGGGTTTAGGGTTAGGGATTTGGGACTACTGGGACTGGGATTAAGGTTAGAGTTAGGGACTTGGGACTAGTGGGGGCGGGATTAGGGTTAGGGATTTTGGACGAGTGGGGGCAGGTTTAGGGTTAGGGATTTGGGACTACTGGGACTGGGATTAAGGTTAGAGTTAGGGACTTGGGACTAGTGGGGGCGGGATTAGGGTTAGGGTTAGGGATTTGGGACTAGTGGGGGAGGGATTTGGGTTAGGTTTAGGGATTTGGGATTAGTGGGGCGGGATTAGGGTTAGGGATAGGGATTTGGGACTACCGGGACTGGGACTAGGATTAGGGTTAGGGATTTGGGACTAGTGGGGGTGGGATTAGGGTTAGGGATTTGGGACTAGTGGGGGTGGGATTAGGGTTAGGGATTTGGGACTAGTGGGGGCGGAATTAGGGTTACGATTAGAGATTTGGGACCAGTGGGGGCGGAATTAGGGTTAGGGATTTGGGACGAGTGGGGGCGGGTTTAGGGTTAGGGATTTGGGACTACTGGGACTGGGATTAAGGTTAGAGTTAGGGACTTGGGACTAGTGGGGGCGGGATTAGGGTTAGGGATTTGGGACTAGTGGGGGCGGGAATAGGCTTAGGTTTAGGGATTTGGGACTAGTGGGGCGGGATTAGGGTTAGGGATTTGGGACTACCGGAACTGGGACTAGGATTGGGGTTAGGGATTTGGGACTAGTGGGGGTGGGATTAGGGTTAGGGATTTGGGACTAGTGGGGGAGGGATTAGGGTTACGGTTAGAGATTTGGGACTAGTGGGGGCGGGATTAGGGTTAGGGATTTGGGACTACTGGGATTGGGATTAAGGTTAGAGTTAGGGATTTGGGACTAGTGGGGGCGGGATTAGGGTTAGGGATTTGGGACTAGTGGGGGCGGGATTAGGGTTAGGGATTTGGGACTAGTGAGGGCGGGGTTAGGGTTAGGGATTTGGGACTAGTGGGGGCGGGATTAGGGTTAGGGATTTGGGACTAGTGGGGGTGGGATTAGGGTTAGTGATTTTGGACTAGTGAGGGCGGGATTAGGGTTAGGGATTTGTGACTAGTGGGACTGGGATTAAGGTTAGAGTTAGGGATTTGGGACTAGTGGGGGCGGGATTAGGGTTAGGGATTTGGGAGTAGTCTCAATAGGATGGGATATTAGCATCTACGTTGCCATGCTCATCCGTGTGTCATTTTTGAACTTTATTGGGTGCTCTCTCAAGTCCTGATAGAGCAACACAAATTGTCCTCTTGAGGAGTGCGTTTCTAGGATGGGATCGATCCAATAGCAACGTTCCTGCCAGTGATATGTTCCTAAAACATTAGCACAAAAATCAACAGCAGCTCAGTAAACTCCATTTTCTCTTTGTTCAGTCTCTTCACCCACGAAATACCAGGAAGTGTACAGGATGTGATGTAATTGGTTGGGATTGTAAACTAACGTTAGCGCTTCAAAAGCGCATCAAAAACGCATCAGCGCTAATTTTACCACATAATTTTAGCGATGATGTGGTAAAAGCGCATCTAAAACGGCAATAGCGCTAGGTGTTAAATAGGCGTTTTTTCAAATCTCAGTGTGAAAGTAGCCTAAGTAAATAGGACCCAAGACCATTATAGTTTATCTTTAAACATCCATAAGAACTATTTCATATTTACAGTAGTAAAATAAATTTTGTATTACAGTATTACATATATTTTTGGAGTTTTTTGTTCGGTCTTGAACATGATGGACAAATAAACATAAAAACAAATCACTCATGCGGAGTCAATTTAGGTAAAATGGACCCAAGGCCATTAAAGTGTCCCTTTAAACATCCATTAGAAGTATTTCATATGTACTGTATTAAAATGATTATTGTATTTTTATTTTTATTTATTTTTTGTTTTGGAATATAATGGACAACTAAGCTTAAAAAAATTAACATAATGGCCACATCATTGTAAATAAAGAAATCACTCTAACAACGGGACTCTTTAAGTTAAATGGACCCAAGACCATTGCAGTTTCTCTATAAACAACCAAATTAAGTATTTCATTTTGACAATGTAAAAATATTTTTTTTGTATTTTTTTGTGGGCCCACAAACAAAAATACAAAAAATATTTTTTATTTTGTCTAAATAAAATACTTAATTTGGTTGTTTATGCTTATGCTTATCCCCCCATATAATGGACAACTAACCATAAAAAAAATCACTTTAAATAAAAAGGACCCAAAACCATTATAGTTTCTCTTTAAACCTCCAAAAAGAAGTATTTCATATTTATGATATTAAAATGACTTTTGTATTTTTATTTTTTTTATTTTTTTGGGTGGGCCTTGAACATAATGGACAAATAAATGAATAAATTACAGAAATAACCGTGTTCCCTGCATGGATATCAAGGTTTAATTCTACTTTTAATTTACTGTAATGGTCACCCAATTTTCAGAACACGTTGGCAGCCCTCTGTATTGTTGTCCCCTTTCGTGTCCAGTGATAGAAAAGCCTGTGCTTGTCATTAAAAAAAAAAAAAAAACTCATATAGCAATGTGTTGATGTTATTATTCCCCGCGACAGGCTAATTGTAGTTGTTTTTGAGTTGTAAGTTCTTGACACATTGTTATAAGCTTTTTTTTTTTTTTTCAAAGTTCTCCATTTTTGTCACGTCAAGGAAAACAGCAGCGATGGCAGATTTCAGCGAATTCTAATGTTCCTGCGCGTCGATGAAGTTACCCCTAATCAGCCCCGATCCCAATTTATCCCAGCATTCCCTGTCCATTCGCTTCAATAGGGCTGAGAAATCTGCTATTTAATTCCTTTGTTCTGCCTCTGGTATGCCTGCACTGTCATTTTCTACGTCACTCCCTACCTTTATCCCTACCCTGCTCTTTTCTCCTCAAAAACCTGATTGTTCCTGAAGCACAAAGAAGGTAAAATGAAACTTCCCCTTCTCACATTGTTCCACCACAGACAAAAAAATCATACACTCTCCTCAACCCGTGGCAGCTGCTACAATAGAAAATATTTCATTTAGAGGGAAAAAAAAAATATGAAGTTTTCAAATTGCGCTATTTTCCCTGTGTACTCTTATTTATTCCGAAGTCTTCACTAAGAGCTTTCTTCTTAATTGTATGTCATACGACTGCTTATAATAGTAACAAAGTTATCCAATAACATCTGTCCACATAGAAGTTTTATACTTCTTTCTTTCTTTCTATCTTTTCTCTTCTTTTCTTTTCTCTCTTCTCCTCATTTCTTCCTTATTTCCTTCCTTCATTCCCCTTTTCTTTTATTTCTCTCTTTCTTTCTTTCTTTTTTTTTTTTCTTTCTTTTTCTTTCTTTCTTTCTTATTTTCTTTCTATCTTTTCTCTTCTTTTCTCTCTTCTCCTCATTTCTTCCTTATTTCCTTCCTTCATTCCCCTTTTCTTTTATTTCTCTTTCTTTCTTTCTTTCTTTTTTCTTTTTTCTTTCTTTCTTTCTTCTTTCTTTCTTTCTTTCTTTCTTTCTTTCTTTCTTACTTTCCTCTTCTTTTCTCTCTTCTCCTCATTTCTTCCTTATTTCCTTCCTTCATTCCCCTTTTCTTTTATTTCTCTCTTTCTTTCTTTCTTTTTTTTTTCTTTCTTTTTCTTATTTTCTTTCTATCTTTTCTTTCTTTTCTCTCTTGTCCTCATTTCTTCCTTATTTCCTTCCTTCATTCCCCTTTTCTTTTATTTCTCTCTTTCTTTTTTCTTTCTTTCTTTCTTTCTTATTTTCTTTCTATCTTTTCTCTTCTTTTCTTTTCTCTCTTCTCCTCATTTCTTCCTTATTTCCTTCCTTCATTCCCCTTTTCTTTTATTTCTCTCTTCTTTCTTTCTTTCTTTCTTTCTTTCTTTCTTTCTTTTCTTTTCTGTTTCTTTTCTTTTCGTTCTCCTCCTCCTTTCTTCCTTCTTTCCTTCATTCATTTCCTTTTTCTTTTATCTCTCTTTTCCTTCTTTTTTTCTTTCTTTTCCTTCCTTTTATTTCTTCTCCTACTTTCTTCCTTCTTTCCTTCCTTTGTTCCCTTTTTCTACACCCTGACAGTGGCGGCTGGTGCTCAAAATTTGGGGGGGGGGCGCAAATAAACTGAAAAATTCCGAAAAAAAAAGCCCATCAAATGCAGTCACTGTACCAAACGCAGCCACTGTGCCCATTAAAACGCAGCCACTGTGCCCATTAAAACGCAGCCACTGTGCCTATTAAAACGCAGCCACTGTGGGGCAGCACAGTGGTGTAGTGGTTAGCACTTTCACCTAGCAGTAATAGGGTCGCTGGTTCAAATCCCGACCACGACACCTTCTGCCTGGAGTTAGCATGTTCTCCCTGTACCTGCGTGGGTTTCCTCCGGGTACTCCGGTTTCCCCCCACACTCCAAAGACATGCTGGTAGGCTAATTAGATCCCGTCAATAAAAATTGTCCAAATATGTGTATGTCATATCTGTATGTGTTTGTAAGCGTGTCGGGACCCTACAGGGCAAGGACGGCACTATACCACAGATGGACACCAGTGGCAAAAGCGCCCTGAGGCAATTCAGTTCCCATAGGTAGCGCTATACAAGTCATTCATTCATTCACTGTGCCCATCAAACACAGACACTATGCCATCAAACACAGTCGCTTCAAAATAAAGCTGTCCCTGCAAAGAAGCTGCCACTGTGCCCCCCCCCCCCCCCCCCTGCACTTACCTTGTCTCGGGTGACAGCGGCAGCAGTGTCCTCCATTTCTTCTCCTGCCCGCTCCTCCTCTCATCCTCTGCTATGATTGGATGCCTGATAGGTGCCCAATCACAGCGCCTGTCGTTTCAGCCAATCAGGGCACAGGTAACACAGACCTGTGCTCCTGATTGGCTAAGGGGCCGTACAATGTTAGCAAACCGAATCCCTTCGGTTTGCTAACATACTGCTGAGTGACAAGGAACGCACAGCGTTGCACCCGCTTCTCACTTTTTTGGACGCCTATTAGCGCCCACGGCGCTAATCAGGTGTTTCCAAAAAACACCCCCACCGCTGTAATTCAGGTGCCCGGTGACCGAAAAGGGGCGGGGCACCTGAATAGGGGGTGTCAGCAGCGACCATAGATAGATTCATGCAATGCATGAATCTATCTATGGTGTATAGAGAGTGACAGGAGAGGGGGGCGGCGCTCCTGCGCCCTTTATGGACGCACCGCCGCTGCCTGACCACATATTTTCTCTTCGTTGAATGAGAGCCGCCTTAGTGGCTCCTTCAAAGGACAGGAGGATGGTGGATGCAAAGACCTAGTTTGGGGCTTTTCTCTAAAATTTGTGGCTGTTTGTCACTGTTACTGGAATCGCATTTCTCTCAATGTGCGATTTTCTAGTCTTTGTACCACCATTTTATACTAAATAAAAAGTTTGGAAACAAAAAACTACATTTGGGGCTGTTTGCCCCAACCATGAGTTCCAAAATTAGAGGAACTCATGAAAAAAGCTAAGGTTGTCCTCTTGGCAACTCATGGCCTCTTGAATGCCCTCTCAAGATATGTTGCTTGGCTCTAACTCTTTCTGCCTTTCAAGGCTTCCTTTTGGAAGCCCCAACCATGAGTTCCAAAATTAGAGGAACTCATAAAAGAGGCAAGGTTGTATGATATTCTCATGTTGTCCTCTTGGCAACTCTTGGACTGTTGGCTGCCCTCTCATGTTGTATTGCTTGGTTCTAATTCCTTCTCCCTTTCAAGGCTTCCTATTGGAAGCCCCAATCATCAGTTCCAAAATGTGAGGAACTTATGGAAGAAGCAAGGTTGTATGACATTCTCATGTTGTCCTCATGGCTCTAACTCCTTTTCCCTTTCAAGACTTTCTATTTGATTTGTAAGGGCTGGCAATAGTAGCCAATCAGAATTCAGACTAGACAAAGTTGTCCCTTTCAGTCCGGTCCATGACAATACCATGCTCCTTACCCATACTCTATTCAACTTTTTACCATTTAAATGTGTTATTAATAATTTATTTCTAACTACATATTTAACCACTTGCTCACGCCGATATACGTTGGCAGAATGGCTTTGCTGGGTGAAACCCCGTATGGGTACGTTGTACCCTTTAGGGGCCGCCAGGGGGCATGTGCCTGCTGCTCAGCAGGTGACCCCACTCTCGGGTAGCTGGCAGCGATCTCAGGCATGAGAGCCAGCACAGGATTTGTGTGTGTAAAAAACACAAATACCTGTTCTGTCAGGGGAGAGGAGACATATCGTTTGTTCCTACTAAGTAGGAACAGTGATATGTCTCCTCCTCAAGTCAGTCCTATCACCATACATTTAGAAACCCCAACTGCTTTCACCAACTCTTGGCATTGTTGACCCCCTATATTAAGAAGCAGGACACATGCATGAGGCTTTTATTTTATTTTTTGGTTGAATAATAATGATTTGATTTGGTATATTTTCTATATTTTTAGATGCATAGAATGCACTTTTTGGTTAAGTTCTATTGGCGGATAGAATGTCTAATTTTAATTGTTTTCTTTTTTAAATTTCTAACTACATATTTAACCACTTGCTCACGCTGATATACGTTAGCAGAATGGCTTTGCTGGGTGAAACCCCGTATGGGTACGTTGTACCCTTTAGGGGCCGCCAGGGGGCCTGTGCCCGCTGCTCGGCGGGTGACCCCACTCTCGGGTAGCTGGCAGCGATCTCAGGCATGAGAGCTAGCACAGGATTTGTGTGTGTAAACACACAAATCCCTGTTCTGTCAGGGGAGAGGAGACATATTGTTTGTTCCTACTAAGTAGGAACAGTGATATGCCTCCTCCTCAAGTCAGTCCTATCACCATACATTTAGAAACCCCAACTGCTTTCACCAACTCTTGGCATTGTTGACCCCCTATATTAAGAAGCAGGACACATGCATGAGGCTTTTATTTTATTTTTTGGTTGAATAATAATAATTTGATTTGGTATATTTTCTATATTTTTGTAAGCATAGAATGCACTTTTTAGTTAAGTTCTATTGGCAGATAGCATGTCTAATTTTAATTGTTTTCTTTTTTTAATGCACAATAAAAAAATTGTGTAGAATAATACTTGGTTATGTGTTTTACTTAAAATGACAGTTTGGGAGTCGGCAGTTACATTTAAAAAAATACAATGTAAAATTAACAAGGGACACCAACATAGTTGTATCTTTGATCTTAAAAACTACGGGATAATGGTGTTGTGGTAACTTGCCAAAAAAAAAAAAGCATAATAATATTATTCTTGATATCACTAGAAAAAAAAAGCCTTTGAAAATTAGTTTGCAATAACTCCATCAGTATCACCATCAAAGCAGCTTCATTATTATCCCATTAAAGAAGAAGAGAATTGGGCGCTGCATTTCCAGATTTCATAATTTGCCGCGTCACCAATGTCAATTCTCCATTACGAACGCTAGTTTACAAGACCGACCGCTTCCGGCTCGTCCTTGCTTCCGAGCATGCGTGTTTGTACTTTGGACTTTTGTCCGACAGACTTGTGTACACATGCTCAGAAAATCCGACAACAGACATTTGTCCGCGGAAAATTTTAAAGCCTGCCACCCAACATTTGTCTGTGGAAAGTCTGACAACAATTGTCCCATGGAGCGTACACACGGTCGGATTTTCCGCCAACAGCCTCTCATCACACATTTCCCGTCGGAAAATCCGATCGTGTGTACGAGGCTTTAGACCAGGGATATGCAATTAGCGGACCTCCAGCTGTTGCAAAACTACAAGTCCCGTCATGCCTCTGGGTGTCACGCTTGTGGCTGTCAGAGTCTTGCTATGCCCCATGGCATAGTTCTGCAACAGCTGGAGGTCCGCTAATTGCAAATCCCTAACTGAATCAAAATTTGCTGCCAAAATTAACACTGCCTGCAACGCATGTGTGTGGAGGGAAAAGAAAATTGTATTTAATTATTCAATGTCCACGCACCGCACATATGCGTCCGTAGCCGGCCGATGTTTCGGTGTGCTCCTAACACATTGACCAAACTGTCATAGACATTGGTCCCATGATCAGGCAATCTTTCCCACCCCCCTGGGTGTAAATACCCTGTTAAAGGACATAGGGGTGGGGTGGTAAGAGACCAAAATGCCAGTAAGACGCAAAAAAGAGAACACATTTTTTTTGTTTTTTTTGTACTGACCAGCTGGAAAGTATCTTAGGGGAATTTTATTATTTCTTATTCATATCACACAAAGAACTGCCATGGGACTTTCCGGATACTAAACTTTCCAACAAAGATATCATAAAATTGAATGTTTAAGTAACAATTCATTACAATTTCATATTTAAAACACTGTGCCAGCCTTGTCATTTAAAGATGGAATTATAATGAATTATTAATCAAGCATTTAGATGTTATGACATCTGTGTGGGACAGACTTGATAGTATCTGGAAAGTCCCATGGTAGTTCTTTGTGTGATTTGTATATTTTTATGTGTAAGATAAGGGATACTGAGTATTATGTTGGTACATACACCTACTGAGGCATAGCTTGAAGCTGGTGGGCCCTGATGCAAAAGTTGACCTTGCCCCCCCCCACTACCACCCACCACTTCCACCACGTGTGCAGATACATTCACCGCACGCCACGATACCCAAAGAGTTTAGAGTTCCCAGAGTTCCTCCTTACATTAGAGGACAGGGATCACCCCTGGAGAATCAGAGGACAGTGACCCCTGCCAGGTCATTTGGAAGAGGTCCTTTGCCATTCCAGCACTGTAAAGAGCCCCCCCCCCCCCACAATACACAGGGCTGAAATCACATTCCAGTCTATCAGACACTTCCCCATCCGGGGCTGTTCTCACCCCATGCTCCTCTCCATTCAGGAAATGGCTCACAGCTTCTCTCCAGCCAATGAGAACAGAGGCGTGTGGACTGTGGAAGGCAAAGTGGAAGCCCAGTACTGGAATGTGGCTGTGGTGCCCTAGAGCAGATCGGAGCTGGACTTTGTGGAGGATATGATAATATGACAGGGAGGCTGCAGGGGCCCCCTGGAGCTAGGGGCGGGGTTGCGATTGTGACCCCTGCAACCCCTTATGCTACGCCCATGTACTGAGGGAAGGTGGGAGGGTGGGAGCTTTAGTTGCCTTTAATAATGTTCAGGGCTTTTATTCAGTGGGAACATGGGGGAACGCAGTTCTGGCACCTCCGGTACTGATGTAATGTATGTATGTAATGGCAAGGGTTGTGTCCTGGAGAGTCCTGGAGATTCTGTTGATGCTGGGGATCTATTGTCACTGGTAGGGATCTCTGTTTGTGTAAGGGTCTATTGTTGCTGGTGGGCATATATTGTTGCTGGGGGTATTATGTTGTTGGTAGGGATCTACTGTTGAGGGAGAGGTTTATTGTTGCTGGCTGCTGGAGGGTCTATTGATGCTGGTGATGCTGGCTGCTGGAAGATTTGTGGTTGCTGCCGTGGGGATCTAATGTTGCTGGGGTAGATCTTTTGTTGCTGGGGGTGGTATTTTGTTGTGGGTTGTCCATTGTTGCAGTAGTTTTTGGGAATTTACACTGATCATCCATAATATTATGACCACTGTACTAATATTGAGTAGGCCCACCCTTTTGCCGCCAAAACGGCCCTGATCCATCAAGGCATGGACACCATTAGACTTTAAGGTTAAACAGATTCCCAGCACTAGAAGACCAGTGCGGACCTTTGCTCATATTTCCAAGTGAAGGGAAATGTTAGATATACTGTTGCAGTTCGGCATGCGCAAGTGCATGCAAGATCCTGCATGCGCATACAAGCATGTGTGCATACCAACTGGTCTGTTCTCAAGGCCGGTGCTTGACTATTTTGCAACCTTGGCAAGACTAACACAACCCCCATCCCACACACCGCTCCACCTGCCTGGCCCAGTCCAGCGGGGGGGGCGGGGGGTAGCAATAGTCTTGCCTAGGGTGCAAGTGATTACAACTACCAGCTTACCCACGTGAAGAGTGGACATCACCAGCCAGGTACTCCAGCACTCGTGCCACTCCTTGCCTTCACATTCTCTGTCTCCATTTCCAGGGTAGTTGGGTGGGAGGTGCAAGGGGGACCTCCACCACATTCCAGTCCACCAGGTATGTGATATAGAGAAAACATCTCACTGCCTCCGCTGGCCTTCCTTCTTCCCATCTCTTCTCTAAGTTACAGTTTTTCTCCATTGTTTTGGCTCATTTCTTGAAACAGAAATTACATTCTCAAAACCCTAAGATCATTTGGCAAAACATTCTTACAGTTCAGCACAACACTATAACTCACGTGCAAAAGCTCATATCGCTCCCAAAACTGTTCACTCATGCTTCAAAACCATATTCCTTTCCCATATAAAGAGTCAGTGCCCCCAAAATGGCAACGATTCTTCTCAATTGCTTTGGTTTTATTTCTTGAAACAGACCAGACGTTCTCAACTCTCTTGGTGCTTTTGCCAAAATAACCTGGATGGTTCGGCACAACACCATGGTTCACCTTCAAAAGATCATATCTTTCCCAAAACAGTTCACTCATGTGTCAAAAATTAATTTCGTTCTCATTCAAATAGTCAGTGACCCCAAAATGCTTTGTCCCTTTGGCATTGTGTAAGCACTGCAAATCAAAATGTTTAGATGTTTTTTCTCTATGGCAGAGGACCATTGAAATATCCCTCATGTCCACCTTTCAGTCTCAGCCCAGTCCTTCATTGACAATGGTTACTGTACAGTTTTTGTCTAGCTAACTGAATACAATTGTGTATAAAACGGAAAAAAAAGAAGATTTTAGGGTAAGAGTGGCCTCCAAGGTTTGACATCACACATTGCACTCATACTACCAAGGAATAATTACTTAACAGTATTGTAACCATTATCATTCACACACAAAGTAACTTCCATACATCAGAGTAAAAAGAAAATGTATACAGCATAATATACGGAAATATAAACACATAAACAAAAAACAAGGAAAATTACATTTAGCCTACAATGCTGTAAATAAAGCTGGGGTTTCACAACTACTGTAACATCTCTTCACTGGCCACCGTCCTCACCCTCCTGCCCATCCACACGCTGCTGTCTGTCTGGCCACATATTCTCGTCAACATCGCAGCGTATATCCTCCATTGCGATGCTATGAGGGAAGAAACGGCGTGCATGTCGCAAACCATCCCCTACACGGATCTCCTGTAATATCCTCACAGGCAGCGTCCATTGCATGGAGCAGGGACCTCTGATCTTGAGCCTGATGCTCATACACTCTCCACCTCCAAGCAGAGAAAAAACTAAAAAAATAGGATTGAGGAAAGGAGAGTAAGGTGGTAGGAACACCATATCCATCCTTGGATGAGCAGTGAACCAGGCCCTGATAAGTGGGCAACGTGGAAATTCAAAAATAACAATTATAGGCGCACAATTTCAAAAATTGTCAGTAGGTGTCTCCCAATACCATATATAAAAAATAATAAATAATAATGATAATAAAAATAATAAAAGTATTAAGGATTAAAATAATTTAAAAACAATATTCACAAGAAATGATACAGTCCATAACAGCCAATATAGATCAGATATAGTCTATATAAGGGAGTCAGTCCAGGTATATATGATAACTTTATCCATTGTACAACACAGGGCAGCCTTCAGGGTAGAACAGAAACCCAAATTCAGGAACAAGAAGGGTGTTATGCGCCTGTTTAGGCAGGCAATTGAATCCAACACATAGAAATGTTCTATTTTCTACACAAGTTCAATATACTACTGGCCAGTATTCCAGTGGTTCCAAACCTGGGGTACATGTACCCTATTCAGAGGTACTACAGGGGGTATTTGACAGAAAGGGGAGGGGAAAAATTATCAATGAGTAGACTTACTGAAATGTTACAGTAAAACCCACAGTATTAGATAGATTTACATGGGAGGCACTACTGTAATTGCAGCTCTTTGACCCTTTTTCTTACTGTATTGTATGTTATATTCTTCAAAATAAGGATTATAATGATAATTGCATCATACAGTAAGCTGCAGTTTTTAGGCAAAATGTTTATAAATCAGATACGTAAATCAAATACTTTCATACCTGGATTACCTGGATTCAGAAATCAGGTAAAGTGGGTACTGAAACCAATACAATTTGGGAACCACTGCTTACGGTAATTGTAAAAAGGTTAACTTGATGGACAACCAGCGACTGACTTACATGTACATATTGGTACCGCAGCTCTTTCACTCTGTCAGAGTTCCTCTCCAATGGTACCCTGTAAAATTGCTTCATTGTCATCTGATTCTTCTTCAATATGCGGCTATTGTGGAGATGCTTATAGAGTTGACATTTTGGAATATGGCATTGTCTTGTAGGATTGCAGTGCGGATCTGTCTCAATGTGATGGCATTAGTGGCAAACACCATGTTACTCTTGTTCTTGTTGTTCATTGAGAAGTTTTCCTCGGCCAACCCGTGCCAGGTCGTCGTCCAATCCTAGACATAGAATTCAAAGGACAACACTCCATTCATAATTTATACCTTATGTATTCCGTACAGAATGAGTTACCAATGTAGACATATTGTTGTTTTACTTACAGCAACTTTACCACAATTCGAATGCATCACTGTACAGTGACTGGAATACTACTGTAAACTGTATCATCAATATTGTAGAAAATAAACTATTCCATACTATTCTATAGTTTATTTTCTACAATATTTTTCTTGTCATTGTTAGTATCATGCGTAACATCCCACTGAGGTAAGATACTATAATACTGTAGGCCTATCACACACACACTAAATGAATACGTAAATGAGTAAATAAACAAATTTGTTGCTCTATGCACAGTGTCCTGTCCTATACATTATATAATTCCATCATTGACTTCATAGCTGTTTTCCCTGCAAAAGGTTTGGATGATAGAGGAGACTGCAGGGGCGGACTGACAACTCATGGGGCCCCCGGGCAATTGGAGATTATGGGGCCCCCAGGCAACATGCAATCAGAGATTATGGGGCCACACAGTATACACACACACAGTATACAATCACACAGTATACACATACATGTACACACAGTATACACAGACATGTTTCTATTGGCTGAGAAGGTACTGGAGAGGTGGGGCAGCTATAATCTCTTGATTTTTAGACCCAAAGGGACATTTCAGAAACAGATGTAAAAAAAACGGATTTTTACATACTGTCCTTGGTTTTACTGAGGCTGGCAACCCTGATGGGGCCCCCTAGTAGCCCGGGGCCCTCGGGAAGTGCCCGAGTGGCCGAATGATCAGTCCGCCCCTGGGAGACTGTAGAGCGAGGCACATTAGGCTGCACTCAGCGACCTGCCTCCGCCATTGTGAGGCCATGGTTGATGACATGGTCTATAATTGTGGCCCGAATTTCATCAGGGACAGCATGGTGTCTTCGTGCTCCTCGGCCTCTTCCCCCTATTCCACCACCACACACCCTTACTCCTCCTCCTCTTCCTCTTCCTCGAGCAGGCAGTTCATTTACTTGGCCAGGTGCCTCCATGTTCAGAAATTGTACTGGTCCTGCATGGTCAAGCTCTATATATACATGTTTGGCAGCATTCACAATCATGGACAGCGCCCGTCAGGTAACTAAACATACTGTGTGATTGGTCATCTGAGACCAACTCCAACTCCTCCTTCGTTAGTCAAGTTCTAGTTGCACCTGTAATCATTTTATCAAATGTTCCAAGAGATTCATATATGGTATTCATGGTATTATGTTCCTGAATAATTTTGACAATTGAACAGACTATTGTGCATGTGATGACTTAAACAATGGAATGACGCTGACACGTTTTGGAGAGAACAACCATTAGACTGAGAATTGACAAGATCTATTCACTTGGAAATTGTGCTAAATGTAGGCTACTTGTACTTACTCTATTTATCGGCGTATAACACGCGCTGGTGTATAACACGCACCCCAAGTTTAGGAGGGAATTTTAAGGAAAAAAACTTTTAGGAGGGAAGTTTAAGGTAAAAAAACTTACATTTAAATGCCCATCAATGCAGCCTTATCAGTGTCCATCTGCAGCCTTTTCCATCATTGCAGCCTTGCCCAGTGTCCATCTGCAGCCTTGTCCATCATTGCAGCCTTGCCCAGTGTCCATCTACAGCCTTGCCCAGTGTCCATCTACAGCCTTGTCCATCATTGCAGCCTTGCCCAGTGTCCATCTACAGCCTTGTCTATCATTGCAGCCTTGCCCAGTGTCCATCTGCAGCCTTGTCCATCATTGCAGCCTTGCCCAGTGTCCATCTACAGCCTTGTCCATCATTGCAGCCTAGCCCAGTGTCCATCTACAGCCATGTCCATCATTGCAGCCTTGCCCAGTGTCCATCTACAGCCTTGCCCAGTGTCAATCTACAGCCTTGTCCATCATTGCAGCCTTGCCCAGTGTCCATCTGCAGCCTTGTCCATCATTGCAGCCTTGCCCAGTGTCCATCTGCAGCCTTGTCCATCATTTCAGCCTTGCCCAGTGTCCATCTGCAGCCTTGTCCATCATTGCAGCCTTGCCCAGTGTCCATCTACAGCCTTGTCCATCATTGCAGCCTTGCCCAGTGTCCATCTGCAGCCTTGTCCATCATTGCAGCCTTGCCCAGTGTCCATCTAAAGCCTTGTCCATCATTGCAGCCTTGCCCAGTGTCCATCTACAGCCCTGTCCATCATTGCAGCCTTGCCCAGTGTCCATCTGCAGCCTTGCACAGTACCTTTGCAGCCTTGCCCAGTGCCTTTGCAGCCTTGCCTAGTGCCTTTGCAGCCTTGCCCAGTGCCTTTGCAGCCTTGCCCAGTGCCTTTGTAGCCTTGCCAGTCTCTTCAGCACTTCCCTGATTTAAATTTGGCGCCGATTTCCGCTGACTGTGAGCGAGCGGAGCTGAGATACAGAAAGCCGAGAGTACTTTGGCTATTCTCGGCTCCTCTCGCAGTCCCACCCACCTCCACTGATGGCGAGAGGAGCGAGCGCCGCTGACATACAGAAAGCCGAGAGTACTTCGGCTAGTCTCGGCTCCTCTCGCGGGACTGCGAGAGGAGCCGAGAATAGCCGAAGTACTCTCGGCTTTCTGTATCTCGGCTCCACTCGCTCGTTTCATAACAATCAGCGGGGGATCGGCGGGGATCGGAGTATAACATGCACCCACGATTTCCCCCTGATTTTAAGGGGGAAAAGGTGCGTGTTATACACCGATAAATAAGGTACCGGGGAGCGGGGACATCCGAGTTGGGCTATTTTCGGCTCCTCTCGCAGTCCCGCCCCTGACTGCGAGCAGAGCCGAGACTAGCCGAACTCGGATTTCTGTATGTTGTCGGCGCTCGGCTCCTCTCGCAATCAGTGGAGGTGTGGCGGGACTGCGAGAGGAGCCGACCAGAGACTAGCCGAAAATACACGCAGCTTTCGATATGTCATGCGGCGCTCTTCCTCTCCACTCAGCGCTAATTTTAAATCAAGGCTGCACTGGGCAAGGCTGCAAAGGCACTGGGCAAGGCTGCACTGGGCAAGGCTGCACTGGGTAAGGCTGCAAAGGCACTGGGCAAGGCTGTACTGGGCAAGGCTGCAAAGGCACTGGGCAAGGCTGCACTGGGCAAGGCTGCAAAGGCACTGGGCAAGGCTGCACTGGGCAAGGCTGCAAAGGCACTGGGCAAGGCTGCACTGGGCAAGGCTGCACTGGGTAAGGCTGCAAAGGCACTGGGCAAGGCTGTACTGGGCAAGGCTGCAAAGGCACTGGGCAAGGCTGCACTGGGCAAGGCTGCAAAGGCACTGGGCAAGGCGGCACTGGGCAAGGCTGCAAAGGCACTGGGCAAGGCGGCACTGGGCAAGGCTGCAAAGGCACTAGGCAAGGCTGCACTGGGCAAGGCTGCAAAGGCACTGGGCAAGGCTGCACTGGGCAAGGCTGCAAAGGCACTGGGCAAGGCTGCAAAGGCACTGGGCAAGGCTGCACTGGGCAAGGCTGCAATGATGGGCAAGGCTGCAATGATGTGCATTTAAAGTTTTTTTCCTTAAACTTCCCTCCTAAAAGTTTTTTTCCTTAATATTCCCTCCTAAACTTGGGGTGCGTGTTATACGTCGGCACGTGTTATACGCCGATAAATACGGTAATAATTTAATAGATGTACTGAGACATTTGCAATGTGATGTAATGAATGAGAAATTCAATTCAGTTGTGAACAATTGCCAAGTGGTTTGGAGATTTGCCCATGTTGTTTTGAGAATGCCATTTCTGTTTCAAGAAATGAGCCAAAACAATGGAGAAAAACTGTAAGTTATGCCCACGCACCCAGCCATCCACATGGCAACTCGATTCATCAGAACAGGCCATCTTTTTCCATAGCTCTGAGGTCCAGTTCTGAAGCTCATGCGCCCAATGTAGGCACTTTTGGCTCTGGACATGTGTCAACATGGGCACCCTTACCGGTCCACGGCTACACAGCCCCATACACACAAAAAAAACGCAAGGCACTGTGTGTTCTGACACCTTTCTATCAGAACCAGCGTTAACTTTTTCAGCAATTTGAGTTATAATAGCTCTTCTATTGGATCAGAATACAAGGCCAGCCTTTACTCCTTACATGAATCAGTGAGCCTTGGCCGCCCATCACCCTGTTACCAGTTCTCCTTCCTTGGACCACTTCTGGACGGTCCTGACCACCGCAGACCAGGAACATCCCACAAGAGCTGCAGTTTTGGACTTGTTCTGACCCAGTCGTCTGGCCATTACAATTTGGCCCTGGTCAAATTCGCTCAAATCCTTTCAACACATCAACTTAAGGGACAACATGTTCACTTGCTGTCTAATATATTCCACCCACTTTCAGGCCGTGCCAGGACAATATCATCCAGTGCCCAGGTCAAAGATGCCAAATTGTGTCCCCCCCCCTTCATTATGTGCGCGCTTCTGATGGGGAGGGGGAGGGAGAGCATAGCCTGCACCTCCTCCCAGGTCTCTCCTCCTCTCCTTGTCGCTTCCAGCGCTTGGCTGACAGAAGTAGTGATGCCGCTGGCACTACTCAGCCTTATAGTAGAAGAAAGTTGCAGCACCCTTATCCCTACAATACACGCTGCGCCCAGGGTACCCATCCCTTCCGCCCACCCCTTGTCCCTGCCCTGGTCTCAGCTGTCTTTGTAACGGGATAATCAAAGTTTTTCACTTGATAGATAGATAGCTAGACATATAGATAGCTAGACAGATAGATAGATAGATAGATAGATAGATAGATAGATAGATAGATAGATAGATAGATAGATAGATAGATAGATAGATGGAAACTAAGAAAGAGTAACTTGCTTGCAGCAACGTTGTTGTATACAATCAGCTACAATCAGATAGGTACATAGATGATAGATAATATATTGAGATATATAGATAGATAGATAGATAGATAGATAGATAGATAGATAGATAGATAGATAGATAGATAGATAGACAGACATACAGATAGATAGATGAATAGAATAGAATAGAATAGAATAGATAGATAGATAGATAGATAGATAGATAGATAGATAGATAGATAGATAGATAGATAGATACATACATACATACATACATGAATAGGATAGATAGATAGATAGATAGATAGATAGATAGATAGATAGATAGATAGACAGACAGACAGATAGATAGATAGATAGATAGATAGATAGATAGAAATAGATAGATAGATAGATAGATAGATAGATAGACAGACAGACAGACAGATAGATAGATAGATAGATAGATAGATAGATAGATGGATGGATAGAATAGATAGATAGATAGATAGATAGATAGATAGATAGATAGATAGATAGATAGATAGATAGATAGATAGATAGATAGATAGATAGATAGATAGATAGATAAAATAGATATATATATTTGGAAATAGATAGAAAGATAGATAGATAGATAGATAGATAGATAGATAGATAGATAGATAGATAGATAGATAGATAGATAGATAGATAAAATAGATATATATATTTGGAAATAGATAGATAGATAGATAGAAAGATAGATAGATAGATAGATAGATAGATAGATAGATAGATAGATAGATATATACATAGATAGATAGATAGATAAATAGAATATAGATGGATAGATAGATAGATAGATAGATAGATAGATAGATAGATAGATAGATAGATAGATAGATAGATAAATATAGAATAGATAGATATATATTTTATAGATAGATAGATAGATATATGATGTATATACTGTATGTATATAATTATAATTGTCATTTTATAATGTGTGTTAATTAATATATTTATAATATTTATTTTATTTATATAAATGTAATTAGATATTAGATAAATTAGATAATTGGTCATAATGTTATAGTTGATCAGTGTGTGTATAAAATTATAATTTTATTTTTGTGTGTGTTTATTATTATAATTATACTATTTATTTTAATAATTTGATGTTGCTATATATTACATAATAAAATGTACAATTCTTATAATTTATTATAATTAAAACCATTTATAATTGTATTAATATTGTGTTCATGTATTGATAAGCAAAATGTGGTTTTCCTAATTAATACTTCTTTTGTTTTTCAATTGAGCTTGAATTGCCATAAAACCTCAGCAAACAAAGTAACTTTCATCAAATTGCAATAAAAAAAAAAAAAGAAAAAAAGAATTGCATGAAAACAATGCATTAGTGCCTCTAGAGGGAGCCCAAAAGCTGCGGCTGGAGCAGCGCCGTTGTATTTGTGCGTGTAAATGGAATATCGGACACTATTGTCTACGACGCGCCGTACTACTCAGAGTCCTTTAAATGCATCGAGTCCTGCTGTTTACGGAATTGAAGTTTCAGTTAAATGAATACCCACCATAGGGGGCTCATAGGGGGAGATTTTTTTTTTTTTTGTAAAATTTGCCTGTCTTTAAAAAATATTTATCAGCCCCAAAAAATAATTGTTTTTGTTTTCAATTAAAGGGCGAGTTCATCCAGTTCTGGTATTACAGTACTCAACCCAAAACCAGAATAGTCATATATTGAAGCTTACCAATCATTAGATGTGGTGGCTGCATTCGTTTTCATTTTTTTAGCCCCCCCCCCTTCTGTTTTCACCTGGTGATCCGGCCAGTAACACACCTCCTGTATTAAAGTGCCTTCACTCTGGATGAAGGAGCACAGGGGGCACCTTTGGACAGCAGCATTATCAGTCTGGGGGGGGGGGGGGAGTGTTAAGTGGGGTGAACACTATAATAAAATGGGGAGACCGATCGGTCAGTTTTCCTTGATGTTTCACAGCAAGTCGCCCCCGAAGATAGAAATAATATAGGAAAATTCTCGTACAATAAAGGCTTTTTTTTTTTGCTATTTGTTGTTTCTGATCATGTGCCGTCTTTCCTATCTGATATTTATTTTCCCAAAAAACCGTACGAAAGCCGTACACATTAAACGAAAATCGTTCGTTCTGTTCACATACAAGAAAAATTTTGTCCCTTCGGAAAAAATTTTCATTTGCAAAGTCAGAATCGGATGTGGAAAGCTGTGTAAACACTATACACAAATCCAACGATCGGGCCTCGCACGGAATCTTTCTTTTGATTTTCTCATAGTGTGTACGAGGCTTTAGATGTATTAGCAGATTGAAATACACACTTTATAATCAGTGACCTTGGAATAAAGGTTTTACACAAATAAATGAAAGCTGATCATTGTAAGCACCCCTGCCAGTGGTAAATTGTTTGTCTCATCTCTGTAACTGCTACATCTGCAAGGTAGCTTGTTCTTTTTTAAAAAAACAACAGACTTACTGGCCAGATCACAGGTGGAAATAAAGGAAAGAAAACAAATGCAGCAATCAGATCCAAGAATTGGTAATCCGCTTTAAGATCAGTAGTACTTTATTGTATTTAGCATTGTACTCTTATCCTATGTGTAATATTATACCATTATGCTGTATTTTTATACTATAATTTATATTATTATTACTATTATATTAATATTATTTTTATACTATAATTTATATTATTATTACTATTATATTACTATTATTTTTAATATTATTTTTGTACTGTTATTTATATTATTATTACTATTATATTACTATTATTTACACTAATATTTTTATACTATACTACTATTATACTTGAGGCGATTCAGTTCGCAATGTAGCGCTATACAAATTATACATTCATTCATTCAATCATATTATTATTACTATTATGTCACTATTATTTATACTATTATTTTTGTACTGTTATTTATATTATTATTACTATTATATTATTTATACTATTATTTATATTATTATTACTATTATATTACAATTATTTATACTTTTATTTTATACTGTTATTTATATTATTATTACTATTATATTACTATTATTTTTAATATTATTTTTGTACTGTTATTTATATTATTATTACTATTATATTACTATTATTTACACTAGAATTTTTATACTATACTACTATTATACTTGAGGCGATTCAGTTCGCAATGTAGCACTATACAAATTATTCATTCATTCATTCAATCATATTATTATTACTATTATGTCACTATTATTTATACTATTATTTTTGTACTGTTATTTATATTATTATTACTATTATTTTATACTATTATTTATATTATTATTACTATTATATTACAGTTATTTATACTATTATTTTATACTGTTATTTATATTATTATTACTATTATATTACTATTATTTTTAGTATTATTTTTGTACTGTTATTTATTTTATTATTACTATTATATTACTATTATTTACACTAATATTTTTATACTATTATTTATATTATCATTACTATTATGTCACTATTATTTATACTATTATTTTATACTGTTATTTATATTATTATTACTATTATATTATTTATACTATTATTTTTGTACTATTATTTTATATTATTATTACATTACTATTATTTATATTATTATTACACTACTATTATTTATACTATTATTTTTGTACTGTTATTTATATTATTATTACATTATTATAATTTATAGTATTATTACTATTATATTACTATTATTTATATTATTTTATTATTATTACTATTATTTTGATACTATTATTTATATTATTATTACTATTATATTACAGGTATTTTACTAATATCTTGTACTATTATTTATATTATTATTACTATTATATTACTATTATTTATATTATTATTTTTGTACTATTATTTATATTATTATTACTATTATATCACTACTATGTATACAATTTTTTTGTACTGTTATTTATATTATTATTACATTACTATTATTTATATTACTATTAAATTACTGTTATTTCTATGCTATTATTTATATTATTATTAATACTTAATTACAGTTATTTATACTATTATATTGTACTATTATTTATATTATTATTACTATTATATTACAGTTATTTATACTATTATTTTGTATTATTATTTATTTTTTATTACTATTATTTCAAACTATTATTCTGTGCTGATCGGGCACACTAGTGGTGTAATGCCCCGTACACACGGTCGGATTTTCCGACTGTGTGGGGGCTCCATCGGACTTTTTCCGACGGAAATAGTTTGAGATCCTGCTCTCAAATTTTCCGACAACAAAGTCCTATCGGACTTTTTCCGATCGTGTGTAGCGAATTCCGACGGACAAAGTGCCACGCATGCTCATATCACATTACAAGACCAAAGCTATTGGCTGCTAGCCTCTACGTAGTCCCGTCGTACGCAACGAACGTCACCACGTTCAGGATGATCGGATTTTCCGACAACTTTGTCCGACCGTGTGTATGCAACACCAGTGTCGGACAAAATCCGTCGGAAAAAATCTGACGGATTTTGTGGTCGGAATTTCCGACCGTGTGTACGGGGCATTAGGGTTGGCAGATCCACTAAGCAGAGCAAATCTGGAAATGGGCAGAACTCTGGGAGTGTCCCAGCAGGCTCCACCCACTACAGCGTGCCTGCAGAAAACAACAGGGAGGGGGGCGGAGACAAGACCAGTCCTCCTGCACAAGAAGAGAGATCAGCAGTGGGCGGTCTTTATTACAGGAAGTCTCACACTGGATTACTGCACAGATCTGGAAGAAATACACAAAGCTCGCCAGGGGGGTCTATATATAAAATAAAATTGCTGTGAGAATGTCTCAAGCAATTCGCACAGCTGTCAAGAATAATTCCTGTAATTTGCCTATAATGTTCCTATGATGGTCAGCTCCATCTAGTGGCCATAATGTGGTATTTTTCTGAAATAGCTAATACTGCATTATGGCCACTAGAGGGTGCCAACAGTCATAGGAAAATAAATGTATTGTTCATTATGTGTGACAGCTGTGTGAACGCTTGAGGCATTAGCGCAGCAATTGTTTTTACATTTTCATATTCTTATTTATTATTATTATATTTTAATATATTAATATATTATTAATATATATTATTATTACAATATTTTTTTTTTCCATATTTATATACAGGGTTGGTACACCCAGCTATTTAGTCCTTGCTGTAGGACGGGAACCCCCCTATATTATCTTTAACCAATTTTTTTTTTTTTTTTAAATTGAACGAGAGTTCAGCTTTGATGAAAACTGCCGGTTTATAGAAACATTGAAAAAAAAAAAAAAAAAAAAAGACGCAATAAAGATTAAATGAGATTTTATCGGTTGGATTTGGATTTTCCTTCATTTTAGCGATGATTATTCATCCTGCCAGAGTTCCCCTTTAAATCAGTCGGAACGAGGCGGACTACACTGAGCAAACATGACAAGTGAACGGCGGCTGCCGCTTAACTTTCATTCCGTTCTGCCAATCTCACCACTTCCCCGACGCCCGTGTCACTCCGCCACGGCAACAAGTACAAATGTACCGAGCCTGGAAAGCGCTTATGTAAATCAGGGGGAGCCGGCGAAACAAAGCGCGCTTTAAACTTTAAAGAGAACCTAATGGATGGACAATGGAGGGGGAAATGCAAAAATCCCGGGAAATGTCTTATAATAGACGGGAGGGGGGCGGTAAATAATACATGAGGCGCGGATGTTTTTGCGGCGGGTCGTGTTTGCATGCTTGAATATTTATAAATAGGAAAATGCAGAATAGTCACTTGTTGGGGACAATGGAGAACAGGGATCTCGCTATGTGCAAATCAAGGTGTTCCCGCAGTAAAAAAAAACAGATAGGAAATGTATTTTTAATGATTACACGAGTACCGCGCTCCCCGCGCTTATCAGTACATGGCGCTGACAAGTTGGCGGTTTAATACGGGGTCATTTAAAATTAATTTTAGCAGAAACAAAATTTTGTAGATCAAATAAAAGTTTAACCAGAAATTCTCTTCATGGGGTTTGAGTCTGGTTTTCCTCTGCGCTTATATTATAGTGTATTATATTATATTATAGTGTATTATATTATACTTTACTACCTATACTATGCTATACTAGACTGACTATACTATATTACATTTTACTACAATATACTATTTCATACTAAACTATAACTATACTATATTGTAATATACTATATATACTATACTAACTATACTATATTGAACTATACTATATTACACTATACTATTTCATACTAAACTATACTAAACTATACTATACTAACTATACTATATTGTAGTATGTATGTATACTATACTATTCTATATTTTAATATAATACTATATTATACTATATATACTATACTAACTTTAGTATATTGTAATATACTATATATATACTATACTATACTATATTGAACTATACTATATTGAACTATGCTATTTCATACTAAACTATACTACACTAACTAAACTATATTGTACTATGCTATGTATACTATACTCTTCTATGTTGTAATATACTGCCTGTACTATACTATATTATACTATATTACACTATACTGTTCCATACTAAACTATACTATGATATACTATACTATTTTATACTACACTATATTGTACTGTGCTATGTGTACTATACTAACTATACTATATTGTAGAATGTATGTATACTATACTATTCTATATTGTAATATACTATATTATACTATATATATACTATACTAACTATACTATATTGTAGTATGTATGTATACTATACTATTATATATTGTAATATACTATATTATACTACATATACTATACTATACTAACTATACTATATTGAACTATAATGTATTAAACTATGCTATTTCATACTAAACTATACTACACTAACTATACTATATTGTACTATGCTATGTATACTATACTCTTCTATATTGTAATATACTGCCTGTACTATACTATATTATACTATATTACACTATACTGTTCCATACTAAACTATACTATGCTATATTATACTGTACTAACTATACTATTTTATACTACACTATATTGTACTATGCTATGTATACTATACTATATTGTAGAATGTATGTATACTATACTATTCTATATTGTAATATACTATATTATACTATACTAACTATACTATATTGTAGAATGTATGTATACTATACTATTCTATATTGTAATATACTATATTATACTATACTATACTATACTAACTATACTATATTGAACTATAATGTATTGCACTATGCTATTTCATACTAAACTATACTACACTAACTATACTATATTTTACTATGCTATGGATACTATACTTCTTATATATTGTTATATACTGCCTACACTATACTATATTATACTATATTACACTATACTGTTCCATACTAAACTATACTATGCTATACTATACTGTACTAACTATACTATATTATACTACACCATATTGTACTATGCTATGTATACTATACTATTATTATTATATTATACTAGTCTATATTTTAATATCCTACCTATACTATATTACAATTCCATACTAAACAATACTATGCTATATTATACTATATAACCAAAAGGAAGGTCACTACAAGAAAGTGACCAAAAAGTGAGGCTCTCTGATAAGAAAAACAACTATGTCTAAAAATAACACTTTTATTCAAAATAGTAAAAAAGTATGTGGTACAACAAATACCAAAAGACATGCTTGTGGGCAGGATCAACAAACTATATTAAACTGTACTATACTATTCTATCATTTATTATACACTACTGTTTTTTATACTGTACTATACAATATTATACTGTTCTATATTATACTACATTATATAATACTTTACTGTATAATACTATACTATTCTATACTGTACTATACAATATTATACTATTATATACTATACTATATAGTATACTATACGATTCCATACTATACTTTGTATTATACTATCCTATAATATACTAAACTATACTACACTATACCATACTATACTGTACTATACTATTCTATACTATACCATACTATTCTATTCTATATTATATTATACTATACTATAGTATCCTATACTATACTTTATTATTATCTTAGAGAAAGTTAATCCAGTATAATGCGACAACAGAAAAATTCATCAGAAGTGGGATGCACCAGACTTTTTTTCCTCAGAGAATAGGTGCAGGAACTCACCCCCCTTCCCCCACCCCACTCACCAATGTGTGCGCTCTGTCATAGGGTGTGTGGCCAAATTTGACTAACAGTGAGTGGGTGGGTCTTAAAGGGGCATTGTAACCACTGAATCCCACTGTCCACAACTCACCTCTGACACCCCCCATCCTAATGTACACCTGTCCAAAACTCACCTCTGCACCCCACCATACACAACTTACCACTGCACTCCCCCATCCACAACTCACCTCTGCTTCCCCCCATCCACAACTCACCTCTTCATCCCCCATCCACAACTCACCTCTCCACCCCCCCATTCACAACTCACCTCTGTACCCCCCATCCACAACTCACCTCTGTACCCCCCCCATCCACAACTCACCTCTTCATCCCCCATCCACAACTCACCTCTGCACCCCCCCATCCACAACTCACCTCTACACCCCCCCCCATCCAAAACTCACCTATACACCCCCCATCCACAACTCACCTCTGCATCCCCCCATCCACAACTCACCTCTTCACCCCCCCATCCACAACTCACCTCTTCACCCCCCCATCCACAACTCACCTCTGCATCCCCTCATCCACAACTCACCTCTACAACCCCCCCCCCCATCCAAACTCACCTATACACCCCCCATCCACAACTCACCTCTGCATCCCCCCCATCCACAACTCACCTCTTCACCCCCCCATCCACAACTCACCTCTTCACCCCCCCCATCCACAACTCACCTCTGCATCCCCTCATCCACAACTCACCTTTGCACCCCCCCCCATCCATCAGCACCCCATTCATAACTCGCCCCTGCACCTCTGTCCAGAACTTTCCACAGCTCACCTCTGCGCCCCCTTCCCAACTCACACCTGCACCCCTGTCCGTAAACAGGTTACCTCTTTAGAGTTACAGAGAAGGTCTAGCACTAGAATTATTGCTCTCGCTCTACTGATCGCAGCAACACCTCACATGTGTGGTGCAAACACCGTTTACATATGCGTGCATGAATTACGTATGCGTGGGGCACTTTAAAAAAAAAAAGAGAAAAATTCTTATTTATTTTATTACACTGTCCCTTTATTTATTTATTTATTTTATCCCTTTTATTTCAATTATAAGGAATGTAAACATCCCTTGTAATAGAAAGAAGGGATGACAGGTCCTCTTTATGGAGAGATCTAGGGTCAAAAAGACCTCAGATCTCTCCTTATCTTTCCTTTACCTTTAAAAGCAAAAGAACAAAAAAAAAAAATAATGTTTTTAATGTTGTGCTTTAAAAGAAAAAAAAAAATAGTTTACTTCTGACCTAGACTGCCCTAGAAGTGACATTGCTCCGGATCTCCAAGGCCATAGAGGCGACCAAAGACGACCTGGTCTCTGTTCGCCTCTGTGACCAGCCTGCCACACCACTGGATAATTTCTCGGGTGCCAGGAGTTTTAACTCATCCTTAATCCAATAAAATCCCAAAAAGTTTTGGCTTGAGATGGACTTTAGCCCTCACAGATGATTTGCTGCCCATGGAACTCGTCACATGTAAAGGCTTCATAGAGACTCCACCCACCTGTAATGACATACTGATCCATTCTATAGGTAAGTAGTCATTACAT
Source organism: Lithobates sylvaticus (assembly GCA_028564925.1). Lineage (NCBI taxonomy): Eukaryota > Metazoa > Chordata > Amphibia > Anura > Ranidae > Lithobates > Lithobates sylvaticus. The sequence goes on from CM053035.1 coordinate 198,324,458, forward strand.
TACGTCCTTATTTGTAAAGTTCATTCCGTACAGTCTGCTGCCACAATGCAATAATAAAAGCAACAGCAGCACAAATAGAACAATACAAATGAAGTCAGACGCGCAGTAATTAAGCTAATCTTGATTTATTGCGGTGTCATTGCTTCATAGTACGGTTTTAATCAGCCGGGGCCGGGGAGATTTAAAGCATAATTTGTGAAATTGCCAAAAAATGTTGCGGCTGCTTAATTACACACATTTATTAACAACGTTTATATGTATAATGTAATTTTCGGCTTCCATTTTTTTTAAAAACATAACTGTATGATGTAATTGTTTCTGTTTATTTTGTTCGGATAAAACAAGCCATGGTAAAATAATTAAAATCATGGCATAGTTGGAAAGAGAATGCAATATACGTAGGTATAGGTAATGTAAGGAGTGCATTGGGGAGCACAGTGGCTTAGTGGTTAGCTGTACCACTTGCAGCACTGAGGTCCTCAGTTCAAATCCTAGTCGGGATACTATCTGCATGGGGTTTTGCATGTTGCCCTCAGTTTAAGTTCCAGTCAGGACACTATTGGCATGGAGTTTGTATTTCTTTTGCATGCATGGATTTCCTTTGTGTATTCCAGTTTCCTTCTATACTTCAAAGACATGCTGGTAGGAAGATTGGCCCAGCTATAGTTGAACAAGATAGGGACCTAAGATTGTAAGATTCTTTAGGGCAGGGGCTGATGTGAATTTACAATATGTAGACTGCTGTGTAAATTGTTGGCGCTATATTAATACCTATAATCAATATTCTGCTGAGGTAGGCAAACTGTGTGCCCGTATTCTTCTCCATTTGCCAATTATTGTCCCTGCTATATGTACTGTATATGAGATAGGGTGCTTAGAATGTAAGCTGCTTCATGGTAGGGACTTATTTTAATGTACAATATGTAGAATGCTGTGTAAATTGTTGGCACCATAAAAAAAAAGAATCATTATTCTGCTGAAGTAGGCAAACTGCCCACATTCTCCTCCATTTTCCAACCTTTGGCCCTAATATATATATATGATAGGGACCTTAGATTGTAAGTTCCATCAGGGCAGGGATTGATGTAAATGTACAATATGTAAATATGTAGAGTGCTGCATCAATTGTTGGTGCTATATAAAGACCTATAATCAATAGCTTAAGTATCCAAACTGAGTGCCCGCATTCTCCACCACTTTCTGACTATTGGCCCTGCTGTATGTATTTGAGTCAGAGATCTAAGGTTGTTAGCTTCTTCAGGGCAGGGACTGATGTTAAAATACAATATGTCGAGTGCTGCATCAATTGTTGGTGCAATATAAATACTTATAATAATTATTCTGCTGAAGTAGGCAAACTGTTTGCCCGCATTCTCCTCCATTTGCCAACCTATGGCCCTACTATAAGTATATGAGATAGGGATCTTAGATTGTAAGTTCCTTCAGGCCAGGAACTTATGTGAATGCACAATATATAGAGTACTACACAAATTGTTGATGATATATCAATAAATTTAAACAAAATTATGCTGAAGTAGGCAAATTGTGTGCCCCCATTCTCCTCCATTTGCCGACTATTGGTCCTGTTATATGTATATGAGCTAGAGACATTAGGTGGTAAACTCCTTAGGGTATGGACTGATGTAAATTTACAATATGTAGAGTGCTGTGTAAATTGTTGGCACTTTATAAATACCTATAATCGATATTCTGCTGAAGTAAGAAAACTGTGTGCCCGCATTCTCCACCATTTGCTGACTATTGGCCCTGGGCCCTGCTGTATGTATTTGAGTTAGAGACCTAAGGTTGTAAGCTTCTTCAGCGCAGGGACTGATGTGAATGTACAATATGTTGAGTGCTGCATCCATTATTGGTGCCATATAAATACTTATAATAATTATTCTGCTGAAGTAGGCAAACTGTTTGCCCGCATTCTCCTCCATTTGCCAACCTATGGCCCTACTATAAGTATTTGAGATAGGGATCTTAGATTGTAAGCTCCTTCAGGCCATGCACTTGTGTGAATGCACAATATATAGAGTACTACACAAATTGTTGATGATATATCAATACCTTTAAACAAAATTATGCTGAAGTAGGCAAATTGTGTGCCCCCATTCGCCTCTATTTGCCGACTATTGGTCCTGTTATATGTATATGAGCTAGAGACATTAGGTGGTAAACTCCTTAGGGTATGGACTGATGTAAATTTACAATATCTATAATCGATATTCTGCTGAAGTAAGAAAACTGTGTGCCCGCATTCTCCACCATTTGCTGACTATTGACCCTGCTATATGTATATAAGTTGACCATAGATTGTAAACTCCTTCAGGGCAGGCACTGATGTAAATGTATAATATATAGAATGCTGCATCAATTGTTAGCACCATGTAAATACTTATAACCATTATTCTGCTGAAGTAGGCAAACTGCCTGCATTTTCCTCCATTTGCCGACCTATGGCCCTACTATATGTATATAAGTTAGGGATCTTAGACCGTAAATGCCTTCAGGGAAGGGACTGATGTAAATGTACAATATGTAGAATTCTGATTCGATTGTTGGCACCATATAAATACCTATAAACAATATTATGCTGAAGTAGGCAAGTTGTGCCCGCATGCTCCTCCATTTGCCAACTATTTTTTCTGCTATATGTATATGAGCTAGAGACCCTAGATGGTAAGCTCCTTCTGGGCATGGACTGCTGTGAATTTACAATATGTGGAGTGCTGTGTAAATTTCTGGCACTCTATAAATACCTGTAATCGATATTCTGCTGAAGTAGGAAAACTGTGTGCCCGCATTCTCCTCCATTTGCTGACTATAGTCCCTGGTATATGTATATAAGTTAGGGACCTTAGATTGTAAGCTCCTTCAGGGCAGGGACTGATGTGAATGTACAATGTATAGAGTGCTGCATCAATTGTTGGCACCATATAAATACATATAAATCATTATTCTGTTGAAGTAGTGCCTGCATTCTTCTCCATTTGCTAGCTTTAGCCAGAGCTCTGTTGATTAGTACTGCAGGGGGTATAGGGCATCGTATGCATATGAGGATTTTATGGTACACCAACAAGGTCCCGGCACTGGTAGTTTTTGCCACAGGAATTTTCAATAATGAAGATAAGCAAAAAAAATTTTTTAAATAAAACGGGAAATTAATCCAGTAGCTTTTGAACTCGCTTTGCCAGAATCTTATAAAATGCACCCTGTATTTCATGTCTCTCTGCTTAAACCTGCTGTTTCTAGTCCTTTTCCAGGGAGAGAAGAGATATTGATATTCTGCAGAGGAGAACTCATGGGAGCCTGCGAGCAATGTACACGCTCCTAGGATTTTGCAGAGGTTCCGCAACAGTTATCCCGAAAAATGGGCACGACCAGGCATCCGGAGGTTGCCCCTTAGGAGGGGGCACTATCAGGGAAATAGGCGCAATAGTGCAGGCACGACGGCGCGAAGCAACGCACTAGGACGCGCAGCAGCGCCAACAGGCAAACTGTGAATGACCCCTGGCCTGGCTCCCGACTCAGCTATCCGGTCTGCTCCACTGCTCCGCATCTCCTGGACTTTCCAAGCACGCCGGCCTTGCAGTATACCTTGTCTGTTCCAGCAAGTTCCTGGCAACCAGCTCCTGCAATCAGGCAGCCCGTGCTTCTGTTGGCACCACACCCCCTGTGTCACCTTCAGGGGTGTGCTGCACTCGGCTGCAAGGGGAGCCCTCCCAGCATCTCGGCCTCCTACCAAGTTCCTGACAAAGGCAGAGGGTTTCCTGAATAAGTTGCTATGAGGTGAGTGATTACAGGTTTCTCAGTGAGTGGACTGAAGAAGAACAACATGTTGGGTCTTAATTGTTTAGCTTCCCCTTTGAGGGCAGTGGAGGAACTGAGGGGAGATCCAACATTTTTGATTTGCCACCAGAACTGGAAAAGTGGGGAAATTGTCCGTTGGGAAACACTTGCTTCTATGACCACTGCGTAACAGGGTTTACACCATCCTCATACTCTATCCAAAATATTTTTTTCAAATGTTTGGATTTATATACTTTAAAGCTGAACTCAAGCCTTCCCTTCAGTCTTGAACAGGTGTAAGGGCTCCTCTCCTGTACTGGAATAGCTTATTCTGATTTCATTGAACACTGTGAGCTTCTCGCAATGGGCATTAGAAGCTGTAGGAAGTCATAGAGCCCACTTCAAACCAGGGGGGGGGGCAAACATTTTTGCTGGGGATGAGAGGATTTGAAAGGGGGGAAAGGAACAGAATTTGTGCTAGGAGAGGTGAAGAATTTGTGGGGGGGGGGGGGCAATTTGGTGCTAAGAGGGGGTATTTTAGGAGGGGGGGTCTACTTGCCAAGTAGTCAAGAGAAGAGATTTGTGCTAGTAGGATGGGGTGGGATTTGTGCTAGAAGGAGGGATTTTGGGGAGCAATTTTTGGGGCACAGGATTAATGCTAGCCTGGAGGATTTTGGGGAAGACTTGTGCTGGGAGGTAGGTGTTGGATGGGGGAGGAGTTGTGATAGTAGAGGGGGAAGTTTGGCAGTGGGGGAGGGAATTAGTGCTAGGAAGGGGGATTGGCGGGATGTGTGCTAGAAGGGGGGATTTGTGCTAATAGAGGGATTTGGGGAGAGGGCAGCAATTTGGTGCCTGGGGGGGGGGGATTTTGGGGGAGAGGATTTCTGCTTGTAGAGGGGAGATGGGGGGATTTGTGCTAGGAGCGGAGATTGGGGACGATTTGTACTAGAAGGGGGGATTTTGGGGAGGAATTTGTGCTAAAAGGGGGGACTTGTGCTAAGAGAGGATTTGTGCTAGTATAAGGGATGGGGGGATCTGTGCTAGGAGGGGAGATTGGGAGCGATTTGTGCTAGAAGGGGATATTTTGGGGAGGAAATTGTGCTAAGAGGGGGAATTGTGCTAAGAGAGGGATTTGGGGAGAGGGCAGCAATTTGGTGTCGGGGGGATTTTGTGGGAGAGTATTTGTGCTAGTAGAAGGGATGGGGAGGGATTTGTGCTAGGAGGGGAGATTGGGGACAATTTTTACTAGAAGGGGGGATTTTGGGGAGGAATTTGTGCTAAGAGGGGGTATTTAGGGTTCACAGGATTTATGCTAGGCAGTGGGATTGGTGCTAATAGGGAGGAATTGAGTGGGGGAGGATTTGTGTTGCGGGGGGGGGATTTGGGGGAGAGAATTTGTGTTAGGTGGGGTGATTATATTGGGGGGAATTTGTGCTAAGAAGGGGAAATTGGGGGTGGGGGGATGTTGAGCTGAAAGAGGAGATTGGGAATTTTGTGCACCTTTGTTTGGGGAGAATTTTGGTTTGCAGGGGGAAGTTATGATTGGGGGAGTGACTATGCAGGTTAGAGCTGGATTTTTTTTTTGAGAGGAGGGAGGAAATTTTTGTTGCTCTCACATTGCAGTGGGGGAATGGCGTTTCTCATCTTCACCCTGGGCACTAGATGACCTTGTCCCGACACTGTGTCTAAGGACTGGTAAGCTCAAATATATTACATTTTTGGGGGGTTTGGATACATTGTGGTGTTGATTTACGAAAAGTGGACAGGGCAAAATCGTGTGAAGCCGTGCATAGAAACTAATCAGCTTCCATTTTTTTTTGTCAAAGCTGAAGCTAGAAGCTGATTGGCTACCATGCACCGCTGCACCAGATTTTGCACTCTCCAGTTTTCGTAAATCAACCCTAGTAGGTTACTTGACCCCTGGTCCAACTTTTCAAGATCTTTTACTGGAAGGGGTTGAACCTTATAGGTAAAGGATGTCTCTATTTACGTCTAGCCACCCACTCCTTCTGGACACCAATTTTCAAAAATAAAGGTAGCCACAAAAACTCTTTAAACCAATAAATACCGTGCCGTTGTTTTTACGGTAAAACACGGTTAAGGGTTGGCTTTGCATTCTGCAGTCTACGAATTTATATTAAAACAAGGCGGTTCATTAATTCTTAGTATGAGGGCTGTTCACAGGATGAGTTTATGAAACCATTAAATTTCATCGTGCTCATACCCCGTCTTACAATCCATAAGAATACACGGCATTGGTGGACGTTTGCCAAACCATCTGTGCCAGAGCCCGAGATCTCAATCCAATTTATTAAACCTGATTCATAATCAAACGCTGAAGCTAAATTCGACATTCCTTGTAAAATCTGACCTATAAAAACTTTATTGGCCCCTTTTTATTTTTAGGAGTGCATTCCTGTACAGAACGCTTAAAAAAAAAAAATTGCAGAATTGTATTACAATAGCTCGAAAAAAACGCGTACTTTGCACATGATTCTTGAATCCATCTCGGCGTGCAAATAGACCACACAGCTCGAGCGGTTTCAGCGGCATTGGAGAGTAAGTAAAGACGCAACGGTGATAGAATGGAAAACGGAATGATGAACGGCTTCATGTGAAAGCAATCAGTTAACCAATAAACCAAACCAACTACCAAATGAGCTCAAACAATAAAGTCAACTCCAACCAACATTTACTCTCATATACAATTGCTAGACAAGCCGTGTTGTCATTTAACCACTTCAGTACCGGACACTTTCACCCCCCTTGCTGCCCAGGCCAATTTTCAGCTTTCAGCGCTGTCACACTTTAGGCCCGTACACACGATCTGACTTTTTGACAACCAACATGCAAATTAGCTGGTTTGGACCAACATCCGACCGTGTGTACGCTCCATCGGACCAACTTTTTCCAGGTTTTATCAGACTTTTGTTGGCTGTGTGAACGGACCAACTTTCTGCCAACAAAAGTCCGATGGACCAAAGTCCGACCGTGTGTACAGAAAACCATCGGACTTTTGTCCACAGTACAAACACGCATGCTCAGAACCAATGCAAAAGATCAGACAACAATATAGAAGTTGACCAAAGGTGGCGCTGGAGTATTCGAACGTCCTCTTTTGAAGTGTCGTCAGTACGTTGAAACGTTACTACGTTCGTGTTGGTTGACTCAAAAGTCCGACCGTGTGTATGAAATAGCAACTTGAGGGCCAACGCCCTTTGGACAAAAATCCACAGGAAAGTTGGTCCACGGTCCGATCGTGTGTATGAGGCTTTTGAATGACAATTGGGCGGTCATGCAATGCTGTACCCAAATTAAATTTCCTTTATTATTTTGAGACAGCTAGAGCTTTCTTTTAGTGGTATGTAATCACCACTGGGTTTTCATTTTTTCCTAAACAAACGAAAAAAGCCCACAAAATGTTGAAAAAAAAGTTTTTCCCTGTTTCTGTTATACAGCTTTGCAAATAAGTAATTTTTCTTCCTCGCTGATGTGCGCTAATGAGACTGCACTGATGAGGCTGCACTGATTAAGTTGCACTGATGTGCACTGATGAGGCTGCACTGTTGGGCACTGGTGAGGCTGCACTATTGGGCACTGATAGGCAGCAGTGATGGGCGCTGATGGGCTGCACTGATGTGCACTGATGTGGCTGCACTGTTGGGCACTGGTGAGGCTGCACTGGTGGGCACTGATAGGCAGCAGTGATAGGCATTGATAGGCAGCAGTGATGGGCACTGATGAGGCTGCACTGATGTACACTGATGAGGCTGCACTGTTGGGCACTGGTGAGGCTGCACTATTGGGCACTGATAGGCAGCAGTGATGTGCACTGATGAGGCTGCACTGTTGGGCACTGGTGAGGCTGCACTGGTGGTCACTGATAGGCACTGATAGGCAGCAGTGATAGGCACTGATGAGGCTGCACTGATGTGCACTGATGAGGCTGCACTGTTGGAGTTTGCATGTTCTCCCTGTGACTGCGTGGGTTTCCTCCGGGCACTCCGGTTTCCTCCCACACTCCAAAGGTGCTGGTAGGTTAATTGGCAGCATGTGTTTGTAAGCGTTTCGGGACCCCACAGGGCACTGATAGGCAGCAGTGATGGGCACTGATGAGACTGCACTGATGGTCACTGATGCTGAGTGCACTTATGGACACTAATGAGGTGGCACTAATGAGCACTTATGAGGCGGCACTGATGGGCACTGATAGGTGGCACTGGTAGGAACTGTTAAGCCTCGTACACACGATCAGACTTTCCGACAACAAACCCGTGGAATTTTGTTTGAAGGGCGTTGGCTCAAACTTGTCTTGCATACACACGGTCACACAAATGTTGGGCAACAATTACGAACGTAGTGATGTACTACGTGGTTTTTCAGCTCTTTTGCGCCACCCTTTGAGCTCCTTCTGCTAATTTCATGTTAGTAAATGTTTTGAGTGTTGATTTGTGCTTTTCCTTTCGCGTTTTTCATTTTGTGCTTTTTATTTAGCGCTTTTCAGTTTGCCTTTTTCATTTCATGCTTTTCAATTTGTTTCTGAATGTCCGTTCATCAACCAGACATGTTGCGGCATCGGAGGAGATAACGTGTTATTTATTATTGGCCTTGGAGTTATTGCTTTGACATTATTTATTGGTTGAATAATAATGATTTGATTTTGTATGTGTTCTATATTTTTGGATGCATAGAATGCACTTTTTGGTTAAGTTCTATTGGCAGATAGCATGTCTAATTTTTTTTTTTTTAATGCACAAAAAAGAAAAAAAAAACATAATAATATTATTAATATCACTAGAAAAAAAAGCCTTTGAGAAAATTAGTTTGCAATAACTCCATCAGTATCACCAGCAAAGCAGCTTCATTATTATCCCATTAAAGAAGAAGAGAATTGTGCGCTGCATTTCGAGATTTCATAATTTGCCGCGTCACGAATGTTAATTCTCTATTACGAACGCTAATTTACAAGACCGACCGCTTCCGGCTCCTCCTTGCTTCCGAGCATGCGTGTTTGTACTTTGGACTTTTGTCTGACGGACTTGTGTACACACGAGCGGAAAGTCCGACAACACACATTTTTTGGCAGAAAATTTGAGAACATGCTAGCCAATATTTGTTAGTGGAAAGTCCGACAACAATTGTCTGATGGAGCGTACAGATGGTCGGACTTTCCGCCAACAAGCTCACATCCAACATTTCCCGTCGGAATGTCCGGTCGTGTGTACGGGGCATAAGGCTGAACTGATGGGCACTGATTGACACTGATAGGGCTGCATTGATCATCAGGGCACTGATGATCAGTGTCCTGATTATCAATGTAAATGTGCCCTGTCAGACTTGCCAGTTACCAACTCTCCTTTCCTTCATGAGGAAAGGAATGCCGATAACCAGCAAGTTTGTTTACATGTGATCAGTCCACTGTGATTGGCCCTTTTCCTTAATCTGTGATCAGCTGTGCTCATTGGTACCGATCACTGATTCTATCCATTCATAACTGAAACATAGTAAACATAGTACTATGCTTCAGTTTGTGAATGAACGGGACACTCTATACAAAGCTATTCCTGTCCATTCATTCTGTGCAGCTGAGGCTGCAAGGAAGGAGATTGTGGGCCATGTCCGCAATCTCCTTTTCTCTGTCTCAAAGTTGGAACATCAGAGGTCTGTTTAGACCCCTGATATCTCACCAAAGCCCCCCCAACGGGGCTCCTAAAAAAATTGTAAAAAATAATTTAAAAAATAATATTGTATAAAAAAAATTAAATAAAATAACAAAAACAAAAAAAAACTACTGACACCAGTGGCGGAACTACCAGGGTCACAAAGGTTGCACTTGCCACTGGACCCTGGCATTCCACCACTGGACTCAGAGGAAAGGGCCCTAGCCGGGAGTCAGGGGGGGCCCTTCATAGTTTCTTGGACCGGGGCCCTGAAGGATATCTCAGACAGAAAAACTGTCATCTGTGCCACAATAGGTAGCTGCCTAGACTATTGCAACTCTCTTAATTTGGGATTGCCAAAGATGCTAGTGCAGAAGCTTCAACTTATTCAAAATGCTGCGGCTAGGCTGCTCATGGATGTCCCGTTGAGGGATCATATCCCCCCTGTCCTCTGCGCCTTGCATTGGCTGCCGGTCCACTATCGCACCTTAATTAAGGTAGGATGTATTATGTTTAAGATTATGAGAGGCCTGGCCCCAAGCTATCTCTGCTCTTGTTTTCATAAACAAGCTCTTGTCAGATCACTCAGATCTACCAGCAGAGTTCTTCTCCATCTCGGTGCCCAAGAAGATCGGGCGTGGTGGTCGGGCCTTCTCCCACCAGGGTGCTGTACTATGAAATAGCCTCCCTGTCGAGCTCCAGGAGGCCCCCACTATTCCAGTCTTCCGCGGGTTTACTGAAGACTTGGCTTTTCACGCAGGCATTTCCTGCGTAGTCTCTCTCTTCTACCCTTCTGCTGCTCTGTGCTGCTTCTGGTCCCTGGACCCTCTCTTTCCAGGATCTTTGCTACGCACGTCGGGACCCTCCGGGGTAAGACCGCACTATATTCAGATTCCTCTCAACTCAACTCAAGGTTCTAGTTAGGCCACTGGTCTGTTTTTTTCCCCACTTTCCAGCTTCTGCAGAATGATCTTTTTACCCCAGAGACCCTTTTATCTAACCATCCCAGATTTGAGGTGTCAAGGTATATGCCTACAACCAACTTTGTCTTTTCCAGAAAAAAACCTGACGTTGTTTTTGGAGGCCCAATGTCCCTTTTCTTTCTAATGGATTCCATGTTTTTCTATGGCCAACTGGGAGATATAATCCCTCCATCATGTTTTGGATTTTTCCCCAGATCCCTCTTCTAGCTGAATGTACCCTTAACTCCCAAGAGGTTCCCAAGATGTGGGCGATTGTAGGAGATGCCCAAACCACCAACTCCTCTCAATTCAAAAATGAAATGGCCTTGTGGGTTGTAGTATAAACTTTTCAAGCTTAACCTCTTATATAAACCTACATTTATGGTATGATTTCTGTTAGGGCACATTCTTGATGGTACAATATTTTCTAAGATGTGGCTACGTTCTTGGTGGCAATAACCCTTTTTTATGAAATCGGTGATGATTTAATCTTAAAAGTCATCTTACCCTCAAACCCAAATTTAAACAAATTTTTGTCTAAGTTCCATCTTATATTGGCATGGTTTGGCATGAAATCTTTTGAAGAAGCAATAAATGCTGATATATGGGAGAATTTTCTCCCGAGGTGCCATATCCTGTGTTATTCAACCCAATTTCATTTTTATGACTGGAAGTCTTTTACTCACTTTAGTATTTGGGCTTCGAGGAATAATATTTGAGCTGGGTATTATTATATTTTATAAAGTATTGGGAGAGTGCTAGATGATATCCAACAGTTGAATGAAAGGGTTTAAAGATATGAGAGGCTAACTACGGGTCACTGATCATTTTATTGATAATTAGGTAACTGCTATATATATATATATATATATATATATATATATATATATATATATATATATATATATATACCGTATGTATAACACGCACCCCATGTTTAGGAGGGCATTTTAAGGAAAAAAAGTTTTAGGAGGGAAGTTTAGGGAAAAAAAAACGTACATTTAAGCGTCATTTGCAGCCTTGCCCAGCGTCATTTGCAGCCTTGCCCAGTGTCATTGTAGCTTGCCCAGTGTCATTGTAGCTTGCCCAGTGTCATTGTAGCTTGCCCAGCGTCATTGCAGCTTGCCCAGCGTCATTGTAGCTTGCCCAGTGTCATTGCAGCCTTGCCCAGCGTCATTGTAGCTTGCCCAGTGTCATTGTAGCTTGCCCAGTGTCATTGTGGCTTGCCAGCGTCATTTGCAGTCTTGTCCGGGTTTAAATTTCCCGCCGCCGAGACACTCTGTCGCGTGCGCCGCCGAAAAAGGACGAAGCACCGCCGAAAAAGACCGAAGTGCCCCCGGAAAAGACCGAGCCGACTGTTCGGCTCCGCTCGCGGTCCCGCCTCCCTGCTGTTTCCGGAGCGAGCGCAGGGAGGCGGGACTACGAGCGGAGCTGAACAATCGGCTCGGTCTTTTCCGGCGCCACTTCGTTTTTTTCTGGCCGCGATTCGGTCTTTTTCGGCAGCGCTCGCTATTTTTCGGCGGCGCTTGCCATTTTTGCCACTTTTTTTGGGGGGTATCGGCGTATAACACGCACCCACGACTTTCCCGATTTTAAGGGGGAAAAAGTGCGTGTTATACACCGATAAATACGGTAGATATATAGATATATATATATAGATATAGACATAGATAGTGCCTTACAAAAGTATTCACCCCCCTTGGCATTTTTTGTGTTTTGTTGCCTCACTACCTGGAATTAACACGGATTGTTTTAGGATTTGCATCATTTAATTTACAGAACATGCCCACAACTTTGAAGATGTTTTTTTTTTATTTCTTTTTTTATTGTGAAGCAAACAACAAACAGGACACAATAACAGAAAAAGTCAATGTGCATAACTATTCACCCCCCTAAAGTCAATACTTTTTAGAGCCACCTTTTGCGGCTATCACAGCTCCAAGTCGCTTTGGATAAGTCTCTATGAGCTTGCCACATCTTACCACTGTGATTTTTGCCCATTGCTCCTTGAAAAACTGTTCCAGCTCCTTCAAGTTGGACGGTTTGCGCTTGTGAACAGCAATCTTTAAGTCTGACCACAGATTTTCTATTGGATTGAGGTCTGGGCTTTGACTAGGCCATTGCAACACATTTACATGTTTCCCCTTAAACCACTCAAGTGTTGCTTTAGCAGTGTGTTTGGGGTCATTGTCCTGCTGGAAGGTGAGCCTCTGTGAACATTCTCTTTCTTTTTTTCCGTGAATAACATTGAAACAACCACAATAAGTAAAATATCCAAAGTATCAGGTTACATTAAAGATCAGCTTGACAATCTTATCATCTCATTGAACTATGCTATCTATTGTCTAGCCCATAAGTTGGTTTACAGACACCTAACATGGGTCTTTCGTTTACATGTGTCATCTGTAAGTGGAGTTAGTCACCAACGTGGCGTCCCGTAGGTGGGTTTATGAGATTCTGTGATTCGGCCAAAGGCAGAAACCCTCATGTTACAAAAGGTCGTATCAGTTTGGTCGTTCATTCCTTCCTTTAACGCCTGAGCTGTCTCCGTACTCACCTAAGAAGGTACAATGTTTATGGGGAGTCGTAAGTGTGTAGAGTGTGGGTATCGGTAACCTGTTGTGATAATAATTGTGGAGAAGGTGGGAAGAGGGGGGGTTCGGTGGGAGACCAAACGAGGGTAAAAAAGGTGTAGCCTGGTCTAGGGGATGTGTGGGTGTGGGAGCGAGCAGGTGTCTCTCAATTTTACTATGGCTGTACAGGATAGGAGAGCAAAATTAACCGTATGTGTGCGTAGGGGGGGGGGGGGGTGATTGGGGGGATGGAATGATATGGGGATCTAGGCTGCAAGTTCTGGGGGATATGTTGACCGTCTCTTGCTTCCCTCCTCCCGGGACCATCTCCCAGGTTTTTTACTAGTGCTCATGAAGTTATGAGGAGGGGACGGTGCTATCCAATTCATGAGATCGGGGGTATTATAATCGGTGTACGTGATTGTTCTTAAAGAGCAGGTAGAGAATTTAATAGGGCAAATTCAGGTCCAGTTTGGAAATGTGTCCAACATGCCCATTTAAGGTTGAATTTGTCTGGGGAGTCTCTTGCTATATGAATTAGCTCTTCTAACTCTGCAATTCTATTGATTCTGTAAAACCATTCCTTCAGTGGTGGGGTAGTTTGAGTTTTCCAATGCACCGGTATGCATTGTTTTCATTTGGCTGATTTTCATTAAATATACCATTTGTTGCATCTTCTGCTGCACTTAGTTTTTGGCCCACCTTGTTTTTCTTCCAGGTGGCCGGATCGAGACTGTGTGAACAGACTGTGGGCTAGAGGCTCAACCAAGCAGTCCAAAGGGGAAGCTGACAACTCATGGGGCCCCCGGGCAATAGGAGATTATGGGGCCCCCAGGCAATCAGAGATTTTGGGGCCACACAGTATACACACGCACAGTATACACAGACATGTTTCTATTGGCTGAGAAGGTACTGGAGAGGTGGGGAAGCTATAATCTCTGGATTTTTAGACCAAAAGGATGTCGGTAAGGGACATTTCAGAGACAGATGTAAAAAAAACACAGATTTTTACATACTGTCCCCGGTTTTACTGAGGCTGGCAACCCTTATGGGGCCCCCTAGTGGCCCAGGGCCCTCGGGCAGTGCCCGAGTGGCCGAATGGTCAGTCCGCCCCTGGCCAGGAGGCTAGTAAGTCTTTATTTCTATAATTTTTATGGAAATGATCCTTGCAAGGGCAGGATTTTGCCTTGTTCTTCTTTTTTTAATGAATAAAAATGGGCAGGAAGCCCTACAATGCACCTTTGCAAGTTGATTGAGTCCTCTCTGTTTGAAGCTGACCCATTACAACATACAAGCGGGCCGTTTCCAACAGTATCATGACAGTTAAAACCTCCTGTGAATAACTAACAAGACATTTAGTTTGTTCAACTTTCAACACAGCCAAAATATTTTTGAGGCACCAGGGCGGCTTTCCTTCCAGCATATGCTCTAGGAAAAACTCACGGAACGCGTACCAGTGCAAACGCCAAACACATTGTGCCCTAAATGTCCCATGACCGAGGGGAACATTAACACAACACATTTTGGTAAAACAATCCGCTATATTTAATCTCTTTAAGGCATTTTATATGTCCCATGACCAATTGTTGCCAGCACTCCGTAGATACATCAGAATGCTTTGGTTCATTCTATACTTCTACAGCTTTTATAGTAGGTAGCGTTCCGGTGGCTGTGAAAATCGCGTTTCAATGCCGTGGAGTAAACCGGCAGATACCGTAACACATTATGATCCATATTGAGATATGCATGCAGTTATAAAAGTTATGGTGCATTTGGTGGCTGGAAAATTGTCCCGGGATAGCTCTATGCACCTTAAATATGTTGCCTAATACAGGTCCTTCTCAAAAAATTAGCATATTGTGATAAAGTTCATTATTTTCTGTAATGTACTGATAAACAGAAAGAAATTTCTGAACGAATAGGCTGTTCCCAGAGTGCTGTATCAAGGCACCTCAGTGGGAAGTCTGTGGGAAGGAAAAAGTGTGGCAGAAAATGCTGCACAACGAGAAGAGGTGACCGGACCCTGAGGAAGATTGTGGAGAAGGACCGATTCCAGACCTTGGAGGACCTGCGGAAGCAGTGGACTGAGTCTGGAGTAGAAACATCCAGAGCCACCGTGAACAGGCGTGCGCAGGAAATGGGCTACAGGTGCCGCATTCCCCAGGTCAAGCCACTTTTGAACCAGAAACAGCGGCAGAAGCGCCTGACCTGGGCTACAGAGAAGCAGCACTGGACTGTTGCTCAGTGGTCCAAAGTACTTTTTTCGGATGAAAGCTAATTTTGCATGTCATTCGGAAATCAAGGTGCCAGAGTCTGGAGGAAGACTGGGGAGAGGGAAAATGCCTGAAGTCCAGTGTCAAGTACCCACAGTCAGTGATGGTCTGGGGTGCCATGTCAGCTGCTGGTGTTGGTCCACTGTGTTTTATCAAGGGCAGGGTCAATGCAGCTAGCTATCAGGAGATTTTGGAGCACTTCATGCTTCCATCTGCTGAAAAGCTTTATGGAGATGAAGATTTCATTTTTCAGCACGACCTGGCACCTGCTCACAGTGCCAAAACCACTGGTAAATGGTTTACTGACCATGGTATTACTGTGCTCAATTGGCCTGCCAACTCTCCTGACCTGAACCCCATAGAGAATCTGTGGGATATTTTGAAGATAAAGTTGAGAGACGCAAGACCCAACACTCTGGATGAGCTTGGGCCTCCATAACACCTCAGCAGTGCCACAGGCTGATTGCCTCCATGCCACGCCGCATTGAAGCAGTCATTTCTGCAAAAGGATTCCCGACCAAGTATTGAGTGCATAACTGAACATAATTATTTGAAGGTTGACTTTTTTTGTATTAAAAACACTTTTCTTTTATTGGTCGGATGAAATATGCTAATTTTTTGAGATAGGAATTTTGGGTTTTCATGAGCTGTATGCCAAAATCATCAAT
The DNA here is from genome assembly GCA_028564925.1 of Lithobates sylvaticus. NCBI lineage: Eukaryota > Metazoa > Chordata > Amphibia > Anura > Ranidae > Lithobates > Lithobates sylvaticus. The sequence goes on from CM053035.1 coordinate 198,340,389, forward strand.
ATTAAAACAAGAAAAGGCTTGAACTACTTCAGTTGTGTGTAATGAATCTAAAATATATGAAAGTCTAATGTTTATCAGTACATTACAGAAAATAATGAACTTTATCACAATATGCTAATTTTTTTGAGAAGGACCTGTATACTATAAACAGATGAATTGCTTACCATTTTTTATCTTTCTTAAAAAACGATGAGGGCACTGTAGTTTCGTTAAGCAATTTTGGTATTCTATAGATATCAGCAGCTCTTTGGCTGACTATGGCAACCTACTGCGAATTTCGGTTTCAATTGTATTATTTATATACGTGCCTCAGTGGTGGCTGATTAGGATAGGAGCCCAAAATGGCAAAGCCACCATGTTGATGTGTAAATACGCCATATATTTGTATGAATAGACAACCAAGACCTTTGTTTCTTGTGTTATTTTAGCAGTAGTAGAGTTTTGTAACATGTTAGCCACAAGTTGGAAGTTTAAGTGATACCCCTTACTAGAAAACTTAAGCTTTTAAAGATGCAAGCTTGTAGGACCCATTAGGACCCTTCTTTGGATCCTTCTTCAGCCCTTAAGAAGGTACCCATGGGCGTCCGCAGAACTTTTTTCAGGGGGGGGGGGGCAGAATTTTAGGGTCACCCATGCTCCGCCCCTTTTCGACAATGTCATTATCACATTATTATGGTCAGAGTCTGCAGACGTATTACAGTCCCTAGGATAAGTAATGGGTAATGGCCAACAGGCCCTCTTACCAGACCCAGCGAAACTACAGCAGTGATCACTCCGGCTGGACGATCATTCACTCTGGGTTCCCCGGGGGCGACACTGGTCAGTAGTGTAGCATGTCTGTACCCTGGTAGTGGCTCAGTCTTTCTCTCTCTGGTAGTGCTGGCCAGTGTGGCTCTCTCTCTGGTGGTGCTGGACAGCATGACTCTCTTTTGTGGCCCTGGCAGGCTCTCTCTCTGGCTTCCGCCCAGCACACTCCTCGTCCTGTAGCACTCTCTCCCTCAGCTTCTTTCCAGGCTGCAGTCTCTCAATCTCTCTCTTGATCAAGCTGTAGTCTCCTCCCTGTGGAAAATGGAGCCGCCAATCTTTTGGGACTACCTGTCTCATGAAGCTTGCCTCTCCTAGTCACCCTTTGATTGGCCCTCAGTTATGGCCAATAGGGAAGGAACGGAGCAGGGCAGAAAACCTGGTGAGAGCCGCCGTCTCTTCTCCCTGACAGGAGAATGGGTGGGGCGAGCGGGGGAAACCTCTGATAGCCCGCAGCTCGCCATTCTTCTGTCACAGCACCACCAAGTTCTCTGCTGGGCTGAGCAGGGAAAAGAGCCCAAAGTCACACTACACTTGACAGCACCTTAATGGTGTCACCCCACTGGTGGGTGGCACCCGGGTGCGGCACCTCGACAGAGACACAACTGTGCTGAATTTAAGATCCAATCCCTGATTCAGGGGGGGGGGGGCACTTGACCCCCCTTACCCCTACCTGCGGACGCCCATGAAGGTACCTGAAGAGTACAGAAAGCATGCATCTTTAATGACTCAAGCTATGCTGACATGGGTATTGCTCAAAAGTGCTAAAACAATCTAAACTTTTTGCATCTGTGTTATTTTAAAATGGTCTTAAAACCTATGCACCCCCATTCTCTTACTGTAGCTAGTTGGCCAATTTGTTGGAGAGTTTGTTGAATAAATCCAATAGCAAAAATGATTTAGATTCCACAAGAAGCCTTTACAGAAAGATGCCGAGCTTTGCATTTTCACAAGAGATGTAACTAACTTAAGAATGGCTGGTAATATCTTTAAAGGCTGTGAGTGATAATGAGTACATTGATGGTTAAAATAGTTTCTACTAGATGAGAATATTTCTGAATATACCGTATATACTCGAGTATAGGCCGACCCGAATATAAGCCGAGGCACCTAATTTTACCACAAACAACTGGGAAAACTTACTGACTCGAGTATAAGCCTAGGGTGAGAAATGCGCAGCTACTGTAAGTGGAAAAGAGGGTCAACGATGCCCATTTGCAGCCTCACTGTGCCATGCAGATGGACACAGTTGACCGATTTGGGCCCTGTATCTCAGGGTCACTTAGTGCTAGGAACCCCATCTTTGGATATGTTGTAGTGCTAATTCCACTGGGTTGGAATACAACATTTGGGGTTCCTAGCACCAAGTGTCCCCGAGATATGGGGCCCCAAATTCGGGTCAGAAAATCTCAAGCACTTTTCTGCAGCAGAGAATGACATTTTCTGAACCGACTTTGGGGCCCCGTATCTCGGGTTGGCACACCAAATTTGGGATTCCTAGACCCAAGTGGCCCCGAGATACGTGTGCTGAAAAACTCGGCTTATACTCGAGTATATACGGTACTCTGCTACTGATCAGTATTTGTCTTCTACTCAGAGCCCCCATAGAAAACTATACTCCAGGACTACTGGTGCTATCCACTTCCTATATTTGCCCACCTGACTGTGGAAATTCAATAGTGATGTCATGAAAGCCCAGTGGGATGATGCACAAGAAAGGCCGCAAACAGTTTGCTGAAGACAAGCAGACTAAAGACATGGAGTACTGGAACCATGTCCTGTGGTCCGATGAGACCAAGATAAACTTATTTGGTTCAGATGGTGTTAAGCGTGTGTGGGGGCAACCAGGTGAGGAGAACAAAGACAAGTGTGTCTTGCCTACAGCCAAGCATGGTGGTGGGAGTGTCATGGTCTGGGGCTGCATGAGTGCTGCCGGCACTGGGGATCTAGAGTTCATTGAGGGAACCATGAATGCCAACATGTACTGTGACATACTGAAGCAGATACTGATCCTCTCCCTTCGGAGACTGGGCCGCAGGGCAGTATTTCAACATGATAACGACCCTAAACACCTCCAAGAAGACCACTGCCTCGCTAAAGATGCTGAGGGTAAAGGTGATGGACTGGCCAAGCATGTCTCCAGACCTAAACCCTATTGAGCATCTGTGGGGCATCCTCAAACCGAAGGTGGAGGAGCACAAGGTTTTTAACATCCACCAGCTCTGTGAAATTGACACTTTGGGCCCAATTTGGACATTTTCACTTAGGGGTGTACTCACTTTTGTTGCCAGCAATTTCAACATTAATGGCTGTGTGTTGAGTTATTTTGAAGGGACAGCAAATTTACACTGTTATACAAACTGTACAATCACTACTTTACATTGTAGCAAATTGTCATTTCTTCAGTGTTGTCACATTAAAAGATATAATAAAATATTTACAAAAATGTGAGGGGTGTACTCACTTTTGTGAGATATTGTACATTGGTCAAGCTTGGACCAATGTATGTATGTATGTGCTTTAACTTTGGGTCCCTTGTGGAAGCTGGAAAAGTGGCTGCCCTGCTGGATTTTGAAAAGGTTAGGTGGCTTGCTTGGCATGGGCACCATTGAGGGAATGCTCCACCTCCACAAGGTGGAGAGGCAGGACAGTGATGTCACAATCTCCACATCGTTCACTTAGAGAATGTTTTGTATTCATTGAGAGGATGCAAAGTGTTCCCTGAATGGCACCTGTGTAGAGTGAGAAACCTCTTGTATTCAATAAGCACCAGGTCAGCCACTCGGTACAGGACCCTGGAAGCTAGCGGTGCCCACTACAGTGATTTTCAGCTTCTGCTGGGATGACACATCCATACTTACATTGGTCCAAGCTGGACCAATGTAACTTTGCCGGCATTGCCATACCTTCAGCTTTAAAGATGTCACCAGAGGAAGAGGTAGTGATAATTCACCCAAGGGAAACCAAATGACGGAATGGGAATTTCACCTTACATTATTATTTTTATTATTATTATTATTATTATAATACACAATTTTTTTATAGCTCCAACAGTTTGCACAGTGCTTTACAATCTAAGGGGAGACAGTTACAGTTACAATACTACAAAATACAAAAAAGTGTTAAGAGGGCCCTGCTCATAAGTGACTACATTATAATAGGGTGGGGCAAGTGGTACAAAAAATATAGGGGATGAGCTGATGGAACGGATATAAGTTCAGTCAATCGGAGGCGTGATAGGCTTCCCTGAACAGATGGGTTTTCAGGGATCGCCTAAAGGTGGACAGAGTAGGAAATAGTCTGACAGATTGAGGTAGAGAGTTCCAGAGGATGGGAGAGGCTCTGGAGAAGTCCCGGAGATGAGCATGGGAGGAGGTGCTGAGGGAGCTAGAGAGCAGGAGGTCTTGGGAGGACCAGAGAGGACGGTTTGGGGGATATTTCGAGACAAGATTGGTGATGTAGTTTGGGGCAGAGTTGTGAATGGCTTTGATCATTGTTAGCATTTTCTATTTAGTTTGCTGGGCAATTGGAAGCCAGTGGAGGAATTAACAGAGAGGGGTGGCAGACTGTCTGGCAGCAGTGTTCATGATAAACTGAAAAGAGGTTAGCCTATGGAGCGGTAGGCCTAGAAGAAGGGATTTGCAATAGTCAAGGCAAGTTTGGGGAGATTTCCTCTGGTAGTCATGTCTTAAAGACAGGAAGTGAATTCTCCACATAGGGGGTCAGAAGCAACCTTATAGGGATTTTGACCCTTCCAATACTTCAAAAAAAAGGTTGACTCTCTGTATAAACTTTGAGAACTAATTTGAAAGCATTTTTTCATTTTTTTGGGGGTAATATCTGTTTGTCCAAAATACAAAGAGACCATGGTTTTGTGAATGCTCTTTGACGTCAAAATATAATTGAGCAACTCTCTCTCTATTGGCGCACTTGGTTTGGCTTTGGGAAGTTTACTTGCTCTGGGTTGGCTTGATGGGTCAAATACTGCAACGAATGAACCAATCCACTCATCGGTGGTGTAGCCCGTTTAGATATCAGTGGAGCTTAGCAAAATTCTTCTAACTCTGGTTATAGTCGGGGGAATGTCAAACCTAATTTCACATAACCTACGCCTGAGCCAATACAAATTTATGTTTGCATTTTACATTATACGATGATGTCTAGAATATTGCTTTTCTTTGACTACTTTCCATAACTTTTCCACTACACTTAATGGAACTTTAACAATTTTTTTTGCTCTTGAATGTCATGCTTAAGCATTTTATTTCTTGACTTCTAGCAGATTGCCCTTGACATTACCGAAGTTCTCCATTTATTGAACTGACATAGCGGCATGGGTAGAGTCTGATCTGATCTGAAAATATTGAGGCCTGGTTTACATTACCGGGGGAAAAAAATATCTCCATTTAATTCTTTTTACAGTCGTCTTCTCTACTGATACTGAAAGGCGAGCTTAGCTACAGAGATCTACAGTTCTATTCGGAAGCGCATTAAGGTTATCCACCAGGCCAGAGCTTCTGTCTCCCCATTACCGCCATGTAAAAAGCTGTTTATTTTTGTTTTATTGTCCTATAAAAGACCCAGTAAACATACATTGCATTATTGTATCCTTCGGATTCCACCATGTACAGGAATAAAGGTCTGCTCTCTTTGTTGGTCTGTTAATAGTGTCTTCCTTTGTTCTTCTTGCACTTCATCTGCGGGTTATGGCCTTCATAAGGTCTGCAGATGTCGGAGAAGGAATATGACGCACCTAATAAATGAAAACAGACTGCAGAGAGAATGCAGCCATTCCGACTGGTGCGGAGGCACCTGGATCCCTGGGCTGAATTGTTCAAGACAAGGTTGTCTTCTCTACCTATTGGTCTATCTAATTACCCCATGAACCTCCAATGGTGGCCCTATATGCCACAATCTGCTTGTACAATCTACTTTAGAACAACCGTTTAGTGTAAGGGCCTGCCTGATTGGATACAAATTAAATGGACTGTTAAAGTAGAACTAAAGGCAACCCTTCTAAGATTCTTTGTAAACAATGGGTTAAGAAACTTAAAGCGGGGTTTCACCCAAATTTTTAACTTTATCTTACCCCACTCAGTTAATTGCATAGATGCTATTAAGCCGCTTTAAAAAAAAATATATATCTGTAATTACCTTTTTATTTTAATATATAGTGCCACTTCCTGTCTCGACTCCCGTGGGAGGAGGCGTGTTTATCTACTTTCCCGGCCGCACTGTCTCCTGGGAGATTACTGTTCGGCTTCCCAAGATTTTTTTATTTATTTATTACAGGATTTATATAGCGCCAACAGTTTATGCAGCGCTTTACAATAAAAAAAGGGAGACAATACAGTTATAATACAATAAAATACAAGAGGATTAAGAGGGCCCTGCTCAGAAGAGCTTACAATCTAATAGGGTGGGGGAGGTGATACAAAAGGTTGTAACTGTGGGGAATGAGCTGATGGAAGTGGTAGAAGATTAGTTGGAGATGTGATAGGCTTCCCTGAAGAGATGAGTTTTCAGGGATCGCCTGAAGGTAGCTAGAGTGGGGGATAGCCGGACAGGTTGAGGCAGCGAGTTCCAGAGGATGGGAGAGGCTCTGGAGAAATCCTGGAGAGGAGAATGGGAGGAGGAGGAAACAAGAGAGCTTGACAGGAGGAGGTCTTGAGAAGCGCGGAGCGGACGGTTTGGGATATGTTTGGGATATGTTTGGAGACAAGATTGGCGATGTAGCTCGGGGCAGAGTTGTGGACGGCTTTGTAAGTTGTGGTTAGTATTTTGAATTTAATTTGCTGGGTGATTGGGAGCGAGTGTAGGGATTGGAGGAGAGGGTTGGCAGACACTGAACGGTTGGTAAGGTGGATAAGTCTGGCAGCAGCATTCATGATAGACTTAAGAGGGGAGGAGTCTATGGAGAGGCAGGCCAATGAGAAGGGAGTTGCAATAGTCAAGGCGAGAGATAACGAGGGAGTGAATGAGGAGCTCGGAGGTTTCATTTGTTAAAAAGGGGCGAATTTTAGAGATGTTACGGAGGTGAAGTCTACAAACTTTTGACAGCGATTGGACTTGAGGCTGAAATGACAAGTCCGAGTCTAGGATTACACCGAGTACCCTGGCGTGAGGGGAGGGACTGATGGTTGCATTGTTAATTTTGATGTAAAAGTCATGGAGGGGGCACGGGCGGGGGGAATATTAATAGCTCAGTTTTAGAGAGATTTAATTTAAACACCGTCATGCTCAAATCTCAAGAGATTTTGGAACCGAGTGACGCCGGTCACGTGATAAGGGCGTGTTTGGTTGCCATCGCAGCGGGGCGGGAACTTCGAACGACGTCGCCCGTTGTGATGGCAACCTGGAATTTTACACTGTTGCAACGAGCATGCGCGGGAACGAGCGGTGAATGCTGGGAGCACAGCATTCGCTGTGTCCCGGAAATAAATGCTTGTGGGCTTCAATTGCCCACAAGCAAAATGGAAACCGCCAGGATCCCATTATATAAGTTCTTCTTGCGGACGAAATCGGAAAGCGGGGGAATTATTAAACACAAAAAGTGAGTACTGTCTTTCCATTAGTAATGTTTGTCAATGATCCTGAAAAAAAAAAAAAAACGATAGGTCAATGGAATTCCGCTTTAATTATATACTTAAAAGAGAAAAAAATTTACGTATAAGCACAGAGGTACACCTCTAATGTTTGGTAAAATATGGTCACGGTGGATAGAACCTAGTAACGAACTTTATGACGGTTTATCTAGTAGAGATGAGTAAAGGCAATGGAGATAGCTGGGAGTAAGGAGATGACGGTCCCAAGGGGCTAGGCGCTGAGGTAGAAGGAAGTGAAATAGATGAGAAGAAGAAGAAATGAATATACAAAAGAAAGATAAACTGAAGTTGCAGGGAGGATGCTTCCATAGTTTGACGACGGATATTAAGGGAGCTTAATTTAATTTGATTAGCAGACTATTTATGCTCCCATTATGCTTTGGTTATTATATGATAAGTGAATTTGATACGAGAGGTGCAAGGTTTGTTTGGTTTATGTTTTTGTTTTGTTATTTTTTTTTATTTATTTTTTTTTCTTTTCATTTCCTTTTTTTATTTTTTATTTTTCTTTTTTTCTTTTCTTTTTTTTTTTTAATTTAATAACTTCAGATATGTAATGAACTTATTTGATATGTAGAGATGATGATTGAGAGGGTCCAAAATGTTATACAGCACCTCATCCCAATATTGTAAAAATGGGTGTATGGAAAGTAGAACTCTGGGATTATAGCAGTGCCAAATAAGTGTTTGTCAACAATTCAATGCTCTTCATAAAAAAAAAAAATCACCCAAACAAAAAAATTTATCCTAATCAATCAAATTTGAATTTTATTGCTAGGTCTAGTGCGTCTCCTGCACCCCTTTGGCTAATTACTCCGTTGGTGACTCCACCCGACTTGTGCATGCTTTCCAGTTAATACCTCTGAATTTGGCCTCTGAATTTGCTTGGGGATATAGGGAGGGGTCGTTCCTGTTTGCTGTGCTGCTCATCCAGCCCTAAGCTTTATTTGTTCAATTAATCAATTGTTATTTTATTTTAAATAAAATTTTCATGCATGTCTATTATTCTATATTTAGATTAATCATTCGATCAGCAGGCCTACCCTGAAGAAGCCATTGTAATGGCGAAACATGTCGGCAAATTAATGGCCTGCATCGCCAATTAAGTCCTCTAGGATTTGGATCAAACTAACTTATACCTATGCATGGACATCAATGTATATGCATTTTTTTGATATCTCTTTATGAATATTGATCTATTTGTATAATTTTTTTGGGGGGGACAATAGCCTTATTTGTATATTTATTTGTATAGAAATTAAAATTTGTATTTTAACATTTTCAAATAAACCTTTTTTTATGAAGAGCATTGAATTGTTGACAAACACTTAATTGGCACTGCTATAATCCCAGAGTTCTACTTTCCATACACCCAACTTATTTGATATGTTATCTGTTTGTATGTATGATTATAGAAAAAATAAAAAAAAAACATTTGATAAAAAAAAATATATATATTTATTTGTTTGTTATCTGTGTTCCATTTAGACATGTGCAATTAATTTCGGTCTGTAAATCTGAGTTTAAATTTCGGACAAATTTTGGGTTATTCAAATTGTTTTCTAACAAATTAAACATTTTCAGAACAATTCTAATTTGGATCGGTTGATCAACCGATTCAAATTCTGTGTGAAGAATAGCTGGTTGTTAGGGAGTGGGCCGCGAAGTCAGCCGCCACGTCTTTAACAACCAATGAGCGGTCTTCCCCGCTGAGAGCTGAAATGTAAACAAAAGAATGCCGGCAATAGAAAATTCTGAAAAAAAATCATACCAGACCCTTATCCGAGCATGAAGCCTGTCAGGTCAGGAAAAGGGGGGAGACGAGCGAGCTCCCCCTTCCAAACTATACCAGGCCACATGCCCTCAATATGTCCCCCTGCCCCAAAGTACCCACCCCATGTTGAGGGCATGTGGTGTGGTATGGTTCAGGATGAAGGGGGGGGGGGTGGCCTTTGCTCGTCCCCCCTTTCCTGGCCTGCGTGCTTGGATAAGGGTCTGGTATTGATTTTGGGGGGAGGCCCCACGCTGTTGATTTTTTTTCAAATTTTTCTATTGTTGCCATTCTTTTGTTTACATTTCAGCTCTCAGCGGGGAAGCACGCTGACAGCTGATGAGTCATCGGTTGTTAAAGACGCGCCGACCCGCTTGCTGGCCCGCTCCATCACTTCAGCTATTCTTCAGCATCACCATCAGCTATTCTTCACACAGAATTCTAATTGGTCAATCATTTTTCGACCGATCCAAATTCGAATTGTTCCGTAAATTTGAAATTAGTTGGAAAATGTATAAATAAAAAGGAAATTAAATGAAACTAAACTAAACTAATTCTGAAACGAATCAACAAAATTAAATTAGAAACATAACAAATATATCCCAAACAAAATGAGTTTTTCCATTCTGCACATGTCTAGTTCCATTTGGGAGATTTCCATTCACGTCCTGTGCTATAGACAAAACCGGAAGTGAGAGGAGATCCCTTCAAAGTGAGGGATTCCCTGGTTGTCACCAGAACTAGTGTCCCCATTGGAAGATTTCCCCTCTACTCCTGTTCATAACTAAAAGTAAAACTTTTTATTTTGGACAAAACAAGGAAGGGTTATAGCCCTTCTAAGCCCCCGTACACACGATCGGAAATTCCGACCACAAAATCCGTCGGATTTTTTTCCAACGGATTTTGTCCGAAACTGGTGTTGCATACACACGGTCGGACAAAGTTGTCGGAAAATCCGATCGTTCTGAGCATGGTGACGCTCGTTGCGTACTACGGAACTACGTAGAGGCTAGTAGCCAATAGCTTTGGTCTCGTAATTTGATCTGAGCATGCGTGGCACTTTGTCCGTCGGAATTCCCTACACACGAATTGAAAAAGTCAGATCGGATTTTGTTGTCGGAAAATTTGAGTTCCTGCTCTCAAATTTTTTCCATCGGAAATTCCGATGGAAAAAGCCCGCTAGAGCCCAGACACAATTGGATTTTCCGACAACATAATCCGATTGGACTTTTTCCATCGGAATATCCGACCGTGTGTACGGGGCATAAGACTTTTTTTGGTTATCTGTGTCCTGTTTGGGAGATTTCCCTTCCTGTCCTGTCCTATAGTCAAAACAGGAAGTGGTGAGAAAATCCCTCCAAAGTGAGGAAATCCCTGGTTGTCACCAGAACCAGCGTTCCCATGGTAAGATTTCCCTTCTATTCCTTTTCAGAACAAAACTTTTAGTTTCAGATAAATTTGAAAGGGATTAGACCACCCCAGTCAGGTTTTTATTGCTGTCTGCGCCCCGTTAGGGAAATTCACAGTTTCTGTTTGCCCTGATTACCATTATTACTTGAGAGAATTCCAGAGTTTTGGGTTGTCACCAGAACTTCCAAAGGGGAAGTTACTAGTTCTGGTGATACCCTGGGATTTCCCTCACTTTGAAGGGATTTTCTCACATCCTATGTGACAGTAGACATGTGCAATTCGTTTAGTTTTTTTTAGTTTTTCGTTAAAATCCGTTATCGTACGAATGAACGAACGATTCGCTAAAAATTTTAACAAATAACGAAACGTTCGAATCGACGAATACGAAAAACAATGAAAATCCGAAATAACCAAATTAGAAATAACGAAAGTACGAAAGAAGAAAATCCGAAAAACGAAAACAGGAACAACGAAAATCAAAATGAACGAAAAAATTCGTACATTCGTAACTTTTTTTTTTTGTTGAATTGGTAATTTTCCGTGTCCCTTACAATGGCGCTGCTTAACGTGCTTCGAATGGATTGAATGAAAAAATTCGTACATTCGTAACTTTTTTTTTTTTCAATTCGTAATTTTCCGTGTCTCTTACAATGGCGCTGCTTAACGTGCTTCGGATGGATTGAACGAAAAAATTCGTACATTCGTAACTTTTTTTTTTTTTTCGATTCGTAATTTTCCGTGTCTCTTACAAGGGCGCTGCTTAACGTGCTTCGAATGGATTGAATGAAAAAATTCGTACATTCGTAACTTTTTTTTTTTTTTTCGATTCGTAATTTTCCGTGTCTCTTACAATGGCGCTGCTTAACGTGCTTCGAATGGATTGAACGAAAAAATTCGTACATTCGTAACTTTTTTTTTTTTTTTTTGATTCGTAATTTTCCGTGTCTCTTACAATGGCGCTGCTTAACGTGCTTCGAATGGATTGAACGAAAAAATTTGTACATTCGTAACTTTTTTTTTTGATTCGTAATTTTCCGTGTCTCTTAAAATGTAATAATAGCATACACATTACATAACATTATGAATTATGCTCCGATTACGAATGTACGAAAACAATGTTACGAAAGTATGAATAAATCAATCTAACGAAAGTATGAATGTAACTAAATCTACGAAAATACAAATGCGTCCGAATTTCGAATAAACGAAAATTAAACTAACAGAAAAAACGAATCAACGAAAAAATAACTCTTACGAAAAAATACGAATCGTTACGAATACGAACACCGACGACTTACGAATTTACGAATCGTTACGAATACGAACACTGACGACTTACGAATTTATGAATCGTTACGAATACGAACACCGACGACTTACGAATTTACGAATCGTTACGAATACGAACACCGACGACTTACGAATTTACGAATCGTTACGAATACGAACACTGACGACTTACGAATTTACGAATCGTTACGAATACGAACACCGACGACTTACGAATTTACGAATCGTTACGAATACGAACACTGACGACTTACGAATTTACGAATCGTTACGAATACGAACACCGACGACTTACGAATTTACGAATCGTTACGAATCAACGGAAACGAAAAAAACGAAACGAAAATAAACTAATTTTTTTGATGTACACATGTCTAGTGTGAAGCTACCCTAACATCCATCAGCAAATTATCAGCAAATGTATGGTGTAATGGAGCTTTAAATAAGAAAAACATTAAAATAAATAAAATAAAGTCCATCTAATAAATCAAAACGGGGAAATAAAAGGTGTTCGGGAGGCGGAGATGTGTAGAATTTCCACCTCAATCACAGAACACATTAACGTCTATAATGAGTATGTTGGAGACTCCTCGGCTGGACAGGTGGTAATTGTTGTTTCCTTTTTATGCCACATTGTTTCTATTTAATAATATTTATTTTTCTCGTGAAACAAGAAAGCAAATACTAAGAGCGAGAGATCGTGACAAGTTACAGAGAAGTCCACCCCATGTCCCGCAGTGTGGAAGTCTTGAAGTCATTCTGATGGACATCCAGCCTGGTTCTGGTAGAGCGATAAGTAATTTATGTTATTGGGAGTTCAGCACAGAAGTTCCCATGGGGTGCCAAAAATAGCTAAAAATCCCAAAGTCCTCCTATATGTCACTAAGGCCCCTTTCACACCGGGGCGTTTTTCATGCGGTGCAGCGCTAAAAATAGCGCCTGTTACCGCATGAAAAAATCCGGCCCCTTTAACTCCAGTGTGAAAGCCGGCGGGCTTTCACACTGGAGCGGTGCGCTAGCAGGATGACAAAAAAAGTCCTGCTAGCAGCATCTTTGGAGCGGGATAGGAGCGGTGTGTTCACCGCTCCTATACCGCTCCTTCCATTGATTACAATGGGAGACCGCGGTAAAACCGCGGCAATACCGCAGTTACCGCGGCAATACCGCGGCTACGGCGGCGCTCTGCGGGGGGTGTTTAACCCTTTTTCGGCCGCTCGCGGGGGGGTAAAACCGCACCGCGAGCGTCCGAAAACCGCGGTGAAAACGACGGTAAAGCAGCGCTAAATATAGCGCTGCTTTACCGTCACCGCGGCTCCCGCCCCAGTGTGAAAGGGGCCTAAAGCTCAAAGTATCCCTTATGCCGCGTACACACGATCGGACTTTCCGACAACAAAACCATGGAATTTTGTTCGAAGGGTGTTGGCTCCAACTTGTCTTGCATACACACGGTCACACAAATGTTGGCCAACAATTTACGAACGTAGTGCCGTACAAGACGTATGTGATATCTCCATTACGAACACTAGTATTACAACACCGAGCGCTTCCGGCTCGTACTTGATTCCGAGCATGCGTGGACTTTTGTGCGACGGACTTGTGTCCACACGATCGGAAAGGCCGACAACCATCATTTGTTGGCGGAAAATGTGAGAACCTGCTAGCCAACATTTGTTGGCGGAAAGTCCCACAACAAATGTCTGATGGAGCATACACCCGGTCGGACTTGCCGCCAACTGTTGTAAATGTGTTAGTCAATTTATGTAGGATATTGTTTTAAAGTAACATATTGACCAAAAATTCAGTTGAGTTGTCAAACCCAACTGAATTTAAACATATCAAAGGGACAGCTGAAGACCCTTTGATGTGTAAATCTTATGCAAGTCCACCTAGGTGTGTGAGGAACATTCCAAAGGAAGTATTTATTGATGGTAATTAGACTTGAGGGGGTATTCAGAACCCCCCCACCCCAGTGTCAGACCAGTATTTGAGAAGACATTCAGGCTGGCTTTCAGTCTAAAAACGATCTGAGGGAGGGTGTGATTATGAAGGCATAGGTCTAGGAGAAATATTCGTTGTCATGTACTCTGTTGGATTTTTATCATCTGCAAGAATGTTCTGTTTTAGAAGCCAATAAAGTGCGTCTCTCTGGAGAATTGGGTTTGCTGCGGGACAATACTTTTTAATAACTACATACCATCTACGAACTATATATTAGATCACTACACCAACAAGCTCACATCCAACATTTCCAGTCGGAAAATCTGATTGTGTGTACGCGGCATTAGGCTCACTATACATGATTGTACAATCTCCTTCAGATCTACCAACAGTTATGTAAGGGCCATCTTGATTAGATAAAAATGGATTGGATAGAATAGGTAGGTCCTCAGGTTACATAGAATTGGTAAATCTAAAGTTGGCTGAAAAAAATTTTTATGGTCAGATTGTAACATGTATAGTGATCCTTACACTAAATTACCCCCTAACACCTAATGCACCTGTGCTGTCCTGAAGTTGAACACTTACTCTTATCACACTTATGCTAAAACCTCCCATACCTGACCACCTAACATTTAACCCTCCACTACCTTAAGCCTTAACCCTAAAGTACCTGAACATCTAACACTTAACCCTCCCATACCTGGCTGGACCCCTAACACTTAACCCACCCATACCTGAACCCCTAACATTTACCCCCCACTACCTTAACCCTTAACCCTAAGGTACCTGAACATCTAACACTGAACCCTCCCATACATGGACCCCTAACACTTAATCCTCCTATACCCGGACCCCTAACACTTAATCCTCCTATACCCGGACCTCTAACACTTAACCCTCCCATACTTGGACCCCTAACACTTAACCCTCCCATGCATGGGCCCCTAACACTTAACCCTCCCATACATGGACCCCTAACACTTAACCCTCCCATACCTGGACCCCTAACACTTAACCCTTCCTTATCTGGACCCCTAACACTTAATCCTCCCATACCTGGACCCCTAACACTTAACTCTCCCATACCTGGACCCCTAATAGTTAACCCTCCCATACTTGGACCCCTAACACTTAACCCTCCCATACCTGGACCCCTAAAACTTAACCCACCCATACCTGAACTCCTAACACTTAACCCTCCCATACCTGGACCCCTAATACTTAACCCACCCATACCTGAACCCCTAACACTTAACCCTCCCATACATGGATCCCTAACACTTAACCCTCCCATACATGGATCCCTAACACTTAACCCTCCCATACATGGACCCCTAACACTTAACCCTCCCATACCTGGACCCCTAACACTTAACCCTCCCATACCTGAACCCCTAACAATGAACCCTCCCATACATGGACCCCTAAAACTTAAACCCTCCCATACCTGGACCCCTAACACTTAACCCTCCCATACCTGGACCCCTAACACTTAACCCAACCATACCTGAACCCCTAACAATGAACCCTCCCATACATGGACCCCTAAAACTTAACCCTTCCATACCTGGACCCCTAACACTTAACCCACCCATACCTGGGCCCCTAACACTTAACCTTCCACTACCTTAACCCTTAACCCTAAGGTACCTGAACATCTAACACTTAACCCACCCATACCTGAACCCCTAACATGTAACCCTCCCATACCTGGACCCCTAACCCTCCCATACATGGATCCCTAACACATAACCCTTGCATACATGGACCCCGGACACTTAACCCTCCCATACCTGGACCCAGTGCCGGGACATGGTCATCCAGCACCCAGGGCAAAGATGCCAAACTGCCCCCCCCCCCCCATTCATGATGTGCAAGCTTAGGGGATCCTAAGCCCAGCAGTCTCTCACTTGTCAAAATCACTGTGCATCTCAGTTTTAAAAATGGACACATGCTTGTGTTGATAGCTTTCTCCCCCATTCCCGGCTTTCTCCTCCATTCCTGGCTCTCCTGGACATTTCTCCACACAGAGGTGCGGGCTGTGCTCTCTCTCTCCCCCTACTCCTTCCTGCTAGTGCCGATCCTGTGTGTCTGTGAACACAGCCGCCTGCTTGTTAATATAGGAGTGCTGCACTGTCAGGTAGGAGAAGGGGGAGTGAGAACACAGCCTGCACTATGTCCCAGCTCTCTGCTCCTCTCCTTGCTGCTCCCAGTGCTAGGGCTGACAGGAGTAGTGAAGTAGTTGTCACTACTCCTGTCAGCCTTGTAACAGAAGGAAAGTGCTGCCATCCCTACAGTAAGCCATTGCACCCAGGGCAGCCATCCCTCTCGCTTACCCCTTGTCCTGGCCCTGCCTGGACCCTTAACGCTTAACATTGCCATACTTTGACCACTAACACGATACCCTCTTGTAACTGAACCCCCTAACACTTAGCTTTTCAGTACCTGGAACCCTTAACACTTACCCTTACATACCTAAACCCCTCCCATAACTGACCCCCTAACTTTTAACCCTCCTGTACTCGAACCCAGTGGCGGTGCGTGCATAGAGGGCGCAGGAGCGCCGCCCCCCTCTCCTGCACCGCTCTATCACCAATAGATAGATTCATGCATTGCATGAATCTATCTATTGTCACCGCTGCCGCCCCCTATTCAGGTGTCCGGCCCCTGATCGGGCGCCGGGCATCTGAATTACAGTGGGGGGGGGGTGTTGCTGGAAGCGCCCCTATTAGAGCTGTAAGCTCTAATAGGGGACCCTATTAGAGCGGTGTGCTCTAATAGGCTTCCCTAAGTGTAAACAGCGGGCGCACGGCTGTGCGTTCGCTGATTACACAGTATTGTGTTAGGGAAGCGAATACATCGCTTCCCTAACACAGACCCGCCTCTCAGCCAATCAGGTTGCCAGGTCTGTTACCTGTCACCTGATTGGCTGAAGTCACAGGCGCTGTGATTGGACGCTAGGCGGCCAATAACCAAGCGTCCAATAACAGCAGAAGAAGACAGGAGGAGCGCGGGAGAAGACATCCGACGGAGACACCGCTCGTCGCCTGACGCCGTCACCAGCTGCACACCGGGACAAGGTAAGTGCAGAGGGCAGGCAGGGGGGCACAGTGGCAGCACTTGAGGGGCACAGTGGCAGCACTTAAGGGGCACAGTGGCAGAACTTGGGGCACAATGGCAGCACTTAAGGGGCACAATGGCAGAACTTGGGGCACAGTGGCAGCACTTGGGGCACAGTGGCCGCACTTAAGGGGCACAGTGGCAGCACTTGGGGCACAGTGGCCGCACTTAAGGGGTACAGTGGCAGCACTTAAGGGGCACAATGGCAGAACTTAAGGGGCACAATGGCAGAACTTGGGGCACAATGGCAGAACTTGGGGCACAATGGCAGAACTTGGGGCACAGTGGCAGCACTTGGGGCACAGTGGCAGCACTTGGGGCACAGTGGCAGAACTTGGGGCACAGTGGCAGAACTTGGGGCACAGTGGCAGAACTTGGGGCACAGTGGCAGCGTTTGATGGGCACAGTGGCAGCGTTTGATGGGCACAGTGGCAGCACTTGGGGCACAGTGGCAGCGTTTGATGGGCACAGTGCAGCGTTTAATGGCACAGTGAGGCTGTTTGTTTGCGCCCCCCCAAAAATTTTGAGCACCAGCCGCCACTGCTCGAACCCCTAACATTTTACCCTCCACTACTTTATCCTTTCACACTTAACCCTCCTTCATCTAAAACCCCAGCAGTTAACCCTAAGGTAGCTGAACACCTAACCCTTAATCCTCCCATATCTGGACCCCCAACATTTAACCATCCCATACTTTGACCACTAATACATTAGCCTTCTGTACCTGAACCCCTAACATTTACCTATCCTGTACCTGAACACCTAACCCTCTGTTATCTGAAATCCTAACACTAAACCCTCCCATACCGGAACCCCTGACACATAACCCTCAAATATGTGAACTCCCAACATTTAACTCCTCTGTTTCTGAACCCACAGCACTTAGGGCTCGTTCACACCAGAAGATAGTGTGTGGTGCAGTCCAGTCAAGATCAGCACATCACCACAGCTCCGATCTTTTTAACAGACTTTTTTGAGATGTCAATAGCTGGCCACGTGGTATGAGACAGTGAGTTGCCTCGCACTGCGCTGTGCTAAAAAAAGTAATGCTAACTGAACTTTTCTTAAGGCCGCCCTACTAAGCTGCGGGCCCCATAGCGAACGCGTGTGTCGCTATGGCGGTAGTTCCGCCACTGTATATATATCTATAACAGCAGTGTCTCTGCTGCCATTACTGAAGGCCAAGGGGGGAACAAAATAGAGGCGGAGCCGGCCGGCTACAATAGAAATTTAGCTGCAGCACCGTCCATCCCCCACCCCTTTCCACAGCAGGTTACAGATGACAGACAGACCGGGGCGGGATGTGGGCGGAGCCACAGCTCTATTGTAGCCACTCGGCAGGATCCCCTCTCGTCTTTAAAGTCTGGTCTTCTGGAAAATGGCGGCCGGCGGAGACAATATCTCTGCCGGCCGCGGACCTCTAGCGGCGGTGGCTGCGGGCAGGGAAAAAGAGAAATTTGAATGGCAACTAGGACAGGACCGCACCTGGCTGCGGGCCCTACTAAGCTGCGTGCCCCATAGCGAACGCATGTGTCGCTATGGCGGTATTTCCGCCACTGCTCCCACCACCACAACACACTGGTGTGAACTAGACAGATAGGGAGACAAGGCATTCTGCCTTTTCCTGAGGTAGGACTTCTCTGGAATAGCCGCAGTCCCACCACATGTGGTGTGAATGGACCCTTACCCTAACCTAACACCTAATCCTCTCATATCTAAACCCCTAATGTTTAACCTTCCCATATATGAACTCCTTAAAGTGGAAGTAAACCCCCCTATCGGTTTCAGCCAAGGAAGCTGCCATCTTTGCCTCTGTTTAATCTTCAACTGCCACAGTGCTGCACATGTGATCCGTTATGACACCAGCCATTGGATGGTTTGACTGTTTGGTTGAGAGCACAGCCAATGTGCAGTTAGCATTCCCGGCATGCCTTTTTTTTTTTAGACTGTTAAATCGATGGGTTTACTTCCGCTTTAACATTTCACCCTCCCATAGGACTTCACCCTCCTATACCTGTACCCCTTAACAAATCAACCTCCCTTACCTGTACTCCTTAACAAATCAACCTCCCTTACCTGTACCCCTTAACAAATCAACCTCCCTTACCTGTACCCCTTAACAAATCAACCTCCCTTACCTGTACCCCTTAACAAATCAACCTCCCTTACCTGTACCCCTTAACAAATCAACCTCCCTTACCTGTACCCCTTAACAAATCAACCTCCCTTACCTGCACCCCTTAATAACTCAACCTCCCATGCTTGCACCCCTTAATACTTTACCCTCCCATACCCGTACCCCTTGACACTTCACCCTCCATTACCCTCCCAACCCTGTTCCCCTTAACAAGCCATGTTATAAGTCACTACACATTAACACCTTCTGAGGTTTTTCTATGTGGGTTCACAAACAATAGGTCGGTATCTAGGTTGTTCACACAAGGAGACATTTTTTACATTTTATATATATCACTTACATGTTTTTTATGTAATTGATTACATAATATAGGTCTTCTGTCAGCCCCCCTGTTTTTGTGGACTGGGTGGCTTTTTGTCCATGAATATATTGAAAATACATTTATTCATATCCATCTATACTTGTAAAAGTCCATATTCACGGACACATCACTACATTTGGATGCAATATTTGTATTTACACTTCACAATGGCTTTAAACGATTGCTGCTGATCAGCTACTTAGAAATGCGTTATATCACACACAGATTGCACACTGTATGTGCATATTTATATTTGTGTGCACATGTATAATAATACACACATGTCAGCTTTTGATGTATGTTTCTTTCATTTAGTTGTCTAGCAGTAATCTATTTTTCACCCCCATATTTGTCACAGTCCCAAGTTTTTACCTTATTGTTCACTTTCACATGATATAGCTTTAAGTCTTTTAATTTATCATCTCACATATTTTGAACATGCGGTATGGGACACATTTTCCAATGACATCTGAGCTTCAGTCGCACTGTCACGTCCTTTTATTATAGTAATGTTCTGAACAGAACACACTTTTCACCTCCCAGTCATTTACACTTTATGACACATATATCCTTTTTGTATCTTTTATTTATTTTTCATCAAGTTTTGCCACAGTCACATCGATATCCATACAAAATAAAAAAAAAAAAAAGAGAAAAGAAAAAAAAAAAAATATATATATTTTTTACACCTATGGACATTTTCAACATATATAGATGGACACATATACCGTATGTATTTTCCTTTTTTTTGCTTGCATACATCATATGGACATGGTAGTAATATTAGGCTGAGAGTTTTTTCAGTGACACAGGTTGAAGGTTCTTTACTGAATGTTTGATGGGGACAGGTCTGGTTCTTGATCAGAGTCAGCTGGCCAGTTCATCCATCAATTGAATTATTCATTAACCAATTAACCAATCAACTCTAAGTGTGTAACATCATGAAATGTATTTATTTGCCATATTTCTCCATGTGCATTAGCTACGAGTAAGCACTCTTGGTAGTGTGAAATGCATTAGCTATTTTCTTGCTTTGCTGTGACCTATTTTTGTGTGATTCCATATTTTACCAATAAAGGCTTTTGAATTTTTCTTGGAGTGCGGCCGTTCAGAGTCCTTAATTTGCATCTTCATCAGCTTGTGCCGTGCCTGCACCCAGGTTCTCTAACCATAGGAACAGCTGTGGGATTGAGTTTGGGTGGATCATCCTGGAGCGGTGGATCTCTTCATACTACTGTTCCCCTTAACACTTCAACCTCCCAAACTTGTATCCATTAACACGTCATCCATCCAACCCTGTACCCCTTAACACTTCACTATTCCATAACTGTATCCCTTAACACTTCACCCTCCCATACCCGTACCCCTTAGCGAATCAACCTCCCTTACCTGTACCCCTTAACAAATCAAC
Organism: Lithobates sylvaticus; assembly: GCA_028564925.1. Lineage (NCBI taxonomy): Eukaryota > Metazoa > Chordata > Amphibia > Anura > Ranidae > Lithobates > Lithobates sylvaticus. The sequence continues at coordinate 198,361,239 of CM053035.1, forward strand.
CTATCTTACCTGTACCCCTTAACAAATCAACCTCCCTTACTTGCACCCCTTAATAACTCAACCTCCCATGCTTGCACCCCTTAATACTTTACCCTCCCATACCTGTACCCCTTGACACTTCACCCTCCATTACCTCTACCCCATAACACTAAACCTTCCCGCACCTACACCCCAAATACTTTACCTTTCCCTTGCCTGTACCCTCCCATACCTGTACCCCTTGACACTTCACCCTCCCATACCTGTACCCCTTGACACTTCACCCTCCATTACCTCTACCCCATAACACTAAACCTTCCCGCACCTACACCCCAAATACTTTACCTTTCCCTTGCCTGTACCCTCCCATACCTGTACCCCTTGACACTTCACCCTCCCATACCTGTACCCCTTGACACTTCACCCTCCATTACCTCTACCCCATAACACTAAACCTTCCCGCACCTACACCCCAAACACTTTACCTTTCCCTTGCCTGTACCCTCCCATACCTGTACCCCTTGACACTTCACCCTCCTATACCTGTACCCCTTGACACTTCACCCTCCATTACCTCTACCCCATAACACTAAACCTTCCCGCACCTACACCCCAAACACTTTACCTTTCCCTTGCCTGTACCCTCCCATACCTGTACCCCTTGACACTTCACCCTCCATTACCTCTACCCCATAACACTAAACCTTCCCGCACCTACACCCCAAACACTTTACTTTTCCCTTGCCTGTACCCTCCCATACCTGCACCCCTTAATACCACAACCTCCCATACCTGCACCCCTTGATACTTAACCCCCCCATACCTGGGTCCAGCATGGGAAGGAGAAAAGTCTGTTGGTGAAAATTTGGCTGAAGGGGTTATATTTTAACCACAACTCAGCAATGAGTGTACCCTACCTTTTTTGTCATCTTTATCCAGTTCTGTTGCAGATTTGGTGATCAATTGTTCAACCTTTGATTACAGCAAAAACTTTTTTATCACAGGCTTTTGGACCACTTACCGGTGGCTGTACTTTGGATATACCCCCCTCTGTGGTTTCCCCAAACGATCCATCTGTTGATATCCCCATGATCATGGAGCCTCAATTTATATGTAAATGGTTGTATACATATAGTGCTCATTGTGCCTGATATCAATTATATCTCCTGAAGAAGCCAATATCAAGGCGAAACATGTCGAGATAAAATCAGTCAGCACATGTATTGTACTGTATTATTATTATCTACTTCCTGTATGTTCTGTTTTTATCTTTTGAATAAATTTCTATTTTTATAAAATAATTTTGTTCTACTTGGCACCTTAAAAATCCCATTCAGTTTCTCCTATCTTTTCGATTTTCTATTCCAATGTTCTGGCTGCAGTTCCACTTTAATGAATTCAAGGGCCACAATAAGTCAACAAATCTCTTGCGGTTCATCATACGGCGCAAAGAATACCCTGCCACAAAGTATTTTCCCCGTGTTGCATCTCAGAAAAATGATCTGGAAAAACTTCTGATAAAATCTGACCTTTGGGTCCTGGTGAAATGGTTTAATTTCAAACAGAAGTGTATCAGCTACACATCTCCAGCGACAGTCCGCTGACAAACAAACCGCTCTGCACTACATTCACCCCATCCTGTTTAAAGGGAAATCCCAGCTTACAGCTTTCTACATTCAAATCATATATGATATTCACTTAATATGTCCAGGACATAATATATATACTGTATATACAGTATCTGACAAAAGTGAGTACACCCCTCACATTTTTGTAAAGATTTTCTTCTATCTTTTCATGTGACAACACTGAAGAAATTACACTTTGCTACAATGTAAAGTAGTGAGTGTACAGCTTGTATAACAGTCTAAATATGCTGTCCCCTCAAAATAACTCAACACACAGCCATTAATGTCTAAACCGCTACAAAAGTGAGTACACCCCTAAGTGAAAATGTCCAATAGACATGTGCACAATAGAAAAATTTGTTTCGTTTTGTTTCTGTTAGTTTCTGTTGATTCGTAACGATTCGTAATTTCGTAAGTCGTCAGTGGTCGTATTCGGACTCGTTCGTATTTTCGTAAGAGTTATTTTTTCGTTGATTCGTTTTTCCGTTAGTCTAATTTTCGTTTATTCGAAATTCGCATTTTCCTTATATTTCGTATTTGGACGCATTCGTATTTTCGGAAGAGCTATATTTTTGTTGATTTAAAAAGATTCGTATTTCCGTTAATCTAATTTTCGTTGATTTCGAAATTCGTATTTTCATAGATTTAGTTACATTCGTACTTTCGTCAGATTGATTTATTTGTACTTTCGTAACATTGTTTTCGTAGATTCGTAATCGGAGCATAATTCATAATTTTACGTAATGTGTATGCTATTTATATGTTTAAGAAACAAAGAATTTCTCTCTCACAAGTCAGAACTTAACTCAAAAATCCACCAAAACACAGAGCCTCCGACCCAACCACATCCTATCTGGACTCTGGATGGAATATTTCAGAATCAGAACTAACATTCGTTCTTTCGAATTCTCGATCAGCAGAATTTTCGTTATTTCGTATTTTCGTTGTTTTGAGTTCCTTTTTCCGAATATTCGTAATTTCGATTTTTTTCGTTCATTTTGATTTTCAGTATTTTGTAATCTTTGTTCAGAATTTTCGTTGTTTCTGTTTTCGTTTTTCAGATTTTCATTCTTTCGTAGTTTCGTTGTTTCTAATTTATTCATATTTTCTTTGTTTTTCATATTCGTTCTTTTCGATAGTTCGTTATTCGTTAGAATTTTTAGTAAACCATTCGTTCATTCGTACGATAACGAATGAACGAATATAACGAATTTGAACGGAAAACGAATTCGTAACTAAACGAATTGCACATGTCTAATGTCCAAATTGGGCCCAAAGTGTCAATATTTTGTGTGGCCACCATTATTTTCCAGCACTGCCTTAACCCTTTTGGGCATGGAGTTTTATACCAGCCAGATATCATTTTACGGTAAAGGCCAGAATCGGTATTGGAGTGGTGAATGGAAAAACGTGATTAGTGGTGCAATATTGCTGAATAGCAAAGCAATTTCTAATGCCGCGTACACACGGTCGGAATTTCCGATGGAAATAGTCCGATGGGAGCTTTGCATCGGATTTTTCGACCGTGTGTACGCCCATCGGTCTTTTTCTGTCGGAATTTCCGACGGACTTTGGATTGAGAACCTGTTCTTAATTTTTCCAACGGAAAACCTTTCTATCGGATTTTCCGATCGTGTGTATGCAATTCCGACACGCAAAATTCTGACACATGCTCAGAAACAATTCGACGCATGCTCGGAAGCATTAAACTTCCCTTTTATAGTGCTGTCGAACGTGTTGTATGCCGCTGTGTTATTGACCGTCGGAATTTGGTGTGACCGTGTGTAGGCAACACAGTTTGAGCTAAATTCCGTCGGAATTCCGACGGGAAAACCATCAGAGCTTTTTCCGACGAGAATTTGTGTACGCGGCATAAGGCTCAATGATCCTGGTGGGGCTGCTCTTGTCAGATAAGCTCACCTAATTTTGACACCCAAAATCAAAGCCAAGAAAGGGATAGATGCCAAGAAGAGCGTAAGATGAAAAAAAGTCCAAGGAACCTTTAATTGCTCATCAAATAATTGAATAAAACAGCTGTTTTATTAAACTCTTTGACAAAGCGATAACATTTCTTTGAACTTTTGGTTTGGAGCTCCTCATGCCATCTTTTTCCTTGCTGGATCATTTTATTGTTGGCAGATACGGAATAAAACCCAATTGGCTGCTATAGGCTTTTGCTGTCTTCGCAGTCACTGCTCTTGGTAATATAGAATTAGCTGGGCTATGCTCTTTTAGGTCTTTCAATAAACAGGTTGGACGTTAGCGGTCGCTGGGGTATTCTGAACAATGTGTGTTGTGGGAACGCGGGCTAAAATAAACATATTTAATTCTTGATTTGCAGTGATCCCTGACTCTTCGATGGCTCTTGGGATGGATTGCTTGGAGATCTCCAAATTACTTAGCGTTGGCCTTTCACCTCCCCTAGGAGCATTGCTGAAAGAAACGACGTCAAAAGCAAAGCGGCACCTTAGGATCAATGATTCTGTAGCCCCGCTCCATTCCGTCATCACCATCGTGACTTTTGTCAGGCCCAGCGCTAAAAAACGCATGTCAGGTGAATGCATTTGGTTCCTGGAGATTAGGCAATGTTAATGTATGCATTATTACACTTATTTGTTGCTTATGTTATAAAAAAAGGAAACCTGTCATGGGAGGAACATAGAGTATGCTATGACCTGTCCTTCAGAAAAAAATTATATTTGTCTGGCAAGCCCCCTTGAGTTATGCCCCGTACACACGGTCGGATTTTCCGACGGAAATTGTCCTATTGGACCATGTTGTCGGAAATTCCGACCGCGTGTGGGCTCCATCGGACTTTTTCCGTCGGAATTTCCGACGGAAAAAGTTTGAGATCCTGCTCTCAAATTTTCCGACAACAAAGTCCTATCGGACTTTTTCCGATCGTGTGTAGCGAATTCCGACGGACAAAGTGCCACGCATGCTCAGATCACATTACAAGACCAAAGCTATTGGCTACTAGCCTCTACGTAGTTCCGTCGTACGCAACGAACGTCACCACGTTCAGAATGATCGGATTTTCCGTCAACTTTGTCCGACCGTGTGTACGCAACACCAGTGTCGGACAAAATCAGACGGATTTTGTGGTCGGAATTTCCGACCACGTGTACGGGGCATTAGAGACCCAGAACAAGTGTGCCCCTAGGGACATACAACCTATCGTCTTGTGTTCCAAGTCAGTTATTATTGCAGGTAGTGACTGGGCATTATCATTCTAAGTTATTAAAAGTTTTCATTTGTGTAATTACAGTATATGGTTTTATTTAAAGTGAACATAGCATCAGGTATATTTCTTATGTTAAGTACTAGGGATGAGCTTGGGTTTGGTCTGAACCTGGAAGGCAACCGTCATTGCTGAGCCAATGAGCGGACATTGACCATCGGTCCATATTAGGTCAAAGATATCATGAGCACCCTTGCCCATGGGCGTCCGCAGGTAGGGGTAAGGGGGGGCAAGTGCCCCCCCCCCTGGAATCAGGGATCGGATCAGAAGCGATGACACCCATCACCCCTCTCTGTCACCCCCCCTCCTCTCTCTCTCTCACCCCTCTCTCTTTCACACTCCTCTCTGTCACCCCCTCTGTCTCTTTCTGTCACCCCCCTGTCTTTCTCTGTCACCGCCCCCACATGTAGGCAGTTTCTGACAGTCTCTTGTGCCATGTCTGCAGTCTCTTGAGCCATGTATGCAGTTTCTGACAGTCTCTTGGGCCATGTATGCAGTCTCTGGTCATCTCTTGTGCCATGTCCGCAGTCTCTTATGCCACGTACACACGGTCGGAATTTTCGTCGGAAAAAGCTCTGATGGTTTTCCCGTCGGAATTTCCGACGGAATTTCACTCAAACTGTCTTGCCTACACACGGTCACACCAAATTCCGACGGTCAATAACACCACGGCATACAACACGTTCGACTGCACTATAAAAGGGAAGTTTAATGCTTCTGAGCATGCGTCAAATTGTTTCCGAGCATGCGTCGGAATTTTCTGTGTCGGAATTGCATACACACGATCGGAAAATCCGATAGAAAGGTTTTCCGTTGGAAAAATTAAGAACAGGTTCTCAATCCAAAGTCCATCGGAAATTCCGACAGAAAAAGACCGATGGGCATACACACGGTCGGAAAATTTGATGTAAAAAGCTCCCATCGGACTGTTTCCATCGGAAATTCTGACCGTGTGTACGTGGCATTACAGTCTCTTGAGCCATGTATGCAGTCACTGACAGTCTTTTGGGCCATGTATGCCGTCTCTTGTGCCATGTCCGCAGTCTCTGACAGTCTCTTGGGCCATGTCCGTAGTCTCTGACAGTCTCTTGGGCCATGTCTGCAGTCTCTGACCATCAAATGTACTACGTCTGCAGTCTATGACCGTGATAATGTGATAATGACATTGTCGAAAAGGGTCAGAGCATGGGTGACCTTAAAATGATGCCCCCCCCCCCCCCCCTGCAAAAAGTTCTGCGGACGCCCATGCCCTTGCCCCGTATACGCGCAGCTGCAGGGTGGAGAATCCACCGGTCGCAGCTCATAGGCCCAGAACTGACAATTACCCCCTAGTTCGGCCAAAGAACCCAAGGTCATCCCTGTTAAAGTGATTGAAAAGGCTCATATATCGTTCCTATTTTTTCGTGCATAGTTGAGTCGCTTAGCCTTGTTTCCACATCCTAGGCACAAAATCATAGGAACTGGAGTGCCGGAAAATGGCAGCAGGTGCTCTGGACTGATGAGTCAAAAATTTAAATATTTGGCTTGGCAGGAGGAAGTTTGTTCGTGGAAGGCTTGACAGCGGTACAACAATGAGTGTTTGCAGGAAACAGCGAAGCGTGGTGGTGGTTCCTTGCAAGTTTTGGGCTGCATTTGTGCAAGAGGAGTTGGAGATTTGGTCAGGATCAATGGCGTCCTCAATGCTGAGAAATACAGGCAGATAATTCTCCATCATGTCATACCATCTGGGAGCTGTGTGATTGGGCCCAAGCATAACAATGGCCCCAAACATACAGCCAATGTCCTTAAGAACTATCTTCAGTGTAAAAAAAGAGTCTTGGAAGTGTTGGGTTGGCCCCCACAGAGCCCTGATCTCAACATCATGGAGTCTGTTTGGGAATACATGAACATACAGAAGGATTTGAGGCATCCTACATCCACAGAAGACCTGTCGTTAGTTCTCCAAGATGTTTGGAACAACCTACATGCCGAGTTCCCTCAAAAACTGTGTTCAAGTGTACCTGCCTAAAACTTTTGCACAGTACTGGTACTGTATACATACATATATATATATATATATTGCATATATATATACATATATATATATACATATATATATATAAATATAATATATATATATATATATATATATATATATATATATAATATATATATATATACACACAGTGGAACCTCAGATTACGAGCATAATCCGTTCCAGGAGTATGCTCGTAATCCAATGTACTCGCATATCAAAGCAAGTTTTCCCATTGAAGTCAATGTAAACGAAAATAATTTGTTCTGCATTGACTTCAATGGGATGCAATACCGCATGCGGCCAGAGGGGGGGGGGGGGGGGGCGGAGAGCCTCGGAAACAGCCGAAAAGGCCAGAGCACACTTCGGCTGACCTCCGCAAACCTCTGAAAGTCTCCGTTCACAAGCCTTTCCGAGGTTTGCCGAGGTCTGCCAAAGTGTGCTCGGGCCTTTTCATGCATTTCCGAATGCCGACGATCGGCGCTGTTCTGCTCCGGCGCCCCCCACCTCAGGCCAAAAGCGGTATTGCACAGCGCTTTTGGCCTGAATCCTGCTCGTTTTGCTTGTTTGATATTTTGGAAGGATGAAAAAAAAAAATGTGGCCATTGAAAGCCATTTTACTAAACACCTACCTAGATGCTAAGAAAAGTTTTGCTAACTGTAGATTTCTGTACAATCCCCCCTTGCATTATTAGGCTGCAAACCTTAAATACAAATAAGGCCGTGTTTAAGCCACAGCATATTTCAAGCGCGGCATTTGTTGACACATTCACATGTACTCCACAGTTCAATCATTATTTTTGCAGTTATTTAGGAATCAAGTGTAACCTGAATAGTTTGGCTGTTCTGTTTATATAATATGGGTTTTTCAGCTTGCTGACCCCATAGAGTAGGGTTAAGTTTGAGATAGAGGTATTTGCAGACTTTTCCAGGTAAGAGTCACGGGATAAGCCCAGGCTGAGCTCCGTGGAAAATAAATGACACTAGCACAGCACATCTGTGTCTGGCCTCCCTTCAGGTTCAACTCAACTTGTTTTTTTCCTTTTTAACGCCCCGGTTTGTGGTCGCTCATGTCATCAGGTTTCAGGAAACCGAATCTGTAGACTAGGGATCGGATGAGTTGCTAAGGTTTGAAAAAACGCAAAAAAACATGTCTCAGACTCTGATTTTATAGCCCCCATTGAAGTAGGGACTTGTGATTGCAACCCGATCTGCCTCCCTATAAGATGTTTCCAAGAATTGGCAGCCTGATAGAAAATCCAGGCGAGATTTCGGAAAGATACAACCAGGACGGGCCTTTGTTAGGCCAGTAAATAGAGTTTAGGTTTATGGGAGGTTTCAAGCCATAGGCCTGTGATTCATCGTTGGAAGAGTGATTCACAATCTCATCATCCTCTACGGAGTTGAGAAGAAGATGAATGGTATATTTGTAAGAGTCGATGACTGGAGAATGGTCGGAAGTAAATATGAGGTGTAACCTTCTTTCATGGACAAGAACTAGACTTCCTTCCTCACTCACAAAGATTGGAAACTCTTGGACTTTTTAAAGCCTAATGCCACGTACACACGGTCGGAATTCTCGTCGGAAAAAGCTCTGATGGTTTTCCCGTCGGAATTCCGACGGAATTTCGCTCAAACTGTCTTGCCTACACACGGTCACACCAAATTCTGACGGTCAATAACACCACGGCATACAACACGTTCGACAGCACTATTAAAGGGAAGTTTAATACTTCTGAGCATGCATCGAATCGCTTCCGAGCATGCGTCGGAATTTTTGCGTGTCGGAATTGCATACACACGATCGGAAAATCCGATAGAAAGGTTTTCCGTCTGAAAAATTGAGAACAGGTTCTCAATCCAAAGTCCGTCAGAAATTCCGACAGAAAAAGACTGATGGGCATACACACGGTCGGAAAATCCGATGAAAAGCTCCCATCGGAAATTCCGACCGTGTGTACGCAGAATAACTCTAGCTTAAGTGGGCACCACCACCTTTGCAGTACCCCCTCCCACTGTCAGGAATGGGTTCACCTGCTGGTAGCACTGTGGCTCCCAGACCTGTAGGTTGTAGTTCCGTGGTACACCAGCAAGTGTCCCCCAACAGCCAGCAGCTATTAGTAATTAGTAGACATGTGCACACTGAAATATTTTGTTTCTGAATTTCGTTTTTGTCCGAAAAATTTATTTATTTAGTTACTCCCGAAATTCGTTTTTATTTATTTTGTTTCATTAAAAAATGCATTTGTCCGAAAATCCGAAATAATTAAGGTCAAATCTGTCATTGAAGGCTTATGGTGTCTGTCGAATGTTCTAAGGAGATTCGAAGGAGCAGCTAAACTGTACGAAGCCGCAATTGTACTTTTCCGGTCGAATGTTCCACCTACAAGCTATAGTAGAATTCTAATGTTGTATGACACTAGTAATAATCATATTTTTTAATTATTATTACTAGTCAACCAACATTAGAATTCTTCTATAGCCTATAGGCGGAGCATTTGACCATAAATGTCCGCTCGCGGCGACTGCTTCGTCGAATCTTCATGTCAAAGCTTTTCTCTCTATGTAGAATAATCTTGGACTAATAGAGTTAGGTTAGGCACATTCAACCTTTTTTGCTATTGTCTCTATAATGTCAAATCTTTTCTCTCTATGTAGAATCTTTTCTCTCTATGTCGAATAATCTTGGACTAATAGAGTAAGGTTAGGCACATTCGACCACAGGTTCGATGGACACAGATCGCTATTGTCAGCGTCATGTCGAATCTCCTATCTACATCGAACTGTTGTCACAACGAAAAAAATAAAGCATTTGTTTATGTCGGATCTTTCGGTTTTAGAATTATGCACGTTCGTTATCGTTTGTTAAAACAATAACAAAAATACCCGAAATTCGGACGAAATGCATTCGGACGAAAACGAATGCGCATGTCTAATAATTAGTCATCACCTGAGGCTGGTTGCTGAGAGCATATTTAGACCTTCCTAAGCTAATCCCCTTGTCTTGCTGTTCTGCCCATATGCCCTTGACCTGTGAAATTTGTAACTGTAGTTTTACTCCTGCTCATGTTCCTCGCCTGCCTGCTTGTTCCTGCTCCCGTCTACTCTCTCCCCATACTGCTTTGCTTCCTGATCCCTCTGCCTGATCTCCCATGTATAACCCTGGCACAATAATAGGTAATAAACTTTGTTGTGTACTTTTAGATAAATTATGGAACAGTTAGAATAAATGTGTTTTTGGTGCGTGGGTCTCTATTGGGAAGATTGATCATCTCTATTTGGTCCAGAGACCATTGGTATGTGGACAGAGATTGATGGAAGGTTGATGGAAGATTGGTGGAAAATTTGACAACTGCCGTCAGAGTAGAAGGTGAGAAGCAATCTTCATGTGTTCAAGTGACAGCTGTCCAAATGGGCCTGATATGGACTGCTGCTCATCTTTTGCTGGCCATTATCCTGAAGGTCACACATACTACAGTATGTAGGTAAAGTGCCCCCCCCCCCCACAGCACCTGGCAATATGCTATTCCTCCCACTGACACCAACAATGAGGCACTATTCCTCCCACTGATGCCAATGATTGGAGCACTATTACTCCATCTGATGTCAGCAATGGGGCACTATTCCTCCCGCTGATACCAATGATGGGGCACTATTCCTCCCGCTGATACCAGTGGTGGGACACTATTCCTCCCACTGATACCAATGATGGGGCACATATACTTCCACTAATGCCCACAATTGCACACTTTTTCTCTCACTAACACAACAATAGGGCACTACTCCTCCTACTAATACCAATAATAGGGAACTATGTCTTCCACTGACACCAATGATGGGGCACTATTCCTGCAATTGCTACCAATAATAGAGAACTATCCCCCCTACCACACACACACACTGACACAAGCAATTTTGTAAAGAATACCCAATCACAATCACAAGGAAAATACAAGATCAGCACTTTTGCTGGCACATGATTGGATGATGAAAGTCAGCAAAGCTTCATCTCATTTACTAAGCTCTGTAGCAACTGCACTTGGAAAGTGGCTCCCGGAAGTGGTGTAGGAAAAGGTGGACCGGAGAAAAAATGGCGGCCGAGAAACCTGAGCGGCAGAAGTTGCAGTGTACTGGCGGTGTGAATTTCCTCACATATTATGAAGCTATTATTGCCCAGAAGGACGGTATACAGCAAGAGATTGCTGGACAGACTCCACTACTCTCCGATCGGTTGGACCTTTCTGTACTGTATCAGGAATTTGCTGACATTCATCATCCAATCATGTGCAAGCAAAAATGCTGTTCTTGTATTTTCCTTGTGATTGGGTATTCTTTACAAAATGAAGCTTTGTCTCACTTACAAGCACTGGAGCAACTGCACTTGAAAAGTGCAGTGCACAGTCTATTTGCCTTTAGTAAATAAACCCATCTCCCACTGACACCAAAAATGGAGCATCATTACTCCCACCGATACCAACAATGGAGCATCATTACTCCCTCGATACCAATGGAGCATCACCAATACCAACAATGGGGTATTATTTACTTCCACTGACTAGACATGGGAGCCGTCAAAAAAATTTTTTGTTTCGTTCCGTTGCGTAAAAAAAATAAATCGTAATTCGTGTACGAAATTTAATTCGGATTCGTACGAAATGCGAATTTCGTACGAATCGTTAATTTGGATAACGAACATCGACACTCTACGAATAATAACGAATTATCCGAAAACGCATTAACGTTACATAATCTATTGTCTATTGTTTACCAATCACTCAGTGGAAGTACGAAATACGAAATTTTGTTTACGAATACGATTTATATTTTGTACTTCCTCTGAGTGATTGGTGAACAATAGATAGACAATAGACTTGTGTTATGTAACGTTAATACGTTTTCGGATAATTCGTTATTATTCGTAGAGTGTCGATATTCATTATACTGAATCTCGAATTCATTCAAATCATTCATTATAGCCGCTATAATTTCTTTTCTATTAGTTGAAATTAGTTATTTGGTAGTTTGGATTCGGATAATTTGGATCCGAAATTCGTAAATGAAATTTCGTATTTCGTACAGAATTCGTATTCGTAAAAATTCGTAATTCGGATTCGTACGAATGTACGAATTTCAAAAAATTCGTACGAATTTCCGATTCGTACGAAACTAATCGCACATGTCTACCACTGACCAGTGGTCATAGCCTGGCCCCCCCCAACAGTCTGAAGAACAGTGAACTTGACCTTTGTTTAAAACTTTAGAAGACCCCTAAAACAGAGGGCCAGTGACACCAGGAATACGATCAGCTCAGTCCACTAGAAGACTCTCTATGGAAATTTATAAAGAAGGCTCTCAAGATTGGGGTTCAGGGAAGTTTAGTTCCCAAAAATGCCCCGGTCTGTCCCAATGGACTGGTGGTAGACAGGGAACCTGCCCTTGGGGTGAAGGACAGTAGCAAAGACCCGGCGTGGCAGCAAATCCTTATTCCACCTAAGACGATAAACGTTTTTTTTGGGTAGCGCTCCATTTCATCTTGTTAGGCACAACTGGGATTAATTAGTGGAAGCCACTGAACAAATTATTTGTTTTCACTTAACCCTCTTGACCTTGAAAAGACATTTGTATATAGCGAGTTATTTTTACCCATAATCCCAGAGCACATGCTGGATATTTGGGTTCTTCTGATTGCACTTTCATACTTTTCATCTCATTCGTACATGCGTCGAGGTTAAGAGTATTTTTGTTATGAATTGCTGGGCACTTAAGTGTTTTCGTTTGCGTCTAATATGTCGCTTTCTGAGTCCTTTCATCGCCTCGCCGAATGTGAAGATGTGTAGGAATGCCGTGCGGTTAAAACACCCGGGCCAGAACCTCTTCTTAAAATAATAATAGCGCACAATATTCTGAAAGCAAGACCTTTGTTTCAAAGCCATAAAGTTGAGTCTTTGAGGCTTTTTTTAAAAAATAAATATTTTTATTAGTTTCAAGTAACAGTTTCAGGTATAGAACAATTAATAACTGTACAAACAAAGTAGAAACAGCAAAGGCATACATGTTTACTAAATTAAAAAAATAAATACCTAATATAAAAAAAAAAACTAAAGCATTTTTTATTTGCAGCTCTGTGAAAAATGTGCAAAGGTTAAAAAAAAATAGAATTTGAATGTATTTTTTTTTTTAGTATGTAGCGCCGGCACTTTTTCAAAGCGCACGCTATGCATGTAAATTTAGTTTTTGCCCAGAACTGTAGTTGAGTTTTGGGGTTAATTATTCTAGGTTGTACTTTGGCATCAGTTTGGCTGGACTCTATTGAAGTTCTGCCTGGTCATAGGTAAGGTGAGCACCTGTGACAGGCTGAGAACGCAGTCTGGTTGGACGCATTAGGTACCAATCTTTCCCCGCAGCCAATCAGTGGGCGCGTCTTGCACCGCTGTGTATTCCGGGAGAGGGCACTTAAAGTGGAGTTCCACCCACTTTTACAACTCTTCAGCATTCCTCACCAAAGTGTGCACTGTAAACGAATTGGATATTTTTTTATTTTTTTTCTCAGCACCTACTGTATATCTGCTGTATTCATTTTTCACCTCCTCCTCCCTGGCCGCGGACCATCGCACCATGTCCTGTTTGCAATGCCTCCTGGGAAGGGGCGGAAACTTCCTCTGACACTGCCGTTGCTATGGAAACCTGACCTGAAACCTATTACACTGCTTGTGCTGCACTGAGCATGTGCGAGATCTGCAAGGATGAGATCCAGGAAGAAATACAGTTGGCTTCAGATGCCCACACTTAAGATGGCCACGGCCTGCTGTAAGTTTATAAAATAAATAACAAACTACTGCTATAAACTAACAAAACGGACCTTAATTTACAGACTAACTTTACTAGAATACATTAGGCTTGTGTATTATAGGGGTATTTTTATTTAAAAAGTATAATTTCGGCCGGAACACCGCTTTAAGGTGCTAAAGTCACATGGGAAAGGGTTCCGATCCTGACCAGCCTTGTGAGGGGTCTCGGTCCAGGAGTGTCTGCTGACTCCGCAGTCCTGGACCTCCTGACCGTCCCCAGATGCCCTTATGGTCTGGGGTGGGGATCCATCCGTTTCCGAGCCTCAGAACTGGCTAGTTTCGAGGCGCAGTAACTGAAGGAGGATTCTAAAGTGTTCTGGTGCCGTCTCAGGATTGGAGAGGCCCAGCAACTCTACATGCGACCAGGGGAGGACTCTTTGGAGGAGGGCCACGCACGAGGCTGGAAGCTGAGATGTATGGACACTAGTTGAATCCGCAATTCCTACGGTATCGCCGGATCGGCTGAGAGATACAGGTACTGTAGGAAAAGTTCCTAACCTATCCTTCAGTTGCAACTGAGTTCTCGAGAGAGACTTTTGTGTGTTCATCTAAAGTTTCACAACCAAGTCTGTGGCAGAGACTTTGCTAAGCTGAAGTCATTTATTGGCTGCTGGATCTACAAACAAGGATCTATCCAACAGTGAGTTATCCAGTTGCGAGTGGCTACTCCCTGGAGACATTAATTTAAGTGTCAGCAAGTTCCAAGTGCCTGAGCTTCTCTACCCTTGCCCTCTATTCCTAACTGAGAGACTGTGTTTTGTTCAACGTTTCATGCAAATAAAAATCCTAAACAGGAATTTAAGTGTCAATCTCCACAGTTACTGGGTACTAACCCTGTGAACCCCTAGACAAGAACGACGAGCTACAAGGCGGAGGAGGTAATCGGTAAGCCCAGAAAAACATAGCCGCCCCTAGGGGTTATGGCGCTACAAGTATTTTATACATCATTGTCAGAGTTAACTTAGTAAGGCTGGTGTTGACATTTGGCTATATGGATACAGATTTAAAAAAAAAAATTGGAGGGTGTGTAAGGAGACCAAAAAAATCAACATTTTCAGTAAAATATGTAGCAAATTAGGGAAGGTTTTTTTGGAGGGATTTTTGGGGGCGCCAGGCAAAGAAATGACTTTCAATACTCCAGTTTTTAAACAAATATAACAAAGATTTTATTTACATAAAAGACACGTTTTAAGAATCTGGCTATACATAAAGTACGCAGATACAAGAAAACATCTAAAGGTCAAATCGGAAGGAAGAATTGGTCACTCAATAGTAGCATTGGAGTGACTTATCCCAACAGGTTTCGCCTCTTAGGGCTTCCTCAGGGGATGTTTTTGAAAATTAGATGTAATGCTACGACTTGATATTAGGCCAAGTAGATGACGGACACTGGATGGCATACAGATGGGCTGACCGAGAAGAGCCCAAACAGGGCTATGCAACCGGGATATCTAACCAAACTAAGGTTATAAAGGAGCCCAGGGTGCCTGGATTGCAGACTGTTAGCTCGTATGCAGAGATGTCGCAGCAAGGCAAATCAATAGAGAATCCAATTTGGGATTTGTATTCCAAATACATTTACAGAATATCAAGTTATGTGTCCTTGCAAAGATTTTAGGTAAAATTAGTAAAGCAACGAACATGAGCAAAGGCATATAACCTATGTACCATCACTGTACTGTCACTGCAGGCTGCATGGATGTCCATGCACACAGCAATTGTGATTCCTGAGCCCAGGGCGGGGACAAGGTCATCTACAGCCCAGAGCAAACACAACAAACTACACCCCACCCCCCCCCAAGATTTATGACCATTATGTTATCTCACCCCCCTCCCCCCAAGAAAATCAAGCGCTAATCTGCATGCTCGCACCCTAAGCAAAAATCTCCGCTTCTCCCAGTAGAGATCCACTTCCTCCTGAAATCCCCCTTCCAAGCACAAATCCCCCCCCCTCATCCCCCCCCCCCCAATGGTTGGAAGCCAATCTCACCAATGCTTTGTTGGTTGAATAGGCATAAGTTCCCACAGACACACTGCAAAAGCTTTTACAAAACCTTCTCAGAAGGGTGGAGGTTGTTATGGTCGCAAGAGTAATAAGGTGGCAACTGCATTTAATTTCAGAACATTGTTCTCTTCCAGCCTTATGGTAACAGTTTGGGGAAGGTCCTTTTCTGTTCCAGCATGAATGTGGCACCATTCATAAAGTCGGCTCCATGAAGACATGGTTTGACAAATTTGATGTGGAGGAACATGAGGGGCCTGCACGGAGCCCTAACCTCAACCCTTTTGAACACCTTTGAGATGAATTGGAAAATTACCTCACCAATGCCGTTTTTGGATGAATGGGCACAAAGTCCCACAGACACAGTCCAAAAACTTGTGTAAAGCATTTTCATAGAAGTGAAGGCTGTTGATGATCACAAAAGTGTTGGGTGGTGGGGTGGCAATGTTAGTCAATTGTGCTCTTCCAACCTTGTAGTAACAGATTGGTGAAGGCGCTTTTCCGCTCCAGCGTTAATGTGCCCCCCCGTGCACAAAGCCAGCTCCATGAAGACATGGTATAAGGAGTTTGTTGTCAAGGAACCTGAGCGTCCGGCACAGAGCCCTGACCTCAACCCTACTGAGCACCTTTTTGGATACATTGGAAGCCGACCTCACCAAAGATTTTTTGGCGGAATAAGTACAAATTCCCACAGAAAAAAAGATTTTTTGGCGGAATAAGCACAAATTCCCGCAGACACGCTCCAAAAGTTTTTACAAAACCTTCTCAGAAGACTGGAGGTTGTCATGGTCGCACGGGTGGAGGGGTGGAAACTGCATTTTGTTTTTGACAATTTTTCTCTTCCAACCTTATGGTAACAGTTTGGGGGAGATACCTCATTCATAAAGTCAGCTCCATAAAGACATGGTTTGATGAGTTTGGTGCTAAGGAACATGAGTGGCTTGTGCAGAGCCCTGACCTTAACCTTTAAAGAGGATGGTCAGGGGTGGGTAGTGGGGTCCCCCAGGGTTCTGTGTTGGGACCAATCCTATTTATTTTGTTCATAAATGACCTGGAGGATGGGCATGGGGGAAACAGTTCAATCTCTGTATTTGCGGATGATACTAAGCTAAGCAGGGCAATAACTTCTCTGCAGGATGTGGAAACCTTGCAAGAAGATCTGAACAAATTAATGGGGTGGGCAACTGCATGGCAAATGTGGTTCAATGTAGAAAAATGTAAAATAATGCATTTGGGTGGTAAAAAATATGAATGCAATCTATACACTGGGGGGAGAACCTCTGGGGGAATCTAGGATGGAAAAGGACCCGGGGGTCCTAGTAGATGATAGGCTCAGCAATGGCATGCAATGCCAAGCTGCTGCTAACAAAGCAAACAGAATATTGGCATTAAAAAGGGGATCAACTCCAGAGATAAAACGATAATTCTCCCGCTCTACAAGACTCTGGTCCGGCCACACCTGGAGTATAATGTCCAGTTCTGGGCACCAGTCCTCAGGAAGGATGTACTGGGAATGGAGCGAGTACAAAGAAGGGCAACAAAGCTAACAAAGGGTCTGGAGGATATTAGTTATGAGGAAAGGTTTTGAGCCCTGAACTTATTCTCTCTGGAGAAGAGACGCTTGAGAGGGGATATCATTTCATTTTATAAATACCGTACTGGTGACCTCACAATAGGGATAAAACTTTTTTTACGGAAGGGAGTTTAACAAGACACGTGGCCACTCATTAAAATTAGAAGAAAAGAGGTTTAACCTTAAACTACGTAGAAGGTTCTTTACTGTAAGAGTGGTTGGGATGTGGAATTTCCTTCCACAGGCGGTGGTCTCAGCCGGGGGCATCAATAGTTTCAAAAAACAATTAGATAAGCACCTGAATGACCGCAACATACAGGGATATACAATGTAATACTGACATATAATCACACACACATAGGTTGGACTTGATAGACTTGTGTCTCTTTTCAACCTCACCTACTATGTAACCCTACTGAACACCTTTGGGTTAAATTAAAAGCTATTTTGGCTGAATGGGCACAAATTCCCATAGGCACACTCCAAAACCCTTCTCAGAAGTGTGGGGGGGCTGTTGTGATCACAAAGGTGGTGGGTGTTGGGGTGGCAACTGCATAGGTTTTGAATAAGATGTCCAACAAGCTTATATAGGTGAGATGGTCAGGTGACCCCATCACTTTCGACTTTCGGTGTTTTGGGAGACATTCACAGCATAGAACAGTTTCCTACTCAGACCAGCGAGATCTCTGCACTTGAGTTTCTAGGTCTGCACCACTTCCATTGCAGCAATGTTGAGGGTCCTACTTTTCGCCTTCAACTTCTCTTCCATCGATATGTGGTTAAAACAGATTTCTTGCATTGAAAATCTTCCAGGCAAACTCGGGGTTTTATAAACTATGGAATTCTCCTTCCTCCTGTACATTACATCAGCGGTGTTTTTCATTGGCAGCTCTAATAATTTGTTGAAATAAAAAGTGCACTTTCAATAACAGGACAAGTATGCCGGCATTTCAATAAAAAAGAAAAACGATACAGAGTGAAACAAATGTACAAGCTGTGGCTCATTTTCCAGCTTGTTGAGCAGGTGCCAAAAAAATGAAATGGAAACATTTGTAAAGTCGGAGAGAGCCTTTAAGTGTTGCATGTAGGCAGTTCAGTGGCATCTTAAAGGTGCCCTCCAACCTTAATTTAACTTGGACAGAAGTGTCATTTAAAGAGGATGCATTTTATATATATATATATATATATATATATATATATATATGTGTGTGTGTGCGTGCCTGTGTGTATATATATATATATGTATATGTATGTGTATATGTATATATATATATATATATATATATATATATATATATATATATATATATATATATATATATATATATATATATATATATATATACTGTATGTATATATATGTATATATACCGTATATACTCGAGTATAAACCAAGTTTTTCAGCAAATTTTTTGAAAATGCCGCCCTCGGCTTATACTCGAGTCAAGCACTTTTCTGCAGCAGAGAATGACGTTTTCCGACCCGACTTTGGGGCCACCATATCTCAGTGGAAACAGCACTACAACATATCCAAAGATGGGGTTCTTAGCCCCAAGTGGCCCTGAGATACGGGGGCCCAAAGTCGGTTCGGAAAATGTCATTCTCTGCTGCAGAAAAGTGCTTGACATTTTCCGACCCGACTTTGCGGCCCCGTATCTCGGGAGAACCAGCACTACAACATATCCACAGATGGGGTTCCTAGCAACAAGTGGCCTTGAGATACGGGGCCCCAAAGTCGGTGAACTGTGTGCCCATCTGCAGCAATGTCATTTCAGGACCCTTTGGGTCAAGAGACCCCAAATTTTGGCTGCAAATTGGTGCAGTGAGGCATGCAAATGGGCACAGTGAGGCTGCAAATGGGCACAGTGAGGCATGCAAATGGGCACAGTGAGGCTGCAAATGGGCACAGTGAGGCTGCAAATGGGCACAGTGAGGCTGCAAATGGGCATTGTTGACCCTCTTTTCCACTTACAGTAGCTGCGCATTTCTCACCTAGGCTTATACTCGAGTCAATACGTTTTCCCATTTTTTTGTGATAAAATTAGGTGCCTCGGCTTATATTCGGGTCGGCTTATACTCGAGTATATACGGTATAGGTAGGCTTTGCTTATTGCTTAGTAGTGAATGCATCTAGCTCATTCATTCTCTTGTCTGTCTAAAAAAAATTAAATTAAAATAAAATTGAATTATTAGAAACAAAATAATAATAATAATAATAATAATAATAATAATAATATAAATAAATAAATACATAAGTAAACTCTCTGCCATCTTTAATGATGTAAAACAGCCACAGCATTCTTGATAGGCACAGTCCATGATGGTTGATGGGCTTTTCATGTAGGATCTCAGAAGAAGCCCATTTTTCATTTGTGGCAACCGAGATGGACTTTTTTTTTGTTGCTTAAAATAATAATGTGATGTGATATTGCTAACATATCACCCCACTTTAAATGACAAAGCTCTTTACAGTAAGGCTGGACTACTGTTAGGGAATCTGATGTAATTGGGGCTCTAATAGTGACCCCTGATGTAAGGGGGGGGGGCTCTGGTGGGGACTCTAATGTAAAGGAGTCTCTGATGGGGACTCTGTTGTAAGGGGGTGTTGATGTGGACCCTGATTTAAGGGGGAACTTTAAAGGAGGCCCCCCTCCTTTGTCTGAAGTAAGGGGGTTTTGATGGTGACCCTGATGTAAGGGGAGCTTTCATGAAAGGAAGGCTCTGATGGTGACCCCTAATGTAAGGGGGGGCGGCTTAATGTGGACTCTGATGTACGGGGGGTGCTAATATGGACCCTATTTTAAGGGGGACTTTAAAGGTGACCCTGATGTACTCTGAAGGAAGGTTGCTCTGATAAGGACCCTGATGTAAGGGGAGCTCTGGGGGAGACCCTGATGTAAGGGGAGCTCCCATGTAATGAGGGCTCTAATGGTGACCCTGATGTAATAGGGGAGGGGCTTGGTGGGGACTCTGATGAAAGAGGTGCTAATGTGGACCCTAATTTAAGGGGAACTTCAAAGCGGACCCTGATTCAAGGGGGGGGGGGGTAAAGTGGGGTCTCTAAAGTAAGTTGGTTTTGACGGGGACCTTGATGTAGGGGGACCTTTCATGAAAGGAGGGCTCTGATGGTGACCCCTGATGTAAGAGGGGGGGGGGGCTTGTTCAGAACTCTTATGTAAGGGGGTGTTAATGCGGACAATATTTTAAGGAGGACTTTAGAGGTGACCCTGATTTAAGGGGGACTCTGAAGGAAGGTTGCTCTGATGAGGACCCTGATGTAAGGGGAGCTCTGGTAGGGACCCTGATGTAAGGGGAGCTACCATGTAGGGGGGGGACTTGTTGAGAACTCTGATGTAAAGGGGTGCTAATGTGGACACTATTTTAAGGGGGACTTTAGAGGAGAGCCTGATTTAAGGGGGAAGGTTGCTCTGATGAGGACCCTGATGAAAGGGGAGCTCTGGTGGGGACCCTGATGTAAGGGGAGCTCCCCTGTAATAAGGGCTCTGATGGTGACCCCGATGTAAGAAGGGGTCTTTGATGGGGACTCTAACGTAATGGGTCTTTAAAGGGGGGGGGCTGATGTAAGGGGAGCTCTGATGGGAACTTTGATATGAGGGGGACTCTGATGGGGACCCCGATCTAAGGGTGAACCTGATGTAGAGGCAAGGCTTTTATGGGGACTCCGATAAAAGGGGAGCTCTAATAGGGACTCTGATGTAAGGGGGGCTCTGATGTAAGGGGGGCTCTGATGGGGGACCCTGATCTAAGGGTGGACTGTGGGGTGTGTGTGTGTGTTGGGCGGGCTCTAAAGGGGACCCTGATGTAAAGGGGGCTCTGATGTAAGGATTGCTCTGATGGGGACCCTGATCTAAGGGTGGACTCTGAGGTGTGTGTGTGGGGGGGGGGGCTCTAAAGGGGACCCTGATGTAAAGGGGGGTCTGATGTAAGGATTGCTCTGATGGGGACCCTGATGTAAGGGTGGACTGTGAGGTGTGTGTGTGTGGGGGGGGGGGGCTCTAAAGGGGACCCTGATGTAAAGGGGGATCTGACGTAAGGAGGGCTCTAAAGGGGACCCTGATCTAAGGGTGGACTGTGAGGTGTGTGTGTGTGGGGGGGGGGGGGCAATAAAGGGGACCCTGATGTAAAGGGGGCTCTGATGTAAGGATTGCTCTGATGGGGACCCTGATCCAAGGGTGGACTCTGAGGTGTGTGTGTGTGTGGGGGGGGGGGGGGGCTCTAAAGGGGACCCTGATGTAAAGGGGGGCTCTGATGTAAGGAGGGCTCTAAAGGGGACCCTGATCCAAGGGTGGACTCTGAGATGTGTGTGTGTGTGTGTGTGTGGGGGGGGGGGGTCTAAAGGGGACCCTGATGTAAAGGGGGGGCTCTGATGTAAGGAGGGCTCTGATTGGGACCCTGATGTAAGGACATCTGTGATTGAAACACTGATGTAAGGGGGACTCTAGTGGGGACACCGATGAAGAGAGACTTTGTTTTGTTCTACTGAAGTTCTTTACATATTCAATCAATTATTTTTTATTGATAAAATATACAATGTAGCCCTTGCACTAAAAAGTTTGAAGACCCCTGAACTAGACTAAATATATATATATAGTCTGTATACTGAGTTTGAAACATTTAGAAAGCCCAACCAGTCTTAGATCTCCTTCTTCTAAATTATGACAAGTAAAATACGGGTTTATTTGCTGTTGCCAAGCCATATGTTTAATAAAAAGCTTCTGAATTCTGTCCCCTTCGCTCATTTAAAATATCTCCAGTCCATAATTTCATCATGCACAAGCTGAGATGTCATCAGATATTTGAAATTGTGAGTGATCATGTGAAATATATAAAGAATTTTTACATATTAAGCCAACCACATGTCATAATAACCAAACCGTTCACGTCACTTCTAATGTGATGCCAAATCTGTACTCCCAGCTCTGCCCCCGACGCCCCCTCTAACTTTCTGCCGCTATTGCGAAGATGGAAGGAGCTCAGATATACTGGCGAAATTCTCTGAAATTCATGCTGTATACCAACCGAGAAAGGTTTATTTATTTTTTTTTTTCAAGTACAAATTGTAATTTTAATGGCATGCACTAAACTCTTAAAGGGGTTGTAAAGGTTTGTTTTTTATTTTCTAAATAGGTTCCTTTAACCACTTCAGCCCCGGACCAATTGGCAGCCAAAGGACCAGGCCCCTTTTTGCGATTCGGCACTGCGTCGATTTAACTGACAATTGCGCAGTCGTGCGACGTGGCTCCCAAACAAAATTGATGTCCTTTTTTTCCCACAAATAGAGCTTTCTTTTGGTGGTATTTGATCGCCCCTGCGGTTTTAATTTTTTGCGCTATAAACAAAAAATAGAGCGACAATTTTGAAAAAAATTCTATATTTTTTATTTTTTGCTATAATAAATATCCCCAAAAAATATATAAAATTTTTTTTTTCCTCAGTTTAGGCCGATACGTATTCTTCTACATATTTTTGGTAAAAAAAATCGCAATTAGCAATTATTGATTGGTTTGCGCAAAAGTTATAGCGTTTACAAAATAGGGGATAGTTTTATAGCATTTTTATTCATATTTTTTTTTTTACTAGTAATGGCGGCAATCAGCGATTTTTATTGTGACTGCGACATTATGGCGGACACATCGGACATTTTTGACACATTTTTGGGACCATTGTCATTTATACAGCAATCAGTGCTATTTAAATGCATTGATTCCTGTATAAATGACAGTTGTAGTGAAAGAGTTAACCACTAGGGGGAGGGGAGGGGTTAGTGTGACGTGTGTTTTTTTACAGTAGGGGGCGGGGCTGACATCTGACGTCATTGATCGGCTTTCCCGATGACCGGGAACAGCCAATCAATGACAGGCAGAGTAGGAAGCGCGGGGGAGAGGTTTGTTTACACAGACCTCTCCCTGTTCTTCAGCTCCGTGACCCGATCGCGGGACACCAGCTGCGATCGCGTCCGCTGGTCCCGCTGCCGGGGTCACGGAGCTCGCGACCCACGGGCAGGCATTTAAAGGGCCACGTATATATACGTGATTTTGCCTGCCCGTGCCGGTTAAGCTAGTGCATTGTTGGTTCACTTACCTTTTCCTTCGATTTCCCTTCTAAATGTTTTTTTTTTCTTTGTTTTCTTTGTCTGAATTTCTCACTTCTGTTCCTCCTCAGTAAGCTGTTCTGGCTGACTAAACACCGCTCGGAAGAGGGTGTGAAGTTTACTGAGGAGAAACAGGAAGTGAGAAATTCAGACAAAGAAAAAAAACATTTAGAAGGGAAATCGAAGGAAAAGGTAAGTGAACCAACAATGCACTAGCTTAACCACTTGACATATGCGCTATGGCCGAATGACAGCCACAGCACGGATCTCAATTCCCGGGAGGCCATCATATGACGTCCACCCCTGTGCACCCTCCCTGTGGGGCGCTCTGTGATCACCGAGTCACTGAGACTCAGGTGATCAGCGGTCCGAGTAAGGGGCGGGTCCCGGCCCTTACCATGTGATCAGCTGTCAGCCAATGACAGCTGATCACATGATAAAAACAAAAGCTCAGTGATCGTTTTTTTTTTCTCCTCACTCTGACAGCGGAGGAGAAAAAAAAAGCCGATCACCGGCTTATCTTAAAGGGACATCGGTCCCACCTTGCAATGCCCACAAGTGCCATCTTGCAATGCCCATAAGTGCCACCTTGCAATGCCCATAAGTGCCACCTGTCAATGCCCATAAGTGCCACCTGTCAATGCCCACAAGTTCCCTCCTGTCAATGCCCACAAGTGCCACCTGTCAATGCCCACCAGTGCTGCCAATCAGTGCCACCTAAAAGTGCTGCCTATCAGTGTAACCCATCAGTGCCCATCACTGCCACCTATCGGTGCCCGTCACTGCCGCCTCATCAGCGTACATCAATGACGGACAAGATATACCCATTTTATATTTTTATTAAAAAAATTAAAAAAAAAAACATTTCTTTTTTTTTTTTAATTCGGTCTTTTTAAATTTTTTTAACAAAAAATAAAAATCGCAGAGGTGATCAAATACCACCAAAAGAAATCTCTATTTGTGGGGAAAAAATGATAAAAATTTCATTTGGGTACAGTGTTGTATGACCGCGCAATTGTCATTCAAAGTGCGACAGCGCTGAAAGCTGAAAATTGGTCTGGAAAGGAGGGGGTTTAAGTGCCCAGTAAACAAGTGGTTAAAGGAACCTATTTAGAAAATAAAAAACAACCTTTACAACCCCTTTTGCGGACCGCCCACTGTCATATGACAGCGGCAAGAAACATTTGTTGTTAAGGTCCGCCGTCATATGACGGCATTTCCTTTGCGGCCACTAGGGGACCCGATGCACATGCCGGCGGCCGCGATGTCCGCCAGGCACCCGCAATTGCCCAGTAACTGAGCAGGACATGGATCTGTGTGTGTAAACACACAGATCCACGTCCTTTTAGAGGAGCGGAGACCGATGGTATATCTCTTGTGCATAGGGACACCGATCGGTCACCTCTCCCAGTCAGTCCCCTCCCCCACAGTTAGAATCACTCCCATAGGGAACATATTACCCCTTGATCACCCCCTAGTGTTAACCCCTTCCCTGACAGTCACATTTATACAGCAATCAATGCATTTTTATAGCACGGATCGCTGTATAAATGTGAATGGTCCCAAAAATGTGTCAAAGGTGTC
This sequence comes from Lithobates sylvaticus, assembly GCA_028564925.1. Lineage (NCBI taxonomy): Eukaryota > Metazoa > Chordata > Amphibia > Anura > Ranidae > Lithobates > Lithobates sylvaticus. Next base: position 198,386,220 of record CM053035.1, read on the forward strand.
CGATATGTCCGCCGCAATGTCGCAGTCACGATAAAAATCGCAGATCGCCGCCATTACTAGTAAAAAAAATAATAATAATAAAAATGCTATAAATCTATCCCCTATTTTGTAGACGCTATAACTTTTGCGCAAACCAATCAATATACGCCTATTGCGATTTTATGTAGAAGAATACGTATCGGCCTAAACTGAGGAAAAAAAGAAAAAAAAAAAAGAAAATTGGATATTTATTATAGCAAAATGTAAAAAAATATTGTGTTTTTTCAAACTTGTCCCTCTTCTTTTGTGTTTTGCGCAAGAAATAAAAACCATAGAGGTGATCGAATACCACCAAAAGAAAGCTCTATTTGTGGGGAAAAAATTATAACAATTTTATTTGGGTACAGCGTTGCATGACCGCGCAATTGTCATTCGAAATGCGACAGCGCTGAAAGCTGAAAAACGGCCTGGGCAGGAAGGGGATGTTCGTGCCTGGGAGGCAAGTGGTTAAGCGATAAGAAGTGAAAGTCGGAAAATTAATACATCTTTTACCATTTCCAAATGCTAGTTGGCTGAAATAGGAAATATGTAAGTCACCGACGTCGATCTGGCAAAACATTTGACAAGAACATGCAAAGCTTAGACATCAAAAATAGAGGCGGAAGCAGATTCCAGCTGTCTCACACAATCCTCTGGCCCAGCTTCAGCTTTTAAAGGAAGCCAGTAAATAGAGAAACATATAGGCCGCTATTGCTGACCCCTCTCTCTGAAAACGCTAGTCGCCTCAATCCAGCCAATGAAATAATCCGATATTTATTCAATACATTATCTGTGTGTCAAATGCAATTTTCGTCTTAAATTTAAATACATATCCAGTTGTTGCATCTGCGGGACCAAGGACCTCGGGCCCAAACACGCATTAAACTGTCACCGCCACATGAAAGCAAGTCAAACCTGCAGGGGGACCAGCCTTTTTAAAGTGGGGTGCCCCTAGAAATTTTTTTTTTTAAAAGTCAGCAGCTACAAATACTGCAGCTGCTGACTTTTAATAATCGGACACTTACCTGTCCCTGGGTCCAGCGATGCGGGGGAACGAAGCCCCCCCTCGTTCCCGCTCCGCTCGCGGCGCCGGCATTCTTACTGTGGGCACCCGGATGTGGCTTCACAGCCTGGCACCCACTGCGCATGCGCGAGTGGCACCGTGCGCCGTGATACGCCGCTCAGTCATCTGGGACACGTGACAGGTCCCAGAGGACTGTGCGGCGCCGAGGGGAAGTGATGTCAGTGCCCGGGCACTGAAGGTGGCAGACTACGAGGGACCCCCTAGCAACAGGCATTTAGAGGTGAGTAAATTTTTTTATTTTTTCCAAATATTTTTTTTTATTTTTTTTTAATGATTTTTAAGCAATTTTTTTTGGTGGAAACACCACTTTAACTAACCACTTCACCCCCGGAAGGATTCACCCCCTTCCTGACCAGACCACTTTTTGCGATTCGGCGCTGCGTCGCTTTAACTGACAATTGCGCGGTCGTGCGACCTTACACCCAAACAAAATTGACGTCCTTTTTTTTCCCACAAGTAGAGCTTTCTTTTGGTGGTATCTGATCACCTCTGCGATTTTTATTTTTTTGCGCTATAAACAAAAAAAAGAGGACAATTTTGAAAAAAAAGCAATATTTTTTTACTTTTTGCTATAATAAATATCCCCCAAAAATATATAAAAGAAATCATTTCTTTCTCAGTTTAGGCTGTATTCTTCTACATATTTTTTGGTAAAAAAAAAATCGCAAAAGGGGGAAAATTGATTGGTTTGCGCAAAAGTTATAGCGGCTACAAAATAGGGGATAGATTTATAGCATTTTTTATTATTAATTTTATTTTTATTAGTAATATCCCAGGGTGATCTGTGATTTTTATCATGACTATGACACATCAGACACTTTTGACACCATTTTGGGACCATTCACATTGATACAGTGATCAGTACTATAAAAATGCACTGATTACTGTGTAAATGACACTGGCATGGAAGGGGGTTTAACACTAGGGGCGATCAAGGGGTTAAGTGTGTCCTAGGGAGTGATTCTAACTGTGGGGGGGATGGGCTTCCACTGATATGACAGCGATCACTGCTCCCGATGACAGGGAGCAGTAGATCCCTGTCATGTCACAAGGCAGAACAGGAAAATGCCTTGTTTACATAGACATCTCCCCATTATTCCGCTCCGTGACACAATCGCGGGCCGCCGGCAGACATTGACACCGCGGGACCCGCAGGCACGGTCACGGAGCACGTGGTGGGCACACAATGCTACGTCTGAAAGGGGACGCACCTGTACGCCCATTTGCCCAGCCGTTCCATTGTGCCGACGTATATTGTCGTGCGCTGGATGGCTAGTGGTTAAGGGGTATGACTTTACTACTGCTTTAATTTTTTTTAAACAATACATTTTTATTTATGTATAACAGGTAATTTGTCACATACAATATTCAAAAATGTTAGAGATAACTATAATGTAATGAAAGATTGGTATAGGATTAATCAGTTCCTGGTGTCCCGGGCAAGCCTACCCCTAATGGGCTCAAACTGTAGGCTTAATATGGACATCAAGTTAAATCAAACCTATAGTTATTGTCCATTAAGACTTAACATAGGGAAGGAAAAATAGAAGAGAGGAAAACAAAAATTATAATGATAGGCTACTCCAAAAATATACTCAAATGATTGATCAGAGTATTTGAAACTGAGGATCAAGGTTACAAATTACATTCCTTTAAAGCGGAGTTCCACCCAAAAGCAATCCTTGCCTCCTTACATGCCACATTTGGCATGTCATTTTTTTGGGGGGGGAGTGGGTGCCTAGTTTTGAGTGGGACTTCCTGTCCAACTTCCTGCTTCTGACTACGGCCGCATAGGCGACTCCTTCTCTCCCCCTAGGTGGCCGCTCCCTCTCCCCCTAGGCAACTCCTCCTCTCCCCCTAGGCGGCAGCTCCCTCTCTGCAATCTTCTGGGACACGTCACAGGTCCCAGAAGATTGCCTGTCCACTCAGAGAGAGCAGTGCATGCCCGGCCGTGAAGCCGCAAGCTGTCACGGCCGGATGCCCACAGTTTCAATGGAGTAAGTACAAGTAATGGAAACAAAAATAAGGAAGAAGCGAGAAAGAATAAAGAGTAAGTACAAGTAATAATGAAAGGAAGTCGAAAAGAGAGAGAATGAGAATGAGTAGCAAGTACTAGTAATATAGAGATAGATAGAGAAGAATGAGGAGAGAAAGAGAATGAAGAGTAAGTACAAGTGGTAGAGAAATAGATGAAGAAGAGAGAAAAGGATTGAGGAGTGTGTACAAATAAGGAAGAAACAGAATTAGAGAGACAGAGAAAGAACCGGGATTAAACACAAGTATTCCAGAGAGAGAGGGAGAAGGAGTATAAGGAATATAGTGATGGATGAAGTATGATGGTTGGATGAAGCATGGTTTAGGAGGTGGTCATAGGCTGAGCAGACATGGTACAGGAGGTAGTCATAGGCTGAGCAGACATGGTATAGGAGGTGGTAATAGGCTGTGCGGACATGGTATAGAAGGTAGTCATAGGCTGTGCGGACATGGTTTAGGAGGTGGTCATAGGCTGTGCAGACATGGTTTAGGAGGTGGTCATAGGCTGAGCAGACATGGTATAGAAGGTGGTCATAGGCTGTGCGGACATGGTATAGAAGGTGGTCATAGGCTGTGCGGACATGGTACAGGAGATGTCAGAGGCTGTGCGGACATGGTACAGGAGATGTCAGAGGCTGTGCGGACATGGTACAGGAGATGTCAGAGGCTGTGCGGACATGGTACAGGAGATGTCAGAGGCTGTGCGGACATGGTATAGGAGATGTCAGAGGCTGTGCGGACATGGTATAGGAGGTCATCATAGGCTGTGCAGACATGGTACAAGAGAGTAACAGAAGGTGGTCAGAGGCTGCGGTGGGGTCCAGTCTTACCCAGCCATGATGTGAAGAGGCGCGCCGTGCACCACCTCCGACACAGAGACAAGTGCCTTACATAAAAAAATGGCGGTGCCTAGTTCCATTACGTCACTGCCTTGCCGCCGCCTGCCCAAAAGTGGGCAAGCATGCACGGGCTTTCCTGAGCCCGGCTAACTTTGGAACGGCGCATGTGCAGTTGACATGTCAGCCCGCAGCCAGATTTTCTATGAGCGGCGCTGCCTGTAATTGGCATTTACGGGCAGCCCTAAAATAGGCTGAAATTTACAGGCTGCCCGTAAATTAACTGGTGGTTGGCAACACTGGGCCGACAGCCGGGCGGTCACAGACACAGCTCAAAGTGGCCCTAGGGCAGGCGGCCTACCGGGGGAAGAAAAAGAAAAAATAAACACACATGAAAAGAGAAAGTGAGAAGTAAATATAAGAAATAGAGAGAGACAGAAGTGAGGAGTGAGTAGAAGTGAATGAAAGAGAAGAAGGAGATAAAGAATAAGAGAGAAACGTGGTAAGAATGAAGAGTAAGTACACGTAATGGAGACATAGAAAAGGAAGGAGAGCGAGAGTTAGAGAGAATGATGAGTAATGCCCCGTACACACGACCGGAACAAATCAATCGGACAATTCGATCGTGTGTGGGCTCCATCGGACCTTTGCTGTCCAAAGATCTGACGGACTTTAGAAATAGAACATGTTTCAAATTTTTCCGACGAACTCAAAAAATCTGGTTGTCTGTGTGCTAGCCGATGGACAAAAACCAAGGCTAGGGGAGCTATTGGCTACTGGCCATGAACTTCCTTATTCTAGTCCGGTTGTACGTCATCACGTTCGAATCCGGGAGACTTTGGTGTGATTGTGTGTGGCCAAGTCCGTTCATACGGAAAGTCCGTCGGAACTCCGCCGAAAGTCCGTCGGACCTAGTGCGTCGAAAAGTCCGCTCGTGTGTACGCGGCATAAGTACAAAAAATGCAAAGATAGATAAAGAAGGAGAGAGAATTGTGTGAATTTTTCTGCTCAAATGAAAATCACAAACATTTACTTGCATTACAGAAATAAACATCCTCAGTTTCTCTGGGATTCTAAATTTGAATCACTTCCGTAATTTACCCCAAACGGTTAAGGTTTAAATTTGTCCCCTTTCCAGAATGTGTAACCACGCTGTCATATCCCATTCCTCCACTCCATTTCCTCTTACACATCATATAAAATGACTAAGTTCAGGTCAGAAAATTAAAAAGCATCTGATGTGACGGGTTGATAGAGGCAACAGAAACTGGCACGTGCTTACCGTAATTGTTATTATTTTTTTTATTTTATTATTAGCACATGAATCCCACAGAGCCTAAAATAACTCATACAATGACAGAGTAATTAATAGGCAATTTGTAGAATTCAATGTTTCAAAAAAGATAAATGAACTCTTGTATAAGCATGCTTTTAGTGTAAAAAAACAAAAAACAGAAAAACATTTCCATACCAATACTCTTCATGTCTTAGTGTTTGTTGTGGCTGAATGTCACAATGGTGGCAGGATAATTGGTCCTTGACTGATGTCTTAATAATTTGTTAAAATAAAAAGTGCATTTCGGTAAAAATAAAAAAATAATAAAAAACACTGCTTGCTCAGAATATTTATATTAAAAAAATACCTAAAACAAACAAACTGAACCCAGGTACGTTTGGCTCACCTCTAGTCGCACTCGCAACTTTATTGTTGGGGCGCCTATTCTTGAAACCCTCGTTTTTTTTACATTCTTTTTAAGTAGCGGCAGCATTTCCTGTTGAGGAAACTTGTCACGTGATCTGGCCAGCGTGTGTTGGAGGACCGGTCTCCTCAACACCCTCCACTGCCAGCTATGAGGGACACATCTACGTCATGTGTCCTGCAGTCAACTCCTCCCAGTGCCGCTGGAAGCCAAGTAATGGGGTGCGGACAGATGATGTCACCTGGACTTCAGTGAGGAATTTCTATGAACAGAAGAGAGATAAGTAAGGGAAACTGTCACAGGTACTCACCCGGGCCGAAATGCTGAGAGCTGCTCCCCTTGCGACTAGGTGCACGATGCCCCTGGAATGGGTACAGAGGGCAACGGGCACAAAGATGCACGGGTTGCCAGCAGGTGGGTTGCAGGTGGTGTGCAGTAGCGACGTAGACCTGGTGTGGCTGAAGCTGCACTGGAAGTAGACACCTGGCAGGACCACGATGAGGCAGAGGCTGTAGAGGTACCGGAACACACACTGGAGGGAGATTCTGAGGTGCATACGTGAACTGGATGTTCAAGAAGCCAGGCCGAGGGTCAAGCACAGGTAAGTCAATAAGTAGGTATCCAGAAGGCAAGCCAAGGGGGTCAAACACCACTAGCAACAAGAGAGTGTCCAGAAGGCAAGCCGAGGGTCAAACACAGGTAAGTAACTCAGAGAATGTCCAGGAGGCAAGCCGAGGGTCAAGCACAGGTGATCAGGCAGCAGGATATCCAAGAGGCAAGCCAGGGGTCAAACACAGGTAAGTAACTCAGAGAATGTCCAGTAGGCAGGCCGAGGGTCAAGCACAGATGATCAAGCAGAAGGATATCCAAGAGGCAAGCCAGGGGTCAAAAACAGGTAAGTAACTCAGAGAATGTCCAGTAGGCAGGCCGAGGGTCAAGCACAGATGATCAAGCAGAAGGATATCCAAGAGGCAAGCCAGGGGTCAAACACAGGTAACTAACTCAGAGAATGTCCAATAGGCAGGCCGAGGGTCAAGCACAGATGATCAAGCAGAAGGATTTCCAAGAGGCAAGCCAGGGGTCAAACACAGGTAACAGCAGTGGTGGTCAGGAGGGGTCCGGGTCAGGCATAGGTAATCAAGCAGATACAGGATACAAGGTACAGGATACAAGGACTGGAGCCAGCGACTCAGGAAGTAGAGACAACAAACCAGCAATTAGTGAAGGGAAAGAGAAGGCCTTTTATAGGCCAGGTAACTGGTCAGGTGGGGTACCCGGACGAGTGCGCATGCGCACTCGTCTTCTGTCAGCGCTGCGCATAGCAGTGAGCCGCACTGGGTGAGCTACAGCAGATACCCGAGCACCGCGAACCCGCGCATGCGCACCTGCTGCCCCGCGTACCTGTGCTGTTTGCCAAGCTGCTCTACCGTGCGTGCGCATTCTTGGAACCCGGCGCCGAAGTAAGGTATTTCCCTGACAGAAACACAGTGTACTAGTGGATAGCACTTCTACCTTGCACCACTAGGGTCCTTGGTTTTTATTCTGAAACAATGAATTTTCTTAGAGGAATGGCAACCAAGTGCCAACTTTCCTTCTATGGTTTCTACATTGTGCTGATTGACAGGAGCCTTGGCTGTGCACCATGTCCTGACTTAGACTAATTGGGTGGAGGATGTACAGTGCTTTTCAGTGTCCTTGGTATGAATTCTAATCAGTACATGAAAGCGAAACCCCTTGTGATAGTGTGTAAAATAATCAATAAACTAATACAATAATATGGTACTAAATTAATCTAATAAAAATGTGACATAAGGGACAGTGCAAACTAAAAAGCTTCAGTATAATAAAATTGTATTTGTATTGCATGAACCCCAATCAGGGCACTACCTTCATGGAGTTTCCATGCTCTCCCTGTGCTTGTGTGAATTTCCTCCCACGTTCTCCCATATAGCCATCCTCAACCAGGGTTCCGTGGTATCCTAGGGTTCCTCCAGATGTTGCTAAGGCTTTCTTGAGCTGTGGCCAATTGACCTCGCATCAGATGATGGCAGGTCCAACACCACTTTGGCAGAGCCAGTGGCATGACACCAATCCTTTAAGCTGCCTGTAAAGGTGGCATTCTGACCACCACTACAAGAGGGACATTCTTCCCACTGACCTCCAATGAATTAATTTTAGCAGGGGTTCCCTGAGACCTTACAATTAGGGTTCCCATGAAGTTAAAAGGTTGAGAAAGGCTGCTAGGTTTGTTTGCTCCTGTCTGAATTGGCGCTAGTATATGAGACAGAGGCCTTAGATTGTAAGCTCCTCGAGAGCAGGACTGCTGTCAAATATGTGTTTTATAAGTTGTTAGTGTTTATTATTAATAATAATAATAATAATATTAAGGACATAAGAGAGATAAGTAAGCAGTGTAGTTGAGCATCATGGAAAATGTAGTTCCAAAACATCTGGGGAGCCAAGGTTCGCCATCACTGCTCTAGGGGATCCTTGAGTTGTGGTTAATTGACCTCCCATATGATGGTGGCAGCATAGTTCTGGGTCCAACACCACTTTGGCAGGGGTAAATGGTCTACAGCCATTCTCAACCAGAGTTCTGTGGTACCCTAGGGTTCCTCTAGGGCAGTGATGGCGAACCTTGGCACCCCAGATGTTTTGGAACTACATTTCCCATGATGCTCAACTACACTGCAGAGTGCATGAGCATCGTGGGAAATGTGGTTCCAAAACATCTGGGGTGTCAAGGTTCGCCATCACTGCTCTAGGGGCTCATTAACCTGTGGCTAGTTGACCTCCCATATGATGATGTCAGCATAGTTCTGGGTCCAACACCCCTTTGGCAGGGGTAAATGGTCTAAAGCCATTCTCAACCAGAGTTCTGTGGTACCCTAGGGTTCCTCTGGGGCAGTGATGGCGAACCTATGGCACGCGTGCCACACCTGGCACGCAGAGCTATTTCTGTGGGCACCCGAGAGAGTCCAGGTTTGCGGCGGTGAGAGCACGGAAGCAAGCACGAGTGAGTGGGCAGCCTCTGCAGAGAAAGTTACAGGCCTGAGAGCATGGGAGGGAGAGAAGAGCTTCACCGCCTCCTTGATGGCCAAAGAGGCGAGCAGTGGGCGCAGCATCCCCGGTGCCTTCTGGAGTCTGGATTTCTCAAACCTCCTCTTCAACAGTGAGGCCTGGAGAACAGGCTGACTGGGGGTCCGGAAGGACAGGTGGGAGGAGCAGGCTGCGATGGGAGCTGCTGGATAGAACAGAGCAGAGAGCTCCCCAGGATGAAGGGAGGAGACTGGCATGGAAGGTACCGGACACAATCATACACCAACTACCCACATACAAATACTGGGGCAGGGGGCAGAGCAGGGACTGCATATAGGGACAGAGCTAGAGGTCTTTCTCTCATCTCCCTCCTCACTCTCCTCTCAGCCCCCCTGTCTCAGCCCCCCCTCCCTCTCTCTCCTTCAGCGCGCTCCCTCTCTCAGCACCCCTCTTTCTCAGTCCCCCTCTCTCTTTCACACCCTCTCTCTCTCTCTCTCATGCACCCCCTCTCTTTATCACCCTCTCTCTCTCAGCCCCGCTCTCTCACATCTACCTCTCTCTCAGCCCCCCCCCCCCTCCCGCTAATTGCAGTGTTGGCACTTTGAAATAAATAAGTTTGTTTTGGGTTGCAGTTTGGACACTCAGGCTCAAAAAGGTTCGCCATCACTGCTCTAGGGGCTCCTTAACCTGTGGCTAGTTGACCTCCCATATGATGGTGTCAGCATAGTTCTGGGTCCAACACTACTTTGGCAGGGGTTCCCTGAGACCTGAAAACTATTTTAAGGTTTCCTTTGATGTAAAAATGATGAGAAAGACTGCCCTAAAGACATACTGCTAGGTTAGTTAGTCTCAATCTGTGCTAGTATGTGTGTTATGAACCTTAGATTGTAAGCTCCTTGAGGGCAAAGACTGATGCCAAATATGTAAAGCACTGCAGTGCTTATTAAATACCTATAATAAGTAAAAGAATAATAAAAAAAAAAAAAACAGGGAATGGCAGGGGGATGGAGAAACCAATTACGCCTCTAAAATCAAACTTTGCTGGAGTTGGACTTTAAGCTTTAAAGGTGTTGTTTGCATATTTCTCAGCATTTCTCAATTTTGCATATTTTTTTTTCTTTTTTTTTTTCTGCAGGCTGAATGATGAAGGAGCTTCTGTTTCAGATGTCCCACTTTGCAGCGAGATTTAATGGATTAGCTAAGATGATGTGAAAAATGGGGCACCTGATTTATTACCTGCAATGTCTCATTTTTGCCGACTGCAGCAATTCTCATCAAACACAAGGCTTCCACTGCTGTCTAAAGCCTGCTTGGAAATAAGTGCTGTTTTGTGTTCTTAGTTATGCCCCGAAGGCACAAGCAGTGCACCCTTCTCAGCTGTTTCTGTCCAGGCATTTTAAAGAGGAAGTTTAATTTTATACTATAAAAAAAAAAAAAAAAAGGGAGAGAGAGAGAGAAAACGGTACTTAATTATCTGGCTGTGAAACAGCAGTGCCCTTTCTTAATTTTAGTAGCTAATAAAATTGTGTTCCTGCATTTAATGTCTTGTGCTTCGAAGGCAATCCAAGTTTGGCTATTTGAATAGAATATTTTATGAACTGTTATACACTGCACTATGGTTTTTAGAGTGCGGCTAGGACATATTTTACGGAAGATTTACGGGTGTTTTTTATTTAAAACAATATATTAAAGGGAGAGGAGGACGTAATTCTCGGCAAATTTTTAGTATTAAAACAAAACTGATGTGGAGCAAGAACGCCTAATTTAGCATTTTTTCCACTCCCGAGATCCTATAAAGAATAGTTTTTTTTTTCTTTTTCTTCAACAGCTTCTCACACCTGGATCGTTAATTTAATGTGTCTTCTGCCAAGACGCAAATTATGGTTTCGGATTGAGGACTATTTGGTTTTTAATGGCTGTGTGAAAAGTAACCAGTTCTTTTTTCAGTAAGTAGACAGGAAGTGCCCTGTATTGTGTATACATGATATATATATATATATATATATATATATATATATATCTCTCAAAGTTCGGATCCAAGCAAAACTTTTGTTGTACAAAAGTAACCCCAAATGGTGCTAACAAAAAAAAAAGCTACACAATCTGCAAAACTCACCTCCTCTCTGGTGCTTCCCCCAGTACCTCTTCCCCAGTGGTGGCTGGTGGGTCTTTTTTTTGGAGGTGGTAAACAACCACCCCCAGGGTGGCTGGAGGTGGCACTGCACTCGCTGTCTGCCAGTCCGTCCGGCACTTACCCCATCTAGGTGGCGGGTGGCGGGCTGCAGTTAGTGGCTCCGGTGTCCTCCAGCATGGCGGACCTCATCTAGGTGGTGGGTGGCGGGCTGCAGTTAGCGGCTCTGGTGTCCTCCAGCATGGCGGACCTCATCTAGGTGGTGGGTGGTGGGCTGCAGTTAGCGGCTCCGGTGTCCTCCAGCATGGCGGACCCCATCTAGGTGGTGGGTGGTGGGCTGCAGTTAGCGGCTCCGGTGTCCTCCAGCATGGCGGACCCCATCTAGGTGGCGGGCTGCGGGCAGCGTCTCTGGTGTCCTCTCCTCCAGCACGGTCTTTTCCGCTGTGCGTCTCCTCTTAGGCGCTAGGATCGGCTGATTTTATTGCCCAATCGGGAAACGGGTCTCACGACCCGCTTCCTGATTGGCGGGGAGGACATTTAGCGTGAAAAGTCCCATGGCCTTTGACTTGAAGATGCCTCATTCTATTTGGTGGACATTTGACTGTAAACTGCCGCTGAGAAAGTTTGAATTTCCAGCTGGAATTATTTTGCTGTCAGCCAGTCAATCTTTATTCTGTCCTCAACCATGGCCACCAGGCATTAGAAATACCAGTAAAATTGGTCATGAATTGAGTAATATAGATTTGCATTGCCTTCGCTAAGCCTATGCTTTGCTTGCAAAAGGGCCTATGATGACTTCAAAACTTGACCTGGAGATACCTGAAAGTTTTTACAGAAAGGCATAGTCTTCCATGAAGCTGAAAGAAATACCCCACCGCCTTCTGGGAAAGTCCCATGGCCTTTGACTTGAAGATGCCTCAGTCAAACTGGTAATGAATTGAGTAATGTAGAGTTGCGTTACCTTCGTCAAGCTATGTTTTGCTTGCAAAAGGGCCTGTCTTCCATGAAGCTGAAAGTTTTACCCCACTGCCTTCTGGGAAAGTCCCATGGTCTTTGACTTGTAGATGCCTCCTCATTCTATTTGATGGACATTTGGCCATAAACTGCCTCTGAGAAAGTTAGAATTCCCAGTTGGAAGCATTTTGCTGTCAGCCAGTCAATTTTCATTTTGTCCTCAATCGTGGCCATCAGGCATTATAAATACCAGTCAAACTGGTAACGAATTGAGTAATGTAGAGTTGCGTTACCTTCGTCAAGTTATGTTTTGCTTGCAAAAGGGTCTACGGTGACTTCAAAACATGACCTGGGGATACTTGAACGTTTTTACAGAAAGGCATAGTCTTCCATGAAGCTGAAAGTAATACCCCACTGCCTTCTGGGAATGTCCCATGGCCTTTGACTTGGAGATGCCTCATTCTATTTCGTGGACATTTGGCCATAAACTGTCTTGGAGAAAGTTCGAATCTCCAGTTGGAAGCATTTTGCTGTCAGCCAGTCAATTTTCATTTTGTCCTCAACCGTGGCCACCAAGCATTATAAATACCAGTCAAACTGGTAACGAATTGAGTAATGTAGAGTTGCGTTACCTTCGTCAAGTTATGTTTTGCTTGCAAAAGGGCCTACGGTGACTTCAAAACATGACCTGGAGATACCTGAAAGTTTTTACAGAAAGGCATAGTCTTCCATGAGGCTGAAAGAAATACCCCACCGCCTTCTGGGAAAGTCCCATGGCCTTTGACTTGGAGATGCCTCATTCTATTTGGTAGACATTTGGCCATAAACTGCCCCTGAGAAAGTTGGAAACTCCAGTTGGGATTATTTTGCTGCCAGACAAGTCAATCTTCATTGTGTCCTCAATCATGGCCACCAGGCATTAGAAATACACAATCCCTCTCGCCTTCTTATCAGTAACAGCAGTAACTTATACATTGTAACCTTCTCAAAATACCTTGAAGTCTGTCCAATGGTATACACCAGCCAATCCATACATTGACAAAACCTCAGAGGAACTAAAAAAAGGAATAGTAATATTTACTTCCCAACCACAAAAGTAATATAATTATACTACGTATCAACATTAATATTTAGGATTTGTCAGAAAAACGGTACGCCGTAGCTGTCATGATCTTGGAAATTAAAACATTATGAGCTGTACATCTCCGCATACAAAGAAACCGCAGAGCCACGCTGTGCTTTTATATCTTTAAAATAAAATTAACTTAAATATATTATTTCAATGCATAGATGATTCATTGTGATAGAAAAGGGGGGGGGGGGGATGCTAACAGTTCACCGCAAGAGTTTGGTGAAATTCCAAAACTTTTCTCTCTTTTTCCTTATTTTCCCCGGTGATTGTCATTATTGTTCTAAAGAGTTGTTTTGAAGTACAGATCGAATACATTTGTAGAGTTCAAGCACAATTACCCCATTGGACGTGACAGAAATTGTACAACCAGTCAGAAAAAATGAAATCTTACATAAAGTTGGACTGGTAGGAATGTTAGAAGAGAACGCAGAGGAAACACTTAGATACAAGCTTGATAAGCTTTAGTAGAAGTCAACTGAACAGACTTAACGTGGATGTAGAGAATAAGATTTCCTTTCATTTGAGCCCAGTCTTGCCACACAGATTTACTCCAGCCCTGAGAAATCCTCTTTTATTGTTCAGTTAGAAATATCTTGACAAAGTGCTGAAAACTTTGTCAAAAACGCCCCCCTTGCTGTGAGTGACAGGTGATTTACATATCTCATGCACTAGCCTGAGACAGGCACATCCTGTGTAATTATAAAAAGTGAGAAATTCACCCCTCCCCCACAACATTCCTTTCCATCACCATTAGACATTAATGGCTGTGTGTTGAGTTATTCTGAGGGGACAGAAAATTTACACTGTTATACAAGCTGTACACCCACTACTTTACATTGTAGACAAGTGTCATTTCCTCAGTGTTGTCACATGAAAATATAGAATACAATATTTACAAAAATGTGAGGGGTGTACTCACTTTTGTGAGATACTGTATACTGTGGATTTATATCCCTTTCCTTCTATCACATCCTGGTTCGCCTTCCAGTTTACCTTCTATATATATAGGCATACCAATGCTTGAGCAACTTCCTAGTTTCTCCATGCTCCTACTTTCCTGAGTATTACTTGTATTCTGTGTCTGATTTCCAGTGTACTGACCCCGGATTTGTCTACCGTTTTTGCCTGAAGGCCACGTGCCATGACCTCGGTTGTTTCTCTGATTTTCTGTAAAAATTTAGGGAGTGAACACCACTCCAGGTGAGTATCCACTGTTCCCAATGCCACTGCACACTGATGGGTGCTGGCCCTGTACGCCACAAGAATCTCAATGTGAAGAAGGTCTGGCTGGCCGCACTTCCGTAAATCACCTTAAGGCCCCTTTCACACTGGGGCGGGAGCCGCGGTGACGGTAAAGCAGCGCTATATTTAGCGCTGCTTTACCGTCGTTTTAGCCGCGGTATTCGGCCGCTCGCGGTGCGGTTTTACCCCCCGCGAGCGGCCGACAAAAGGGTTAAAGACCCCCGCAGAGCGCCGCCGTAGCAGTGCTTTGCGGCGGTATTGCCGCGGTATTACCGCGGTGTCCCATTCAAATCAATGGGAAGGAGCGGTATAGGACTCCTATACCGCTCCAAAGATGCTGCTAGCAGGACTTTTTTGACCGTCCTGCCAGCGCACCGCTCCAGTGTGAAAGCCTGCCAGCTTTCACACTGGAGTGAATTTTCAGACGGTATACAGGCGCTATTTTTAGCGCCGTACCGCCTGAAAAACGCCCCAGTGTGAAAGGGGCCTTATTGATGCAGAAAATTCACAACGGCAATCCACAATGTACAAATGAGGGGTATAGCATACCGCTAACGCATTTCGCGCCATTCTTGGTGCTTATTCATGGCTCCTTATGGGTTGTTCATTATTGATATGGCAGTATCTTAGACAGGTATTGGGTGGGCAGGGGTAACTTAAAGGGTAACTACGCAAAAAGTATAGTTATCCTATTGCTACTGCTTTGCCCTGCATGGCCATCGCATGGGTTCACTTAAAGTGGCATAGAGAATAGATTTTTTTAGCTGTATCAATGTACACACTGCACATCGCACACTATAGAAGGGTATTAATGTTGTCAGTTAGTCTCTGTTTGCTCTGCAGTTGAGATAGCTTAGCAAGCAGATGCTTTGCGTTAACCGTTCCTTAGTGACGGAGATGGGGCTGTTACGCCTAGTGCCTCTGGCGGCCGAAGCACCGGCAACCAAGGATGGAGGTATCATCAATTCCATCAATCAATGGGGCAGAAAGAGTGCTTTTCACGGCTGTGTTTGCTCTGCTTCGCTCTATGTAATCATCTAATTGATAGACATCAAGAGATTGAGGAACTCTTCAATTTGCTCAGTTTTATGACACCGGCTTAGAGATACAAGTCTGTCAAGTATTTCCCTAATGCAAGAGCTAATGCAATTTAAACCTTTATTGCTGTGCTACTCCTGAACTGTGCAATCACTGCAACTGAACTCAGTACCCGAAACTCAAAAACAAAAATGTAATATATTACAGCTTACCAGTCCTTATGTACACACGAGCGGACTTTTCGACTGCAAAGGTCCAACGGAACGAATCCGTCAGACAATTCGATCGTGTGTGGGCTCCATCTGACTTTTTCTGTCGAAAAATCTGACGGACTTTAGAAATAGTTTCAAATTTTTTCGACGGACCTCCGTCGGACCCAGTTCCTATCGAGAAATCCGCTCGTCTGTATTCTAGTCCAACGGACGAACAACGACGCTAGGGCAGCAATTGGTTACTGGCTACGAACTTCCTTATTCTAGTCCGGTCGTACGCCATCACGTTCGAATCCGTCGGACTTTAGTGTGATTGTGTGTGGCCAAGTCCGTTCATTCAGAAAGTCCATCGGAACTCCGCCGAAAGACCGTCGGACCTAGTCTGTCGAAAAGTCCGGTCGTGTGTACGCGGCATTAGAGGTGGTGGTTGCTTTAGTTTTCAATTTGCCTTTATTGTTAGCTGGTGATCCTGCCACTATCACACTTCCTGCTCTAAGGTATCTACACTCACTTCTCCACTATATCTATGGACCTATGGTTGTCACCCAGGATGGATTTCAAACATGTCTGCCTGTTCATCTCCATACATGGGGAACTGATGGGATTAGTAGTTTACAGAAGGAGCATATGATTGCTTGTTCTTTCTGTTAAGCTCATAAGAAGTGACAAAGACACATCATTCCTGGTAGAATCAGTAGGTATTCTCTGTACTTGAAGAAAATGTTCTTAGCCTAAAAAAGGAAAACAAATCCAACCATCACATCTAAAGACCCTAATGTCTTGTACACACGATCGGACATTGATCGGACATTCCGACAACAAAATCCATGGATTTTTTCCGACGGATATTGGCTCAAACTTGTCTTGCATACACACGGTCACACAAAGTTGGTCGGAAATTGCGAACGTCAAGAACGCAGTGAGGTACAACACGTACGACGAGCCAAGAAAAATGAAGTTCGATAGCCAGTACGGCTATTCTGCTTGATTCCGAGCATGCGTGGAACTTTGTGCGTCGGAATTGTGTACACACGTTCCGAATTTCCGACAACGGATTTTGCTGTCGGAAAATTTGAGATCCAGATCTCAAATTTTGTGTGTGACGGAAACTCCGATGGAAAATGTCCAATGGAGCCGACAAACGGTCGGAATTTCGGACAAAAAGCTCCCATCGAACATTTTCCATCGGAAAATCCAACCGTGTGTAGGCTGCAATATATTACATTTTTGTTTTAGAATTTAGTTATCCTTGAAAGGAAATCTTTCACTTTCCCATTCAGAGTGGCCATATTTTTAGGCGCTTCTGACCATATATCCAGGATTTTACCTATTGAAACCAGAGAGAGGCAGCAGCCTGGGACCCCAACCAGGTCTACATACAGTACACTGCTGTTTTTATGGGTTTACCTCCTCCAGGGAGCACCCATCACCCCCTCCCCTCAATTCCCATTGGAATTGCACTAAAACCGATACTCATCCTTAGTGGTTCAGCATTGCCATAAATCTAAATGTTTCTCTTGAAGGACCAGATATCCAGGATGTTAACTTCTACTGAACGATCTCCCTATCATTACCAGAGAGACAGCAGCCTGGGACCCCAACCATGTCTACATACACTGCTGATTTTATTGGTTTACCTCCTCCAGGGTCCCATTATTTCTCCCCCAGTCCCATTAGACTTGTACTAAAACCGATACTCAACCTTACCGGATCGGCATTCCCACAAATCTAAAGGTTTCTCTTGAAGGACCAGATATCCAGGGTGCTACCTGCTGGTGAACGATCTCCCTATCATGACCATAGAAACAGCAGCCTGGGATCCCAACCAGATCTACATACACCACTGTTTTTAGGGGTTTACCTCCTCCAGGGAGCACACATCACCTGCTTCCCCCCAATTCCCATTGGAATTACACCAAAACCGATACTCATCCTTAGGGGTTCAGCACTGCCACAAATTTAAAAGTTTCTCTTGAAGGACCAGATATCCAGGATGTTACCTCTTACTGAACAATCTCCTTATCACGACCATATACACTGCTGTTTTTCTAGGTTTACCTTCTCCAGGGAGCACACACCACCTCCTCCCCCCAATACCCATTGGACTTACACTAAAATTTATAGTCAACCTTAACTTTTTTCCGATTGTGTGTAGAGAATTCCGACGGACAAAGTGCCACGCATGCTCAGATTACGAGACCAAAGCTATTGGCTACTGGCCTGTACATAGTCATACGCAACGAACGTCACCACGTTCAGAATGATCGGATTTTCCGACAACTTTGTCCGACCGTGTGTATGCAACACCAGTGTCAGACAAAATCCGTCGGAAAAAATCAGACGGATTTTGTGGTCGGAATTTCCGACCGTGTGTACGCGGGCTAAAGCCCCATACACACGCGCGGATTATCCGAGGACCAGGTCCGTCATACTTTGTCTGATGTTGGTTTTGCGTACACACGGTCGGACATTGTCGGAAAATCCGATCATTCTGAACGTGGTGACGTTTGTTGCCTACGACGGGACTACGTAGAGGCCAATAGCTTTGGTCTTGTAATGTGATCTGAGCATGCGTAGCACTTTGTCCGTCGGAATTCGCTACACACGATCGGAGTGATGTTGTTGGAAGTCACAGGAAGTGTACAGGAAAGCAATTATTTTGTTATTATGTATTTCTTGCCTTGACAGTTGTTATTTGCCCAGAAGGGGAAGGTTCTGTGTGCGGTGGCAAAGGGTCAGAATCTGGTAAAGATCATGGGCTTGATAGTTGGACTGTAATCTCACTAGGACAGTCTGGGCCTTGCCTAGAGTTCCCAAGGGGGTGATGTCTCCATGTCCATCTTTAAAGTAGCGGGATTTCTGGAGAGCAATATGCAAAAGATTACAGTGACTCTTTGCTTAGTGACCCAAGATGAAGAGGCTGTAAAAAAGGTTAATGGCAGTAAGAGATAACCCTTGTGTGTCTCGCTATGTTACATATGGTGGCGTCTACAAACAGGATCAAGAGCATCCTTTGGATGAAGACAGCACCGAGGAGGAAGGGTGATGCCCTTTAGGCTGCTGGGCACCAATCTGCATGTGGGGGCAAGAAGCAAAGGGACCAACTGATCATGGTGCCTAGTGGTATACCCAAGGCAAAAGGGCAAAATTAATTTTGGACCCGGGCCTCCATTTCCACCCTGTTGAGGGCCTGGCTTTCTGCCGTTATGGCAGAATGGAGGCGTTGCTACCTTTGTGCCTGGGTTGCTCTGAGGCTGCGGAGGAGATGACTTTTTGGGCCGTGGAAGCTACCATCACTTTTAATTTCAGTTTCTCTCTGATTGGGGCAAGCCAGGTGAAGGGTATGGATGGAACTATCTGTTTTAGAGAAGTGAGGCCTGAGAGGAGACTCCCTGTGTGGAGGAACGGGTTGTGGTCCCTTGCCCTGCGCGTTCTTCCTGAGAGGGCTGTGGGACAATATCCCTTGTACCTTTGTCGAATTGTCCCAAGGGTCAGTTAACTTTACCACTGAGGTTGGGGTCTTGTCACCATCCCACAGGAACTCGATGCGAGCGGCTCCCACTGAGTGCAGAAAGGGGACAAGGGAGTTGCAGTTGCCTGGGGTGTAGAGCAGATTTCGACACCCCCACTGGATGATCTCCCTGCAGAGCCACCTACAGTGTGCAGGGAGGTACTAGAGCTGGCTGGGTGCTTCGGCTTAATACAGCAACACAAAGAAGACATGTGGAAGATGGTGGAGCTTTTAAAGAGGGAGGCAGGAGATGGGGGCAGTTGAAGGGGGGTTTCATGCAGAGGTCGAAGCTGAAGAGGGGTAAAGGTGATATGCGGATAAGGGATGCAGAGGTAAGCAGCTGTGAAAGAAGGCTGAACTCTGCAAGCTATGTGTAGTACACCCCTTAACTCTAACTCTATACTCTGTGTGTAGTACACCCCTGAACTTTGCACTCTGTGTGCAGCGCACCCCTTAACCCTGCACTTTGTATGCAGCACACCCCTGAACTTTGCACTCTGTATGCAGCAAACCCCTGAACTCTGCACTTTGTATGCCGCACACCCCTGAACTCTGCCATAGTGCACCCCGGAACTCTACACGTAGCACACCCCTGAACTCTGCACTTTGTATGCAGCACACCTCTGAACTCTGCCATAGTGCACCCCGGAACTCTACACGTAGCACACCCCTGAACTCTGCCATAGTGTACCCCTGAACTCTACACGTAGCACACCTTTGAACTCTGCCATAGTGCACCCCGGAAATCTACACGTAGCTCACCCCTGAACTCTGCCATAGTGTAACCCGGAACTCTACACGTAGCACACCCCTGAACTCTGCCATAGTGCACCCCAGAACTCTACACTTAGCTCACCCCTGAACTCTGCCATAGTGCACCCCAGAACTCTACACGTAGCACACCTTTGAACTCTGCCATAGTGCACCCCGGAAATCTACACGTAGCTCACCCCTGAACTCTGCCATAGTGCAACCCGGAACTCTACACGTAGCACACCCCTGAACTCTGCCATAGTGCACCCCAGAACTCTACACTTAGCTCACCCCTGAACTCTGCCATAGTGCACCCCAGAACTCTACATGTAG
Source organism: Lithobates sylvaticus (assembly GCA_028564925.1). Lineage (NCBI taxonomy): Eukaryota > Metazoa > Chordata > Amphibia > Anura > Ranidae > Lithobates > Lithobates sylvaticus. The sequence goes on from CM053035.1 coordinate 198,406,237, forward strand.
CTCACCCCTGAACTCTGCCATAGTGCACCCCGGAACTCTACACGTAGCACACCCCTGAACTCTGCCATAGTGCACCCCGGAACTCTACACGTAGCTCACCTCTGAACTCTGCCATAGTGCACCCCGAAACTCTACACATAGCACACCCCTGAACTCTGCCATAGTGCACCCCTGAACTCTACACGTAGCTCACCTCTGAACTCTGCCATAGTGCACCCCGGAACTCTACACATAGCACACCCCTGAACTCTGCCATAGTGCACCCTGGAACTCTGTGTGTAACAGCTCATCCACCCCCCCCCCCAAATCTGCACTTTGTACGTATTGCATTCTTGAAATTGAATGCCTCTTTAAAACCTTTCCAGTGTTAGTGAAGTTTTACTTGGGGGGTCGTGGTTGAGTTCCTGCACCTATTATCAGAGAAAAGAAAGCCCTGGTTATCTATGATCTGTGCTATCAACCTAGAAAGCATTTTATTGGTCCAGACGACAGTGTGCCATCCACCTCATCCCAAGCACCGAAAGGGCCATCAATTAGCCATTCAATTATACATGTTTAATCAACTGACGCACAAACGTCCAACCACCACCATTCTCAAGTAGTCATCACCATAAAAATACTATTTGATTCCTTAGGAAAATAACAGCGAGCGTTGCGGATGTGCCGTTTTAATTGATAACAGCCAGGGTAACGAGCGAGCTAATGCTTGTTATTTGGTGGCGAATTGATGCTAATAGCCTTCAATTCACGTTAATAATTTCAGTCAGTTTGTGTGTTTAACCTGCATGGCTGCATTAAGTGGATATAAATTGGGCCTTGAGCTGTTTATGACATCCAGCTTTTAGAGCCGCTTCCAGGGTGTAATGTAAAGGGTGGTATATCCAGGGTAGTTCATTCAGACATCACAGATGCTAAAATACATATTAGTATTTATTTAATAGCATATATAGAGTCACATGTCATATCCTTTCAGAATAACTGCCTTCCGCTGAGAAAGAGAAATTACCTTTTAGTTACATGGATACATAGATAGATCAAATTAAGACATATGTCCATCAAGCTTAGCCTTTAAAGGGAAAGGATCGTGTATATTTATGGAGACTATATATTAAATTAATAATCATTTTTATATGATTTTAGTGTTTTTTATTAACCTTGCTCTTTCAGATTTTGTCATTGTATTAAATATAGAGATTTATAGATTGGCCACTAGAGGGGGCTCCCAGTGATTCAGTGCAATTACTCTGTGTCTTAATAACTGAGATAACAGATAACAGTCACAGAGGAAGCACACTGTTTGACTGTCCCCATGTACAGTGCCTTGAAAATGTATTCATACCCCTTGAGATTTTTCACATTTTGTTACAACCAAAAACGTAAATTTATTTTATTGGGATTTTATGTGATAGACCAACACAAAGTGGCACATAATTGTGAAGTGGAAGGAAAATGATAAATGATTTTCAAATTTTTTTACAAATAAATATGTGAAAAGTGTGTGGGGGGGGGGGGGGTAAATCTGTATGGCGCCCCCCTGAGTCAATACTTTGTAGAACCTCCTTTCTCTGCAATTACAGCTGCAAGTCTTTTTGGGGATGTCTCTACCAGCTTTGCACATCTAGAGAGGGACATTTTTGCCCATTCTTCTTTGCAAAATAGCTCAAGCTCTGCCAGATTGGATGGAGAGCGTCTGTGAACAGCAATTTTCAAGTCTTGCCACAGATTCTCAATGGGATTTAGGTCTGGGCTTTGACTGGGCCATTCTAACACATGAATATGTTTTGATCTAAACCATTCCATTGTAGCTCTGGCTGTATGTTTAGGGTCATTGTCCTGCTGGAAGGTGAACCTCCCCCCCCCCAGTCTCAAGTCTTTCGCAGACTCTAACGCCGCGTACACACGAGCGGACTTTTCGATAGGAACTGGGTCCGGAGGAGTTCCGGCGGGAAAATTTAAAACGTGTCCTATTTCTAAAGTCCATCAGAATTTTTGACAGTAAAAGTCCGATGGAGCCCACACACGATCGAATTGTCCGACTGATTCGTTCCGTCTGACCTTTGCTGTCGAAAAGTCCAGTCGTGTGTACGCGGCATTACAGGTTTTCTTCTACGATTGTCTTGCACAAATGCTGAAACTATGGTCAATAATTCCAATGTGTGAAGGGAGCGGGCTGACAGTCCATTGCCACTGATGGGAGGGTAGTTGACCTCTTAGCTTTGGTGATGGCTTCTTCTTCTTCCTGGACTGGCTAGTCGGTGCTGATGCTGTGTGGCAGATGTATCTGTTGACAGTAATTCACAGAGGGGTTTTGCAATTCTGGAAAAGTTTTGGACGTAAGGGCGATAGTAGGAAAGGAATCCTAGTAGTTTCCTGAGTTCTCCAACAGTCTTTGGCTGGTTGTTCTTCAAGGCCAGCACAGGCTCAGTGTCTGCTGGATCCATGGAAAGGCTATCTTTGGACACGATCTTGCCCAAGAATCTGACTTTGTTTCGGAAGAGTTCACACTTCCTAGATGTTAACTTGACTCCATGTTGCTGATACTGTTGCAGTACCAACCAGACAGGCTCCACATGTTCTTGGAATGATCTGCTGTGAACCAGGTTGTCATCTAAGTACGGCAGACAGATCTCATCCCTCAGTCCCATTAAACAGCTTTCCATGCTGCGTGGAAATTCAGCTGGTGCAGAGCTAAGGCCAAATGGTATTCGGATCCACTCATACAGACCCTAAGGTGTGATGAAGGCAGTCAGTGGCCGACTGGATTCTTCTACAAATCCTTGATGGTAGGCTTTCCCTTGGTCTAGCACCGAAAATCATGAACTTCCTCCTAAGCTGTCCGGCATGTCTTGGATCCTAGGAATTGGATAGCGGTCAGGGATGGACTTCTGGTTCAATTCTCTGCAGTCTCAACACAGTCCTAAACTACTGTACAATGTGTGATGATGAGTATGAAGGATTTGACTCTGCAATCCATCTGCAGTTCAGCAGATCCTGCATGTACTCTTTCACTTCTTGGTGCAGTGGTTTCGGTACAGACATGTAAGTTCTCCTAACAGCTGTGTTGTCTGTGAGGTGAAGTTGCAATTGTAGGTAAGGACTACATCCTACATCAGAGTCATCTTTGGCGAAAGCATTGCATTCCTCCCTTAACATTGTCTTGACTACCTGTTGATCCTCCTCCGGTAGGTGTTCGATAGGCACTGGTGGATCCCAGTGTTCCCGATTAGCATCACTTACCGGTGACTGACTAGTGTTTAGGTTATCCACTCAACCTTCCAGTCCTGGTCTGGATGTCTGTGGCCGATGAGTTACTAATTGAGTGGCCACACTCACTGATTGTTTCACTTTTACCTGAGCTGAGTATGTTGCCTTTATGGGCTCGAGGCACCCCATCCTAGTCTGACCTGGTAAAATAATGTCCCGCTTAGTTGTGTTCCAAACTGGGATGGATAGTTTGGAAAATCAGTTGGGTAACCTTTGGAAGGGATCTGGGTTCACCCTTCCAGCTGTGGCACTGTTGGTGGTTTGAGAGCTTGTTAATTTGCTACCGACAAGAGTTACACTTTGGGACACAGGGTTGGTTCTAGCACAGGTTACTGTTGGTCCCTTGACAGCAACCCTCTCCCGTTTAACTGGTTGGGTCTGGTCGTTTTGCAGTACCTCGCTAAATGTCCAGATTGACCACAGTTGAAGCAATGGTCACAGGTAGTTCTCTGACCAGTTTTTTTACAAGATTGACAACATCCCATGCTCATGCCCACTGTTAATATTAGAAGAAATGGCCGCACTGCGTACTCGATCAAAATTCTTTTTTATTCAGAACATCCCAAGTGTTGACGAAAGACAGAAAGCTGGTAGATGCATTTCACACACTCCAAGTGCGCCGCTTAATCATTAGCTTTCTGTCTTTTGTCAACATGTGGGATGTTGTGAATAAAAAATAATTTTGATTGAGTACGGAGTGCGGCCATTTCTGCTATTATTGACTGCATGCGGAAGCGAGCCAAGGCGGGCACCTGTCCAGATCATTAGGCATTTAATTTCACCTGGAGCAGCAAGTTTTCTTGTTTGGATATCATGCCCACTGTAAACTGAGGCCCTCTGAATTCACGGTCTTGTTGAGTTCTCAAACCTTGGAAGAGTGTTTTCATCTCTATCATCCATTTTTGCATCTGGAGCATCAGCTTTTCCAGTTCAGAGTTGCTCTTTGATAATTGTTGGATGGTTGGACTACTTGCTTGTGGTGGGGACCAAGATATTGTGTCGGCGGGTTGTTGTCAGGACATCTGGTTCCTGAGGACACCGTAAGACATTGGACTGACACTCTTTCCCTTTCATCGAAGTGCTGGGCTGAGCTTTCTTTTGCTTCTGTTCCCTTTTCATCTCCATATTAGTGGCTTCATTCATTTTCTCTATGAGCACCACATCTGGAATGGAAGGATCGTCTAAATACTGCTTTAATTGGAACTTGATGTGGTCACTTCTCAGTCCAGTACCCACTGACCTTAGGAATTTCTTTTGCATCAGCTCAGTCCCGAAGTGTTCATCCGAGCCTTCTCCTTGTGAAACAAACAACAGGCGATCCTTCAACTCAAATAACAAATGTAGGCGCAAGAATCCTTGATTATCAATAGGTATCTCCCTGTATCATGGGAAGCCTATATAAATAAATAAATAAAAACAATAGTTCAAAGCAATATGCACAAAAGTGTAGATAAAGTCCATGAAACAACCAATATAAATCAGGTTATAGTCTATAAAAGGAAGTCAGTCCAGGAGTATATGAGAGACTTTATCCACATTACAGCACAGGGCAGTCTTCAGGGCAGAACAGAAACCATGTTCAGGGACTGTAAGCAAAAAACAAGTGGAGAAAAGGCGCCTCTGGGTGTAGTAGTTTTAGTAAAAGGAAATATCAATGCACTCAGATTTGTGAAGATAGTAAACAGCATGGTATATGTCTCTCAGTGGCGGCTCCCCAGCGATGTATGACTGTCAGCTTGATCCATGCAGTTCCAAAGAAGCACTTCCTGTGGGTGGTAAGGGCTGGCTCCGGAAGGCGGCCTCGAAAACGAGGTTTGGATAGCAGGGAAGCGACGAGCTCAGGGGGACCTAATGTCCTCACAGTGTGCTCACAAAATGCGTCCATCTTTGAAGACGTCACCCCCCTGAGCTCGTCGCTTCCCTGCTATCCAAGCCTCGTTTTCGAGGCCGCCTTTCCGGAGCCGGCCCTTACCATCCACAGGAAGTGCTTCTATGGAACTGCATGGATCAAGCTGACAGTCATACATCGCTGGGGAGCCACCACTGAGAGACATATACCATGCTGTTTACTATCTTCACAAATCTGAGTGCATTGATATTGCTGTAATAAAATTTCCTTTTACTAAAACTACTACACCCAGAGGCGGCTTTTCTCCACTTGTTTGATCCTTCAACTCAATAGTTCTAAACAGGAAATTCTGAGGAGTTTCCTTACTATTCTGTGAGATGTTTATCAGTTGTTGGTACAGTTCGGAAGCATTTTCCTCCTTGCCATGGCTTTTTAGGATTCTCCTAAGTTGCACTAGGGTCAGTCCATTCTTAATTTCAGCATACCTCTGAGACCTAGACCTTTTACCTCAGCTACCACAATTTCAGACTCCGGATACCCTTTTTGTATTCCCATGTCGATCTGGTGCATAAGGTTTGTATAGGACAGCTTGTCTTTCGGTTACTTTTCACCTATCTGACCAGCAATCTTAAAGTCCTCCCTAATTGTCACCTCTGGCAAGTTACCATGGGGAAGTCTCTGAGTAACTGGAATAGGTTCTTGTTTTGGATGACTGTCACTCGAGTCCTTGCTTTTAGTACTCAGCTCTTTTATCTGTGCCTCGATCATTCTGGACGTTTCCTGGAACTTCTCCTGCATAGTGTGGTATTGTCGTTTCAAATCTGCTAATTGCTGTTCTGGTTGGGGGTCTTTCTCACTGATGTTTGGTGCTTCAGCATTCTCCCACTTCTTCACTAGCTCACCGATGAATCTCTTAGTTGCTTGGAGAAATTCTTCACTTTCAGTCTCGACCAATTCATCTATCACCTCATTGACTATCCGCATGTAGTGGCGCCGGGTTTTTCCTTTCGCAATACTTGCTTCAGGGGCCTTGATAAACTGGCAAGTCTCAATGAGATCACCGACTGTCAGGTGAATCAGGTGAATCAGATTTAGTCTTGCAACTTTCTATATCCATCTGTGTATGATTCCCGCGCAGCAACGGTTAATACCTTAATCTTCTCTCAGCTTCGCCACGGACAGTGTAGCAGCTCTTTTCCACTTCCGTGAGCATTTTGCATTTTCTTCACCTGGCCCCACGTTGGGCGCCAAATTTTGTTGCACAGATGCTGATAGTATGGTCCATAATTCCAGTGTGCGAAGGGAGCGGGCCGGGTGAAGCCAGAAGTGCTTTTATTGAAAAGTTTCTGCAATGACACAAACACATGACCTTCAGTCGGATAGACAGGGTAGCAACTGCTATTCTATTCATAAATACTACACATCTATCAAAACTCCCAACTGTCCCCGATTTTGAGGGACTGTCCCTGATTTGGAGCAATGTCCCTTTGTCCCTCATTCCTCCTCATTTGTTCCTCATTTTGATCTGATATAGTTGTATATAAAATGCACTTTTTATCTTTTAAAAAGTGTTTTCCAGCGCTAAACCTTTCATCTGATTTCTAAATTGCTGCATTTGTACATTCCAAAAGCCAATATATAGGAATAGTAGTGGTAAAAAAAGCATTTGTGGGTTTAACAAATCTTGTTTTTTTCGTACAATTCTCCTTTAAGGGGCGTGGCAAGGGGTGTGTCCTATGCCTGCATACTTTTGCTGATAGGTGTCCCCCATTCAACCTTATCTTAAAATGTTGGGAGGTCTGCATTTATATCTATAATAATATTCTCATATACAGGAATAACATCCTCATAGAAATTAATAAACAATTGCACATGTGCTGGTATGTTATTTAATCACATAGCAGCCTTTACTGATCACAGGGATGTAAATCAATTTCACCCTATTTATAGCTTTAAATCTGCTCCCTCTTACCTGCAATGACACAAACGCATGACCTTCAGTCTGATAGACAGGGTAGCAACTGCTATTCTGTTCCCACCAGAAACAAAGGTCTGTCTTTTTGGTTCCCCCTGCTACTTTAGCAGTGGTTCCATTAAAATGTGCTCTCTGTGATTCAGGCTTTTAACTCTATGCTGTCATCTACTGGTGATTAATTAGAAATGCCATGAATTTGACTTTCTCTGTTAACAGAACTATAATCCCTTTTTTAGGGGGTACCTGATTTTGACATCCCTTACAATTGCCCTGTATTTGGCTCCATCCATCTTCCCATTAATTCTGACCAGCTTCCCTGTCCCTGCTGAAGAAAAGCATCCCCACAACATGATGCCACCACCGTGTTTCACAGTGGGGATGGTGTGTTCAGGGTGATGTGCAGTGTTAGTTTTCTACCACACATAGCGTTTTGCTTTTAGGCCAAAAAGTTCAATTTTGGTCTCATCTGACCAGAGCACCTTCTTCTACATGTTTGCTGTGTCCCCCACATGGCTTCTCGCAAACTGCAAACAGGACTTCTTATGGCTTTCTTTCACCAATGTCTTTCTTCTTGTCACTCTTCCATAAAGGGCAGATTTGTGGAGAACACGACTAATAGTTGTCCTGTGGACAGATTCTCCCACCTGAGCTGTGGATCTCTGCAGCTCCTCCAGAGTTACCATGGACCTCTTGGCTGCTTCTCTGATGAATGCTCTCCTTGCCCGGCCGGTCAGTTTAGGTGGACGGCCATGTCTTGGTAGGTTTGCAGTTGTGCCATACTCTTTCCATTTTCAGCTGATGGATTGAACAGAGCTCCGTGAGATGTTCAAAGTTTGGGATATTTTTTTATAACCTAACCCTGCTTTATACTTCTCCACAACTTTATCCCTGACCTGTCTGATGTGTTCCTTGGCCTTCATGATGGTGTTTGTTCACTAAGGTTCTCTAACAAACCTCTGAGGATTTCCCAGAACAGCTGTATTCATACTGAGATTAAATGACACACAGGTGGACTCTATTTACTGATTTAGTGACTTCTGAAGGACATTGGTTCCACTAGATTTTAGTTAGGGGCATTGGAGTAAAGGGGGGCTGAATACAAATGCACCCCACACTTTTCAGATATTTTTTTGTAAAAAAACATTGAAAACCATTTATCATTTTCCTTCCACTTCACAATTATGTGCCAATTTGTGTTGGTCTATTACATAAAATCCTAATAAAATACATTTATATTTTTGAATGTAACATGTAACATCAACTTGCGCGCTTACAACTTATCCAAAACACGGCGGCAAGACTGATAACAGGAAAAAAAAACTGGGAATCCATCTCCCCATCCCTGAGGAGCCTACATTGGCTAAACGTAAGGAATCGGGTCTTTTTCAAGACCCTCTGCCTCACCCACAAATGCACTTATGGAAACGCTCCGCAATACCTTCTCGAGAAAATAAAACACTACATACCCAATCGCAGTCTTCGATCGGCTAATCAAAATCTCCTCCTCATTCCTAAATCCCGCTACAAATCAAAGGGGGAACGGAGATTCGCTGTCCAAGGACCACGGCTATGGAACGCGCTACCAACCGACATCCGCATGGAAGAAAACCATCAGGCCTTCAGGAAGAAACTCAAGACCCACCTTTTCTAGAAGCCTGACAACAAAGCACGAATACAGCGCCTTGAGGCGATTCAGTTCGCATTGTAGCGCTATATAAGTTATTCATTCATTCATGACAAAATGTGGAAAATTTCAAGGGGTGTGAATACTTTTTCAAGGCACTGCTTATATATATAAAATTATATAAAGAAACTAAATTTTGTATTTAAAGCATTAAGACATGAAATCTAGGCAGATAAAAGACACAAATTACTGCAGCTGTGGTAATACATCACTACATTTATTTTTTTAAATGCAAGCCATGTAGGTACCTGAATGTGACCTGGTATCAGCCTCTTGCAGCCCCCAGTACAGCAGGGCTAGAGTTCACTGTTTATGCTGATCTGGATGCCAAATGTCATCCTTTGCCTAGTCCTTACTATTAATCACTTTGTATGCTAAATTGTGTTACTACCATTGTATAGCGGTACCCCCGTATGGGGCTGCTAAGTGATGTGGCCCACCTGTCACCCTGCCTAGCCCGGCGTTCACTTCTCAGTCCCTATCAGGAAGAAACAGTCCATTGTTTCAAGTCCTGATTAGGATGAGTTACGCCCCTTGTTACCATAAAGGTACAATTGTAATATTCATGTGATACACGCCGCATCTTTCCAAATAACTGTTCTGCTTTATTATGACACAATTGAAGGTTTTTATACACATGATTACGTAGGTATCACATTAATATTACAATTGTACGTTTATGGTAACAAGGGGCGTAACATAGGCAGGCTAATTCTAATCAGGATTCGAAAGAATGCAAACATGTAATGAAAACATTATTAGTGCCGTGTGTAGTTATTATTCATTTGGAGCCACTAATCAATATGAGGATAGGAGTTGCCTATCTATAAAATATCCATTTCAGGTACTATCTCCTTGGTTCTGAGGCTGCTGGGTGACAATCAGTGTTGGTCATCTTACTTTAAAAAAGTAATTAGTTAAGTTACAAATTACTTCTCCCAAAAAGTAGTTTCGTTAGTAACTCGGTAACCACATTGGAAAAGTAATTAGTTACTCAGCAAAGTAACTGTGACAGGGGTGACAGCGGTGGTACTTCAGGGGGTGGCAGCGGTGGTATTTGGGGGGGGGGTGGCAGTGGTGGTGTGGTACTTGGGGGGTGGCAGTGGTGGTGGTGTACAGTACTTGGGGGGGTGGCAGCGGTGGTGTACTGGGGGGGGGTGGCAGGCAGCGGTGGTATTTGGGGGGGTGGCAGCGTTGGTGGTGCCATCCTCTCCCACCACCATCTCTGCCTCGTACTGATCCCACCCCCCACCACCACTGATCTCATCCCTACCCTATCCCCCTATCACCTCTGTTTTAGAAGTAATGGTGGGTGGGTAGGGATGGGATTAGTAAGAAGCAGAGGTGGTGGAGGACTTGGGATGAATTGGTTGCACTGCAATTCGAATCGTCAGACAGTAACTTGAATGCCTCCAGGGATGCCTTTCCTCATGGGGAGAGAGAGACCCTCCCCTTCACTCGATTGGTATCAGCTGGTCAGCTGACTTCATTTTTCAGTGTCCGCCCCGCCTCCCTATATTCTCTCTCTCTGAATAGGCGGGGCGGGATGGGGAGGTCCAGGCAGTCTCTTCTCAGCTCAGCGGGCGAAAGCCCCCCTCCCCGCGGCGGAACGAACGTCCAGGCAGCGCGATGTAATTGAGGTAACGCCGCCCAAGTAATGGGAACTGAGTTACCATGAGGGGAAGAGTAATCAGTTAGATTACTCGTTATCCTTTAAAGTAACTGCGTTAAGTAACTCCATTTATTTTAACTGAGTTACTTACATCACTGGTGACAATACTGGGTGACAATATATCAAGTTTGCCTTTACTACTGTACCTGGTTTGGTGCCAGTTTTCTTTTGATATATCACTACTATTGGGTACTAAGTATTACTTTCAGTGATTGTACATTTAATCTACATTCAATCTGGTGTGTTAAAGGGGCAGAGGTTCTTGAGAAGGTTGACGACCTGTGCTATCCAGTGGCTCCTACGGAGGTAGCACTACGCTCTACAGTCCCATTATTTCCTATTAACCTTTACAATACCATCTATACCAAGATTCTTTCCCTGCTTACCTCTACCCCCTACTAGGTACTGGTAGGGAAAAAAAAAAAGGTTTGTGGTTTTCAAGTGTAGCTCCATAACCCCTGGGGGCGGATGGACTTTTCTGGGCTTACTAATTACCTCCTCCTTGTAGCTCGTCGTTCTTGTCTAGGGGTTCCCAGGGTTGATACCCAGTAACTGCGGAGACTGACACTTGAATTCCTTTTTAGGAATTTTTATTTGCTTAAAACGTTGAACAGAAACGCAGTCTCTCAGTTGGGAATAGAGCGTAAGGGTATAGAAGCTCAGGCACTTTAGAACTGCTGACATTCAATAAATGTGTATTTGCAGGATAAGGAAAAATTGGCGCTACCTATAGATCCAAGTGCAGGGTGCTGAAGGATTGGCAGAGAGAAGAGAGTGAGGGTGTACACCTAGTTTCCTGGCGACGCCACTTCGTATCTTCCCCTCCTAGGCAGTGTGTGAGAGACTGTGATGAAAAGGGTGAGGAGGGGCAATCCCTTGGTGTAGGGGTGTCTGCCCCTGACTCCCCGGTCCCCAATGAACACTGAACAGTAAGTGTAGATATGTGTGCAATATAATAAGTGCGATAAAAAGAAAAAATGCACATAGATATCAGTGACAATATAGTGCACGGGGGGATGGGATATAAAGGCTAGCCAAATAACCTAAATCCTCTGCCCACCCTTTATTGCCCGTATAAGTTATCAAAAATAATAATATACACCTTATATTAATAAGTTAATACCATAGCACCCTATTGTAGGTGTGTAGTATCAATAAAAAAATATATAACACTCTAAAGCCCCATACACACGGTCGGATTTTCGCATGGATTCTGTCCGATCGGACAATGTTGTTGAAAAATCAGACCGTGTGTAGGCACCATCGGACAGTGTACGTCGTATTGTCCGACGGACAAAGTCCTATCTCCTGCTGGATAGATTTTCCGACAACACGGTCCGATCACACCAAATCCGATCGTGTGTATGGTAGTCCGACCGGACAAAGTGCTACGCATGCTCAGATCACATTACAAGACCAAAGCTATTGGCTACTAGCCTCTACGTAGTCCCGTCGTAGGCAACAAACGTCACCACGTTCAGAATGATCGGATTTTCCGACAACTTTGTCCGACCGTGTGTACGCAAAACCAACATCAGACAAAGTATGACGGACATGGTCTGACGGACCTGGTCCTCGGATAATCCGCGCGTGTGTATGGTGCTTTATGAGGGTGACATCTATGGTGTGAATACACGGTTCTGTGACTGTGTCAGACCAATGAAAAAATTTTTTGTATATATAACAATCCCAGTGAGGAAAAATGAATAATAAAGAAGAGTCTCAGTGAAAAAATTAATAAATCAAAAACAAAAGTCTATATAAATACATATGGCCCAAGAAGGCGCCCCAGGTGAATAATAGTAAGTCCAATTCCAAAAGAACAAGTATAAATAACGCTGTGTCAAAAAATCTTGCAGCAATGATTCAAACGGTGGTGACTTTTGTGCTCCAGCAGTGATGGTGACTTTGTGCTGCCCCCTTTGGCTCCCTCACTCACCAGATTTATGTACCCCTACAGGGGTGAACAGCTTTTCAGGTGTCTGCATCGGATGTTTCTCTGGTCCCACACTGGAAGATGTCCTGACCATCCGGAACGATTGCTTCCTCCAATAAGTCCGTCCAAGCTGCCCTTGTATGGTATTGGGGAACCTCAGCAGATGGGAGGGGATAGCGTCCAGCGACCCCCAGGTGGTGTGGGGGGTAAGCCTCTCAGAAAAAAGGAAAGGGGAGATCCCATGTGTGATACCAGGTGGCAGTATTTATTAAAATAAAAACAAAGCAAATGATAAAAAGCAGGGTATCTCGCAGGATACTCCTGGTTCCACCACACACAATATCAGGTTGACAAAAAGGACGGAGGAAATTAGAGCCGGTTTGCAGCTTGCGCTACAGCTGCGTACCAAGCCTCTATTTCCCGCACTGGAAGTGACGTCAGCAGGCCCCCAGGGGTTAATTTTTTCTGGAAAGGCTGCACACCTTTACTGCTTGTCCCTAAGCGCGGAGTTGCTTGCTGGTTTATTCAATAAATGTGTCTCTAGATCAGTGGTCTCAAACTGGCGGCCCTCCACCTGTTGTGAAACTACAAGTCCCAGGAGGCCATTGCAAGGCTGACAGTTACAAGTATGACTCCCACAGGCAGAGGCATGATGGGACTTGTAGTTTCGCAACAGCTGGAGGGCCGCCAGTTTGAGACCCCTGCTCTAGATGATCCAGGGAGTAGCCACTCGCAACTGGATAACTCAACTGTTGGATAAATCCTTGTTTGTAGATCTAGCAGCCAACAAGTGATTTTAGCTTAGCAAAGTCTCTGCCACAGACTTGGTTGTGAAACTTTAGATGAACACACAAAAGTCTTTCACAGGAACTTGGTTGCAACTGTAGGATAGGTTAGGAACTTTCTTACAGTACCAGAATCTTGCAGCCGGTCCGGCGATACCGTAAGAATGTGGATTCAATTAGTGTCCTTGCATCTCAGCTCCCAGGCTCTTACCGAGCAGCCAACCTCGTGCGTAGCCCTCCTCCGAAGAGTCCTCCCCTGGTTGCATGTAGAGTTGCTGGGCCTCTCCAATCCTGAGATGGCACCGGAACACTTTAGAATCCTTCTTCAGTTACTGCGCCTCGAACTAGCCAGTTCCGAGGCTCGTAAACGGATGGATCCACACCCCAGGCCATGAGGGCCTCTGGGGCTGGTCAGGAGGACCAGGACCATGGAGTCAGCAGACACTCCTGGACTGGAATGGAACCCAGGCTGGAACAGAACCCAGAACCATGTGACTTCTTCAGTTACTGCGCCTCGAACTAGCCAGTTCCGAGGCTCGGAAACGGACGGATCCGCACCCCAGGCCATGAGGGCCTCTGGGGGCTGGTCAGGAGGACCAGGAGCATGGAGTCAGCAGACACTCCTGGACCGGAATGGAACCCAGGCTGGAACAGAACCCAGAACCACGTGACTTCAGCACCTTAAGTACCCTCTCCCGGAATACACAGCGGAACAACCGCGCCCACTGATTGGCTCCGGGGAGAGATTGGTACCCAATGCGTCCAACCAGACTGCGTTCTAAGGCCTGATCACAGGTGCACCCCACCTATGAGCAGGCAGAACCTCAATACAGCCCAGCCAAACTGATGCCAAAGCACAGCCTAGAATAATTAACCCCAAAGCTTAACTATAGTTTTGAGCAAAAACTAAATTTACATACATGGCGTGCACTTTAGAAAAGTACCGGCGCTACACAAGCTTTTGTGTAAGTTTCTGAACCCCATAGTAGGAGCTACATGGAGTTTGGTGCTCAGTAGACATGTGCGATTAGTTTCGTACGAATCGGAAATTCGTACAAATTTTTCGAAACTCGTACGTTTGTACGAATCCGAATTACGAATTTTTACAAATACGAATTCTGTACGAAATATCAAATGACGAATTTCAACTAATATGAAAGAAATTATAGCGGATATAACGAATGAGTCGAATGAATTTGAGATTCAGTATAACGAATATCAACACTCTACGAATAATAACGAATTATCCGAAAACGTATTAATGTTACATAACACAAGTCTATTGTTCACCAATCACTCAGAGGAAGTACGAAATACGAAATTTCGTATTCGTAAATGAAATTTCGTACTTCCTCTGAGTGATTGGTGAACAATAGACAATAGACTTGTGTTATGTAACGCTAATACGTTTTCAGATAATTCGTTATTATTCGCAGAGTGTCGATATTCGTAACGATTCGTATTTTGTACGAATCCGAATTAAATTTCGTACACGAATTACGAATTACGAAATTTTTTTTATACGAAACGGAACGAAACGAAACAATTTTTTTGACGGCTCCTTGTTCTGTGCTGGTCATTGCAGAGGACTATCCAAAATGGCCGCAGTCACAGCTTGTAGGGTTACTTTACGGAGACCGCTGACGGAACCTGTATTATTGTAAATGTGTCTAACCAGTGAACTGCCCGAAGTGCCCCAGTCCTGGGGGCTCATTAACTATCACAGGTCCCGTTTTGAATTATTTTTATTTGATTTTTTTTTTTTTTTCCAATCAGCAAACTTGATGTTCAGACGGATCTGAGACAGTTCTAATGAGCTGCAATAAGTTCACTAACTGGGCTCTGTATGACGCTGAACACATCATATAAGAATCAGTTCACGGATCACTCTTTTCCCCTGTTCAGCCATCCTTTAACACCTAATAAATGGTAATGAAATCCAGGCCTTCCCAGTAACAAGCTGGTAGAGGTCCGAGCCGATGGAGGACTAGAATATCACTTCATAACAGGAGACCAGAAAGTGGATAATTCTACCTAGACTTGGATAGATAGATAGATAGATAGATAGATAGATAGATAGATAGATAGATAGATAGATAGATAGATAGATAGATAGATAGATAGATAGATACATAGATACATAGATACATAGATACATAGATAGATAGATAGATGCAGTTGTGCTCAAAGGTTTGCATACCCTGGCAGAAATGGTGAAATTTTGGCATTAGTATTGAAAATATGACTGAACATGTCAACAAACTGTCTTTTATTGAAACGCTTCTGCCAAGCCATCATTTTGCTATAGAGGGTTTCATTGTTCTGACTCCTGAGTAGACATGTGCAATTCGTTATTTTTTTTTATTCGTTCATTCGTTAGCGTACGAATGAACGAACGTTTCGCTAAAAATTTTAAAGAATAATGAATGTTCGAATCGAACGAATACGAAAAAACAACGAAAATCCGAAATAACCAAAATTAGAAACAACGAAACTACGAAAGAAGAAAATCAGAAAAACTAAAACAGGAACAACGAAAATCAAAATGAACGAAAAAATTCGTACAATCGTAACTTATTTTTTTTTGTTGAATTGGTAATTTTCCGTGTCCCTTACAATGGCGCTGCTTAACGTGCTTCGAATGGATTGAACGAAAAAAAATTTGTACATTCGTAACTTCCTTTTTTTTTTTTTTCGATTCGTAATTTCCGTGTCTCTTACAATGGCGCTGCTTAACGTGCTTCGAATGGATTGAATGAAAAAATTCGTACATTCGTAACTTTTTTTTTTATTTTCGATTCGTAATTTTCCGTGTCTCTTACAATGGCGCTGCTTAACGTGCTTCGAATGGATTGAACGAAAAAAATTCGTACATTCGTAACTTTGTTTTTTGCGATTCGTAATTTTCCGTGTTTCTTACAATGGCGCTGCTTAACGTGCTTCGAATGGATTGAACGAAAAAATTCATACATTCGTAACTTTTTTTTTGCGATTCGTAATTTTCTGTGTTTCTTACAATGGCGCTGCTTAACGTGCTTCGAATGGATTGAACGAAAAAATTCGTACATTCGTAACTTTTTTTTTTCGATTCGTAATTTTCCGTGTCTCTTACAATGCAATAATAGCATACACATTACATAAAATTATTAATTATGCTCCGATTACGAATCTACGAAAACAATGTTACGAAAGTACGAATAAATCAATCTAACGAAAGTACGAATGTAACTAAATCTGCGAATGCGTCCGAATTTCGAATAAACGAAAATTAAACTAACGGAAAAACGAATCAACGAAAAAAATAACTCTTACGAAAATACGAATCGTTCTGACTGCTGAGTGGACGTCATATGATGCCCTGCAGAACATGGCGCCCGTGCACACCCCTGCAGCAATCAGTGGTGCAATGTGTCCCTTGAATACACTGCATCTCCGATCACGGTAAAGAGCCTATGACGTAGGCTCTTTACCATGTGATCAGTTGTGTCCAATCAAAGCTGATCACAGTGCAAATAGGAAGTGCCGGTTATCGACATTCCTCTACTCACGCTGACAGCTCATGAGGAGAGGAGAGCCGATAAGCGGCTTTCCTAACAGGGGAGATCTGCACTGATAATCAGTGCGATGATTATCAGTGCAGCCCCATAAGCTATGCCCACCAGTGCCCACCAGTGATGCCCACCAGTAATGCCAATCAGTGCCCTTTGGGAATGTCTGTCACCTATTGCTGCCCATCAGTGCCGCCTATCATTGCCCATCAGTGCCACCTATCAGTGCCCATAAATGCCACCTATCAGTGACCATAAATGCTGCCTATCAGTGCCAATAAATGCTGCCTATCAGTGCCACCTATCAGTGCCAATAAATGCTGCCTATCAGTGCTGCCTATCAGTGCCCCATATCAGTGCCACCTATCAGTGCCCATCAGTGCTGGATATCAGTGCCGCCTATCAGTGTCCATCAGTGCTTCATATTAGTGCCACCTCATCAGTGCCGCCTCATCAGTGCTCATCAGTGCCACCTCATCAGTGCCGCCCCATCAGTGCAGCCTTATCAGTGCCCATCGGTGCCGGCACCATCAGTGCAGCCTTATCAGTGCCCATCGGTGCCGGCCCCATCAGTGCAGCCTATCAGTGCTCGTTAGTGCAGCCCTATCAACGTACATCAGTGAAATAGAAAAATAACTTTTTTTACTAAATTTGATAGCAGAAACTGAAAAAATAGATATTTTCCAAAATGTTCTGTCTTTTTTCGTTTGTTTAGCAAAAAATAAAAATAAACTAGTGGTGATTAAACGCCATTAAAATAAAGTTCTATTTGTCGCAAAAAAAATTATAAAAAATGAGTTTGTGTACAGTGTAGTACAAATGTCATTCAAAGTGTGACAGCGCTGAAAGCTGAAAATTGGCCTGGGCAGGAAGGGAGGTGAACATGCCCGGTAGGCAAGTGGTTAAATCATAATGATAACAGAAATCACCCAAATGGCCCTGATGAAAAGTTTACATCCCCTGGAATGTTTGACCTTGGTACAGACACAAGGTGACACACACAGGATAAAATGACAATTAAATGAGGGGAAGCTCTGCTGATTTGCAAGCAAAATGCTGTTTTTTATTTGTGTGCAATTCCAAGTGCACTTTAGTGCAATTTCAAGTGCACTTTCAGTGCAATTTCAAGTGCACTGGATGCACTGAGTAGACTAGCTACTGAGCCATGGGGAGCAGAAAAGAACTGTCAAAAGACCTGCGTAATAAGGTAATTGAACTTTATAAAGATGGAAAAGGATATAAAAAAAGATATCCAAGGCCATGAATAAGTCAGTCAGTACTTATTAAGATATGGAAAGTTCTGGGATTTCTTGATACCAAGCCAAGGTCAGGTAGACCATGAACGATTGCAGCCACAACTGCACGAAGAATTGTTCGGGATACAAAGAAAACCCCACAGGTAAAATCGGGAGAAATACAGGCTGCTCTGGAAAAAGTGTGGTTGTTTCAAGGAGCACAATAGGACAATACTTGAATAAAAATTAGCTGCATGGTTGCAGTTGCCAGAAAGAAGGGGGAGATTAAGGCCCCATGCACACGAGACGCAGATGCAAACTCTGCTGAACGCATGTTTTAAAAAGCAGAAACCTGCGTTTAAAAACGCGCGTTTTGCTGTGTTTTCATGCCGCGTTTAGCCACGTTTAGCCACGTTTGTGTCTATAAGCGTTTGTAAAGATAACATCATATAGACCCTCCCCAAGCTCAGAAAGCATGTATTAGTAACTATTTCTGCCATTTTGATCAGAGTGAGCAGCAGAGAGAGCCGTTGTACACTTGGATTTGCCTCTCTTTCTGTGTTTTTTTTTGGAAATGGATCCCATATTGAATATATATGAAATACTCCTGATGTTGCTTTTGATGAGGCAGCAACGTTGTCACAAATTTGCATGAGAGGTCCAGAGTCAGAGCTCGTCGATATTGGACCCATCCGTTGATGGCACAGCGAATGTCCGTTGGATATTTCACAAACATGTATGCATTTTACAATAGACATGTGCACAACAAAAAAATTAGTTTTTTTTAGTTTCGTTTTTTTTCATTTCCGTTGATTCGTAACGATTCGTAAATTCGTAAGTCGTCGGTGTTCGTATTTGTAACGATTCGTAATTTCGTAAGAGTTATTTTTTCGTTAATTCGTTTTTCTGTTAGTTTAATTTTCGTTTATTCGAAATTCGGGACGCATTCGTATTTTCGTAGATTTAGTTACATTCGTACTTTCGTTAGATTGATTTATTCGTACTTTCGTAACATTGTTTTCGTAGATTCCTAATCGGAGCATAATTCATAATTTTATGTAATGTGTATGCTATTATTACATTTTAAGAGACACGGAAAATTACGAATCGAAAAAAAAAAATTACGAATGTACGAATTTTTTCGTTCAATCCATTCGAAGCACGTTAAGCAGCGCCATTGTAAGAGACACGGAAAATTACAAATCGAAAAAAAAAAAAGTTACGAATGTACGAATTTTTTCGTTCAATCCATTCGAAGCACGTTAAGCAGCACCATTGTAAGAGACACAGAAAATTACCAATTAAAAAAAAAAAAGTTACGAATGTACGAATTTTTTCGTTCATTTTGATTTTCGTTGTTCCTGTTTTCGTTTTTCGGATTTTCTTCTTTCGTAGTTTCGTTGTTTCTAATTTGGTTATTTCGGATTTTCGTTGTTTTCGTATTCGTTCGATTCGAACATTCGTTAAAATTTTTAGCGAATTGTTCGTTCGTTCATATGATAACGAATGAACGAATATAACGATAAAAAACGAAAAACGAAAAAAAACTAAACGAATTGCACATGTCTATTTCACAAACATGTATGCATCAGTGAGTATATACGCTCTATGAACTATCTAAACTAATTACGACATTTCAAACCAATTTTTCTAGTATTTTTTATGGTTTACCATCATATTTCTGAGTTTTCTGGTCCAAAAAATTGGGTTCCTTTAAAAAGGCTTATAAAACACAAACGTGGCTAAACGCAGGTGCCTGCGTTTAGACGCGTTTAGCTGCGTTTTGCATCTGAAACGTGGAAAGGCAAAGTGTCTGAACGCATTTTTTTGCTTCTGGAAAAACGAGGTTAAACGCAACTGCATAAAAAACGGGAAAAAACGAGACTGTGTACATGGACACATGGGATAACATTGCATGCGTTCAGGGGCAGTTGAAAAAAAGTGTCCAACTGCCTCTGAACGCGCGTTTAACTGCGTCTCGTGTGTATGGGGCCTTACTAAAACTGGAGAGTGCAAATCTGGTGCAACTCTGCATAGAAACCAATCAGCTTAATTGAACAAGTTGAAGTTAGAAGCTGATTGGCTGGCATGCACAGCTGCACCAGATTTTGCACCCTCCAGTTTTAGTGTCTCAACCCCCATGTCCAATTTTTTTTTAAATTTAACTATAAAAAAAAATTGCATGCAAAGTGCCACAAAGAGTTAACAGCCCATCGCCCGCAAGATGTCATCTGCTAAATTGCTCTTATCTTCGAGTCCCTCATACTTTCCTTTATTAAAATCAATACAGCCCATTAGTTTAGATTGTTTCCATCGCTAATAATACTCTATTGATATACGGCACACGCTTTTTTTTTTTTTTCTTTTATTGAACTAAACAAATTTCCTCTTTGTGCCCCGCTGCAGCCGGAGGTCAGGCCAGCCGAGGGAACGTGCTGTTTATAAATGTGTATTTACTGCCTGTCCTCTGATTGGGAACATATCTGTTCCGCAAGCTTCAGGTGCCTTTTAAAAGGGGGGGGGGGGGGGAGATTTATGGCCGACTTCCTGCTTATTTTAGACAAAGAGCACTATTTTCAGCGAAGTAATGAATGCGCGGCGTAGGGGGAGTCAGACGCCTATTTAACAGGCATATTGTAGCCGTTTTTTTTTTTTTTTATTATTTGACGGCGATTGGCAGGAGCCCTCATAATGCTCATTAGTTTTATTTGTGAAATTGTCAATTGAACACAGAGCCTATTGTATCCCGTGCAGTTCCCTAGATTTCCTCTAGATGGCAGAAGCAGATTTGGTGAAACCCACTGATGGGAGAAACTGGAAGAGGAGGCGCTGGGGGGAAGGGGGGGGGCGGCTACTAAAAGAGTAAAGAATTTTGACTTTATTGGCGCGACTTGTCATGCTGTTTGACAGTTTAACCGTTTCAGCCCCGGAAGATTTTACCCCCTTCCTGACCAGAGCACTTTTTGTGATTCGGAATTGCGTCGCTTTAACTGACAATTGCGCGGTCGTGCGACGTGACACCCAAACAAAATTGACGTCCTCTTTTTACCACAAATAGAGCTTTCTTTTGGTGGTATTTGATCACCTCACATGTGTGGATTGAGCGTCGTTTACAAATGCGGGTGCAACGTAAATATGCATTCGCTTCTGTGTGCGCTTCTGTGGAAGGGCCTGCTGATCCATCCCTGCTCCCAACCCTCCTCGTTGCAGCTAGCTTTGCTGGTCTGTCCTGTAGTCCCCTCTGCTCGTTTAGAGCTGCAGGGGATGCCGATTCCTGGGATTCTCTCCTAACTCTGTCTGGGGATGCGGCGCCCTGTAGGCCCGTGGTCCCCCCTCCCGCATGGCGCCCGCGGCGTGCGTTCCGCCTGGGCCCACCAGAAGTCTCTGTCTGCAGTCTCTTTGCTGGGGGGGTCGAGTACTCCCCCCTCGGGCTGGTGACCTTTGAAGGCCCCGCGACCGCCCCTGGCGAGTACCTAGATGGCAGCCTAGAGATCCTGCCACGTGTCAGAGTCCCGCTGTCCACTGATCACCGATCGTCCTCCGGCTGCCTTCCTCCCGCCATCCGCCGTCTGTCCGGTCACCGCTCTCGGCCAGCATGACCACGGCTTGGTCCTGTAGCCTCTCCGATCCCCTGGTGGCCGCCGCCGCTCTCAACCTCGCCACGAGGTCCTGGATGTCCGCCATTTTGGGTGAGAAACACCCAAACAAAATTTACATCCTTTTTCTCCCATAAATAGAGCTTTCTTTTGGTGGTATTTGATCACCTCTGCAGTTTTTTTTTTTTTTGCGCTATTAACAAAAAAAAAGAGCAAAAATTTTGAAAATAAAAAAGCAATATTTTTAACTTTTTGCTATAATAAATATCCCCCCGAAAAATATAAAAAATAATAATTTTTTTCCTCAGGTTAGGCCGATACGTATTCTTCTACATATTTTTGGTAAAAAAAATTGCAATAAGCGTATATTGATTGGTTTGTGCAAAAGTTTATAGCGTCTACAAAATAGGGGATAATTTTATGGCATTTTTTATTATAATTTTTGTTTAATTAGTAATGTCGGCGGTCTGCGATTTTTATCATGACTGCGACATTATGGCGGACACATCGGACACTTTTGACACTATTTCGGGACCATTGTCATTTATACAGCAATCAGTGCTATAAAAATGCACTGATTACTGTGTAAATGACACTGGCAGGGAAGGGGTTAAACACTAGGGGGTGATCAAGGGGTTAAGTATGTCCTAGGGAGTGATTCTAACTGATGGGCTACAACTCACATGACAGTGATCACTCCTCCCCGATGACAGGGAGCAGTAGATCTCTGTCATGTCACTAGGCAGAACAGGAAAATGCCTTGTTCTTCCACTCCATGGCACGGTCGCGGGCACCCGGCGGACATCGAATCCGCAAGACCCGCGGTCACGGAGCACGCGGCGAGCGGCGCACCCGCGTGCCCACAATGCCGCATATTAAAGGGGACATACCTGTACGCCCATTTGTCCAGCTGTGCCATTGTGCCGACGTACATCGTCGTGCGCTGGTCGGCAAGGGGTTAAATTGTAATTTGGGTATTCAAACCTCAGAATAACCAAAAATGAGTTTGAAAGTTAATTCGGAATGAAACAAACTGCACATGTCTAATCCAGGGCCGTCTTTAATATTGATTGGACCCTGGGCAAAACTTTTCTTGGGGCCCCCCATGCAGTTTCGCTCTCCACCTGCTCTGAGACATACAATAAATAGCAGCTAGACTCAAAATCAGTTTACTGAATCAGATCAGACAGTGATTGCAATTGGTTCCCAGAGGTTACAGTGTATCATTACCGCTCACTGGCTGGTTGCCAGAGGTTACAGTGTATCATTACCACTCACTGACTGGTTGCTAGAGGTTACAGCACACATTACGGCTCACTGATTAGTTGTTAGAGGTTACAGCACATGATTTCTGCTTGTTGATTGGTTGCTAGAGATTACTGTGAATATGACCTCAGGGGGACATGATATACATATGAATGCCGCCGACCGCCACTATTTACATATGAATGATGCCACCATTTACATATGAATGCCACCACTATTTACATATGCATGCAGGTAATTTACATGTAAACATAGGGTCTGCAGGTGAGTCATCTGTACACAACAATAGGGCAGAGCTGGGCAGCATTAGTAGCAGCACTTCACACTGAGATATTGGGACACAGCACAGGGCTAAAACCTCAAGGGACGAGGGAATTTAAACCAGGATAGTTGGCAAGAATGAGGCAGCTGCTTTGGGCCCCACAACAATGACAGGGACCAGGGCAGCTGCCCCTTTTGCCCTGCCTTAAAAACGGCTCTGGTCTAATCTGAGGCCACTGTTGCATTTGTGAAGAACAGGGTGAAAGTGATTCAGTGGCCAAGTATGAACCCAATCGGGGGAAACCTATGGGGAATTATGAAGAAACAAGTTGAGCATCACTCTCCATCCAGCATCCAGGCTCTAAAAAAGGTCGTTCTTAAAGAATTGAAAAAGATTGAAGTTGCAAAATGTCTCCAAGTTGTTCATTCCATGCCTAGAAGACTTGGTGCTGACCTTACAAATCATGGATGTCATAGAAAATATGGAGTGTTTTTTGTTGTGGGGTGTATTCATTCTGATTTGAGTAAAACTGAAGATTTTGTAATCTAAGTTATATTATTAACCCCGTACTTTCATGTAATGAGCTAAACAAAGGTTTTATAAAACTCAGTTTTGTCAAAATGTTGGAAATTGTTCTTATGTTCACAAGAGGTGAACTCGTTTATGCTGAGCGCTGTATACGTTGCGGTTTGCAAGTGGTTTACCGGGGTTGTTTTATGACCGAAGCTATCAGCCATAACCCCGGTATCTTTTTCTTGTGTGGGCAACATTTAGACGCTTTGAAGGAACTGAGCTTCAGGGGAGCACTGGAAAGGTAAGTGTAGGTCAAGAGCCAAGATATGGGGTGGGCAGGAGGGTAGTTGCCCCAGATGCACCAGTGGGGGGCGGGGCAGTGGCGCCCTGTCACTGCATGCCCACTTCAGATCAGCGGTTGGTGACCTGTGGGCAACATTTAGACGCTTTGAAGGAACTGAGCTGCAGGGGAGCAATGAAAAGGTAAGTATAAGTCCAGAGTCGGGGAAAGGGGTGGGCAAGAGGGAAGTTGCCCCAGATGCACCAGCGGGGATGGGGTGGGGTTTCTATCACTGCAAGTATAAGTCTAGAGCTGAGACAATCAGGAGATACACCAGCGGGGGGCCTGTCACTGCATGCACATTTCAGATCAGTGATTGGTGACCTGTGGGCAACATTTAGACTCCTTGAAGGAACTGAGCTTCAGGGGAGCACTGGAAAAGGTAAGTATAAGACCGGAGCTGGGAAAAGGGGTGATTAGAAGATGCACCAGCGGGGGGCCTGTCACTGCATGCACTGCAGATCCGTGGTTGGTGACCTGTGGGCAACATTTTGACTCCTTGAAGGAACTGAGCTGCAGGGGAGAACTGAAATGGTAAGTATAAGTCCAGAGTCGGGAAAAGGGGTGGGCAAGAGAGCAGTTGCCCCAGATGCACCAATGGAGGGGGGGGGGGGTTGGGAGGGCCATTTTTTGTCACTGCAAGTATAAGTCCAGAGCAGGGACAAGGGGTGATCAGGAGATGCACCAGCGGGGAGGGGCTGTCACTGCATGCACATTTCAGAACAGTGGTTGCTGATCTGTGGGCAACATTTAGACTCCTTGAAGGAACTGAGCTGCAGGGGAGCACTGAAAAGGTAAGTATAAGTCCAGAGTCAGGAAAAGGGGTGGGCAAGAGGGCAGTTGCCCCAGATGCACCAATGGGAGGGCCGTTTTTTGTCACTGCAAGTATAAGTCCAGAGCCGGGACAAGGGGTGATTAGGAGATGCACCAGCGGGGGGCCTCTCACTGCATGCACTGCAGATCCATGGTTGGTGACCTGCGGGCAACATTTTGACTCCTTGAAGGAACTGAGCTGCAGGGGAGCAATGAAAACATAAGTATAAGACCGGATCCGGGACAAGCGATGGGCAGGAGGGCAATTGCCCCAGACACAGCAGTGGGGGGGGAGCCTTTCACTGCATGCACACTCCAGATCAGTGGTTGGTGACCTGTGGGCACTTCAAGACTCTTTGAAGGAACTGATCTTCGGGGGGAGGAATGGATAGGTAAGTATGCCCACGCTCACTGTTCACCCAATTCGCCCACGGCTGACACAAAAACACAACCACCTTCTAGCTGCTAGAAGAGAACCCTTCACTTTAAGTGAAAGAAGCACTTGAAAAGGTTTGGCCTTGAAACATTTTGTAACAATGGCTGTGAAGTATCTGACGAAATCTACAAACACCTTATTTTTAGCGTCGGATCTCGGATGTCTTTGAGGTTTGTGAATGTTGTGCGGATTGCTTAAGCAAACGTCTGATTCCTAGAAGTCCGCTTATCATCGATCGCAGGTTCGCGCTTTCCCATTATTTACCGCCATGAATGGCTCTGCTCTGTAGTACAGGGTTTGTCGAATTTTCCATGTCATACACAATGTAACGTATTGCCTTCATACAATGGCCGTCTTCATGTTTGTGTTGGCTGGCCGGCCCCCACAATAGGACCTATAACTTATTACCGCTGACACCTGTGAATCGGGCATTTTTCGCAAGCCTTCTAGTGTGCGCAACTTCAAACAATTCCTGGAAGGCCGAGCCGTCGCCTCCGTCTCGTATTTTCAGACTCTCCTTTACACTACGAGGGAAACAAACTCTTCACAACTCACTTCAACCCCCCTCCATGGACCAGAGGCAGGATATCAATCTGCCCGATATACATACAACATTACATAGTTATGCCCCGTACACACGGTCGGAAATTCCGAGCACAAAATCTGCCGATATTTTCAGACAGATTTTGTCCGACACTGGTGTTGCATACACACGGTCGGACAAAGTTGTCGGAAAATCCGATCATTCTGAACGTGGTGACGTTCGTTGCGTACGACGGGACTACGTAGAGGCTAGCAATAGCTTTGGTCTTGTAATGTGATCTGAGCATGCGTGGCACTTTGTCCATCAGAATTCGCTACACACGATCGGAAAAAGTCCGATAGGACTTTGTTTTAGGAAAATTTGAGAGGAGGAGATAAAACTTTTTCCGACGGAAAAAGTCTGATGGAGCCCACACACGAATTTCCGACAACATGGTCCGATAGGACATTTTCCGTCGGAAAATCCGACCGTGTGTACGGGGCATTAGTCTGGTTGAAAAAAGACATCCCCTTCAACCAATAAACAGGGGAAAACTAAACAAAACACATTTTTTTTTTTTTTAACCACTTCAGCCCCAGAAGATTTGGCCGCTCAATGACCAGGCCATTTTTTTGCGATTCGGCACTGCGCCGCTTTAGCTGACAATTGCGTGGTCGTGCGACGCTGTACCCAAACAAAATTGTGTACCCAAACAAAACCACTTTCTTTTGGTGGTATTTAATCACCTTTGCGTTTTTTTTTTTTGCCGCTATAAACAAAAGAAGAGCGGCAATTTAGAAAAATAAACACAATGGGGGTTATTTACGAAAGGCAAATCCACTTTGCACTACAAGTGCAAAACTACAAGTGCAAAGTGCCCTTAAAATTGCACTGAAAGTGCCCTTGGAAGTGCAGTGGCTGTAAGGCCCCGTTTCACACTGGGGCGGGAGCGGCGTTGGCGGTAAAGCAGCGCTAAATATTTAGCGCTGCTTTACCGTAGTTTCTGCCGCGGTATTCGGCCGCTAGTGGGGCGGTTTTAACCCCCCCCCACTAGCGGCCTAAAAAGGGTTAAAACCCCATGCAAAGCGCCGTCCCTGTCCCCCTGTGATATTGCGGGGGACAGATCGGACACTTTTGACACATTTTTGGGACCATTGACATTTATACAACGATCAGTGCTATAAAAAAAAAGAATAAAATGGTGGTTGTCACAATAATTTAAGTCACACTGTATTTTCCCAGCGGTTTTTCAAACGCAATTTTTTTTTTGGGGGGGGGGGGGGGGGAGAAACACACTTCAATAAATAAAAAATAAAAAAGAATAAAATGGTGGTCCTTGCAATATTTTATGTCACACTGTATTTTCGCAGCTGTTTTTCAAACGCAATTTTTTTTGGGGGGGGGACACACTTCAATAAATAAAAAAAATAAAAAAGAATAAAATGGTGGTCGTTGCAATATTTTATGTCACACTGTATTTTCGCAGCAATTTTTTTTTGGGGGGGGAAACACACTTCAATAAATTAAAAAAATAAAAAGAATAAAATGGTGGTCATTGCAATGTTTTGTGTCACACTGTATTTTCGCAGTGGTTTTTCAAACGCAATTATTTTGGGTGAAAAAAATACTTCAATAAATAAAATATTAAAAAAAAAAACACAATAGTTAACCTAATTTTTTTATATAACATGAAAGATGATCTTATGCCGAGTAAATAGATACCTAACATGTCATGCTGTAAAAATTGCGCACACTCGTGGAATGGCGCCAAACTACGGTACCTAAAAATCTCCATAGGCGATGCTTTAAAAAATTTTTTTTACAGGTTGCCTGTTTAGAGTTACAGAGGAGGTCTAGTGCTAAATATACAAATGTGGGTAAAAATGAACCCAAAGTGAGGATTGTGTAGCTCGCTGGCTCACCAGTTAGGTGTGGTCTGTGCCATATGAGAAACTGAGCGAAAGAAAAAGGCAGCAGCTGGAAATACCAGACTGCAAAAGTAGGCAAAAATATGACCAGGCAGCGTAATCAAATCAAATTTTAACCACATGCCGACCGCGCTATAGTCGAAAGACGGCTACAGCGCGGTCGGGTTTCCCTGAGTGGACGTCCCAGAAACTTGCTCCCGCGTGCCTCCTGGGGCGCGCACTCGGGAACATCCGTGACCACTGGGTCCCGAGGACCCGGCGCATCACGGATCACGGTAAACAGCCGCTGATATCGGCCGTTTACCACGTGATCGCTCCGTCAAATGACGGAGCGATCACATGTACACACGTCATGACGCCGGTTCCTCCCTCCCCTCTCTGTACCGATCGGTACAGAGAAGGGAGAAGCGGAGAGGGGGAGAGACGGGACCAGCGCTGTGGGCTGGATGTGTAGTGCCCACAGCGCTGGTCAATACACTGCCACCGCTGTGCAATGCTCTGCCATGCTCTGCCACCACTGTGCAATGCTCTGCAACCAACCACTGTGCAATGCTCTGCAACCAACCACTGTGCAATGCTCTGCAACCAACCACTGTGCAATGCTCTGCCACCACTGTGCAATGCTCTGCCACCACTGTGCAATGTTCTGCCACCACTGTGCAATGCTCTGCAACCAACCACTGTGCAATGCTCTGCCACCACTGTGCAATGCTCTGCAACCACTGTGCAATGCTCTGCCACCACTGTGCAATGCTCTGCAACCACTGTGCAATGCTCTGCCACCACTGTGCAATGCTCTGCCACCACTGTGCAATGCTCTGCCACCACTTCAATGCTCTGCCACCACTGTGCAATACTCTACCAACACTGTGCAACACTGTAATACTCGGCCAATACTCTGCCAATACTCGCCAATACTCTGCCAATACTCGCCAATACTCGCCAATACTCTGCAATAATTTTTAATAGAAACAAAGAATTTTTTTTTTTTTTTTTTACCGAACTTTCAGTATTTTTTGATTTATAGCGCAAAAAATAAAAAACCCAGCGGTGATTAAATACCACCAAAAGAAAGCTCTATTTGTGTGGAAAAAAGGACACAAAATTAATTTGGGTTCAGCGTTGCATGACGGAGTAATTGTCATTCAAAGTGTGAGAGCACCGAAAGCTGAAAATTGGTCTGGTTAGGAAGGGGGTTTAACTGCCCAGTGGTCAAGTGGTTAATAAAAAATGAAATTAAAATTGTACGGAAAACATCCGTGTGGATATATCAATACCTTCCAAAAAAAAACAACGTATATCACACATACATAAATATTAGTTCTAGAGGTCTAGTGCTGGAATTATTGCTCTCGCACTAACGTTCGCGACGATACCTCACATGTGTTGTTTGAACACTGTTTACATATGCGGGTGCGGCTTACGTGTGTATTCACTTCTGCGCACAAGTACGGAGGAATGGGGGCACTTTAAAAAATATATATTTTTTTTATTTTACCTTTTATTTTTACACTGTTTGTTTTTTTTTTTTTATTATTATTTATTTATTTTTTTTATTCACTTTTATTCCTATTAAAAGGAATGTAAACATCCCTTGTAATAGAAATAAGCCTGACAGGTCCTTTTCATTGAGAGATTTGGGGGTCAAAAAGACCTCAGATCTATCATTAAACTTTAAAAGCAAAAAAAATATTTTTTGGACATTTTGATTTAAAAAAATAAAAATAAAAATCATTTGTTTATGCCCGAGAACCAGAGGTGACATCAAAAGACTCTCCGGTCCTCCAAGGGCATAGAGACGAGTGTGGGGGGGGGGGTCATCTAGCATTTTGACCACAATCCGCAGTGTCGCGGTGTGATTTTACTGCGATTTTGCAACGTTTTACGTTTTCCCGAGGCTGGCATTCACAGTAGGCTGTGCTGTGTACATGAAGACTTCATTCTTCCTGGCATAGATTCTACAAGGTGTTGGAGAGGTTCCTCAGAGATTTTGGTCCATAGTGACATGATCACACAGTTGCTGCAGATTTGTCGGCTGCACATCCATGATGCCAATTTCCATTTTCCACCACATCCCAATGGTGCTCTATTGGATGAGATCTGGTGAGTGTGGAGACCATTGGAGTACAGTAATCTCATTGTCCAGTGGTGAGATGATTGGAGTTTTGTGACATGGTGTATTATCCTGCTGGAAGGAGCCATCAGAAGATTGGTCTGGTGATTGTGGAAGAAGCCATCAGAAGATGGGTCTGGTGATGGGTCCACCACATCCCAATGGGGCTCTATTGGATTGAGATCTGGTGAGTGTGGAGACCATTGGAGTACAGTGACCTCATTGTCCAGTGGTGAGATGATTGGAGCTTTGTGACATGGTGCATTATCCTGCTGGAAGGAGCCATCAGAAGATGGGGACACTGTAGTCATAAAGGGATGGACATGGTCAGCAACAATACTCAGGTAGGCAGTGGGGTTTTAAATGACGCTCAATTGGCACTAAGGGGCCCAAAATATGCCAAGAAAATATCCCCCACACCATTACACCACCACCACCAGGCTGAACCGGTGATACAAGGCAGGATGGATCCATGGCTTTCATGTTTACACCAAATTCATACCCGACCATCTGAATGTCTCGAAATCGAAACTTATCAGACCGGACAACGTTTTTCCAATATTCTATTGTCGAATTTTGGTGATCGAATTGTAGCCTCAGTTTCCTGTTCTTAGCTGACAGTTGTGGCACCCGGGTTTTCAGTCGGAAAATCACAGTGGGTGCCCGGCTGTGAAGCCACAGCCACAGCCGGGTGCCCACATTAAGAATGCCGGCGCCGCGAGGAACGAGGGGGGGCCTCGTTCCCCCGCATCCCTGGACCCCGGGACAGGTAAGTGTCCGATTATTAAAAGTCAGCAGCTGCAGTATTTGTAGCTGCTGACTTTTAATTTTTTTTTTTTTTTTTGTGGGCCCTCCTCTTTAATTTTTTTTTTATTGCATAAAAAAATCAATAAAAAAAAAATCAATAAAAAAAAATCAATAAAAACAAAATCACTTGCAATATGCCTCTTAAATCTAGCTCTAAATTTAGAGGGAGTTCCCCAGTGTGTTTAATTACTATCTGTGCTGGCCCAGCTCCTCTGACCCTCCCCCACCCTACATAAAAGTTGCTGCCAGGGGAGGGCCAAAGGGAAATATTATAAAGTGTCACTTGAGTGACCGATCTGAGTCTGCTGGAGCTGCTGACGTGATGTCGGCGCCCAGCAGACGCCACGGGGCTTTTGGTTGTCTACACAAGGGGGGCGTTTACTGGTAAATGACATTATGCATAAAAATGCATAAAATATGTTAAATGCACAAATTTTCTCATCCTATGGGAAGATTGTTAAATAAATAAGTTATCTAACAAAAGGGTCTATTTAGCACATACTCAATTAAAATTTTAAAAAAAATTCTCATATATGGTTTATATTGTAAAGCGCTGCGTAAACTGTTGGCATTATATAAATCCTGTACAATAATAATAATAATGGTTAATAAAAACAAAAACAAAAAATTACCGGGGCTTCTATTTGTGGGGGGGGGGGGGCACATCAATTTTGTTTGGGTACAACGTTGCACGATCGCGCAATTGCCAGTTAAAGCGACGCAGTGCCGCATCGCAAAAAAATGGCCATGGTCATTGAGCAGCCAAATTTTCTGGGGCTGAAGTGGTTAAAGTTTAAAAAAAATGTGCTTTGTTTGGTTTTCCCCTTTTTTATTGGTTGAAGTGGATGGACTATTGTGTCTTTTTTTTCAACCAGACTAATGCCGCGTACACACGGTCGGAATTCTTGTCGGAAAAAGCTCTGATGGTTTTCCCGTCGGAATTCCGACGGAATTTCGCTCAAACTGTCTTGCCTACACACGGTCACACCAAATTCCGACGGACTGTAACACAGCGGCATGAAACACGTTCAACGGCACTATAAAAGGGAAGTTCAATGCTTCCGAGCATGCGCCGAATTGTTTCCGAGCATGCGTCGAATTGTTTCCGAGCATGCGTCGGAATTTTGCGTGTCGGAATTGCATACACACGATCGGAAAATCCGATAGAAAGGTTTTCCGTCGGAAAAATTAAGAACAGGTTCTCAATCCAAAGTCAGTCGGAAATTCTGACAGAAAAAGACCGATGGGCGTACACACGGTCGGAAAATCCGATGAAAAGCTCCCATCGGGCTGTTTCCATCGGAAATTCCGACCGTGTGTACGCCGCATAACTATGTAATTAATGTTGTATGTATATTGGGCAGATTTAATTCCCCCCATCCTGCCTCTCTGGTCCATGGAGGGGGTTGAAGGAGTTGTAAAGAGTTTGTTTCCCTCGCGGTGTAATGCCGCGTACACAGGACCGGACTTTGACGGACTTGGTCTGATGGACTGAATCCGTCGGACAATTCCATCGTGTGTGGGCTCCAGCGGACTTTTTCTTCCCAAAAGTCCGGCGGACCTAGAAATAAAACTTGCTTCAAAAATCTTTCCGACGGACTCGAGCACGCCCCGCCCCGTCGAGCTCGCGCGCAGAAGCGAACGCATACGTGAGTAGCGCCAGCATATGAAAACGGTAGTCAAACCACACATGTGAGGTATCGCCGGGATCGGCAATCGAACAATAATTCTAGCCATAGACCTCCTCTGTAACTCAAAAAATGCAACCTGTAGAACTTTTTAAATGACGCTTATGGTGATTTTTGATGGTAAAAGTTTGACGCCATTCCACGCGCGGGCGCATTTTGAAGCGTGACATGTTGGGTATCAATTTACTCGGCATAACATTATCTTTCACAATACAAACAAAAAATTGGGCTAATTTTACTGTTGTCTTATTTTTTTATTCAAAAAAATGATTTTTTGACAAAAAAAGTGCGCTTGTAAGACCGCTGCGCAAATACGGTGTGAAAAAAAGTATTGCAATGACCGCCATTTTATTGTCTAGGGTGTTAGAAAAAAAAAAACAATATATAATGTTTGGGGGTTCTAAGTAATTTTCTAGCAAAAAAAAACAGTTTTAAACGTGTAAACACCTAAAATCCAAAAAGAGGCTGGGCCGTAAGTGGTTTTAAGAAAGATTTTAAAAGATGTTTTGGTGGTCGGATTGTACCGTGGCCCATGGCCGGCGCACAACACCATAAAAAATATGCCAAATATATGTGAAGCCATTATCCGGGCTTCACATATATTCACAACACCAATTATTTGTTGCCGAAGCCTCCAATGAAAATGTCAAAGCAACCTTTCCCCGGAGATGGTGACAACCAATGTCTGTTTCCAAACACAAGAGAGGGCTGTGTGTCGGCTCAGCCCTGGAACATTGCCATGTGTGTACAATCTACTTCTCAGCTATCCGCATTCCTTTGAACACAAATCCTTTGTTTTGATAGTCATCTGAATTATCTTGTCATCGGGGAAAATAATTAACTTTTATTGTTCCATAAAAACAAACGAGTTGAGTGTGTTCCTGGGAGGCTGAGATCACCCCGAACGATTATTATCTTCCTACGCTGCAACTCTTCTCCGGGAGATCAAGATATTGTTTTATTTATTTTTATCTTTTTTGTATACAAACGATTTTTATTTTTGTTGTAAAGAAAAAGACAAGATATTGTAAAAAGAATTAAATAATAATAATAATAATAATAATAATAATAATAATAATAATAATAATAAAAAAATAATAATAATATAAAAAAAAAAAATAATAATATAAAAAATAAATAATAATAATAATAAAAAAATAATAATAATAATATAAAAAATTATATAATATATAATAATAATAATAATAATAATAATAATTAAAAAAAAAATAATAATAATAACATAAAAATAAAAATAAAAATAATAATAATAATAATAATGATAAATAATAAAAAAAAATAATAATAATAATAAATACAAAAATAATAATAATATAAAAATAATAATAATAATAATAGTACTCCAACTACAACATGATAACAGTACAATAAA
The DNA here is from genome assembly GCA_028564925.1 of Lithobates sylvaticus. NCBI lineage: Eukaryota > Metazoa > Chordata > Amphibia > Anura > Ranidae > Lithobates > Lithobates sylvaticus. The sequence goes on from CM053035.1 coordinate 198,439,863, forward strand.
GCGCAGGCTTTTTTTACTCACTTTGATGACAATTTAAGTGAATATAAAGTAAATGATTGTAAAAATTTTAACAACACTATAAAACGCAGATGTTTTCCGAAAATGTTTATTCCAAATGCGAACTGTAACCGAATGGCATTTAGTTTGCTAAAACCCTTCACATCCATAAACAGTTGCCATTTTTTTTTTTTTTACCTTTTTTCGTCAATTGTTGCATCTAAGCCCCCGTACACACGGTCGGAAATTCCGACCACGAAATCCGTCCGATTTTTTCCGACGGATTTTGTCCGAAACTGGTGTTGCGGGAGATCAAGATATTGTTTTATTGTTTTTTTTATTTTTTGTATACAAACGATTTTTATTTTTGTTGTAAAGAAAAAGACAAGATATTGTAAAAAGAATTAAATAATAATAATAATAATAAAAAATAATAATATATAAAAAATAATAATAATAATAATAAAAAATAATAAAATAATAATAATAATAATAAAATAATAATAATAATAATAATATAAAAATAATAATAATAATAATAATAGTACTCCAACTACAACATGATAACAGTACAATAAAGCTCAGGCTTTTTTTACTCACTTTGATCACAATTTAAGTAAATATAAAGTAAATGATTGTAAAAATTTTAACAACGCTATAAAACGCAGATGTTTTCCGAAAATGTTTATTCCAAATGTAGATGCGAACTGTAACCGAATGGCATTTAGTTTGCTAAAACCCTTCACATCCATAAACAGTTGCCATTTTTTTTTTTTTACCTTTTTTCGTCAATTGTTGCATCTAAGCCCCCGTACACACGGTCAGAAATTCCGACCACAAAATCCGTCTGATTTTTTCCGACGGATTTTGTCCGAAACTGGTGTACGGGGGCATAAAGTGCTGCTGATCTCCTGCAGCCCTCTTTGTAGCCACTGTTTTCACGAACTCCAGCAATGGTTTTCATGGCATTTCTCAGTGCGGGTTTCCTGATGGCATCTGAATGATGAGTGTTGAAGCAGCTACTTGTAAGCCTTGGACACACGGTCAGACATTCCAACCACAAAATCTGTCGGATTTTTTCCGAAAGATTTTGGCCGAAACTTGTCTTGCATACACACGGTCGCACAAAGTTGTCGGAAAATCCAATCGTTCTGAACAAGGTGATGTGCAAAAACGTACGACGGGACTACGTAGAGGCCAGTAGCCAATAGCTTTCGTCTCCAAATTCTTTCTGAGCATGCGTGGCACTTTGTTCGTCGGAATTCTCTACACACGATCGGAAAAAGTCTGATCGGATTTTGTTGTCGGAAAATTTTAGATCCTGCTCTCAAATTTCAAATTGCAGCCTCACCGTGCCCATGAATGCAGCTTCACTGTGCCCATGAATTCAGCCTCACTGTCCATAAAATGCAGCATTACTGTGCATGTGAATGCAGCCTCACTATGCCCATGATTGCAGCCTCACTGTGCCCGCTAATGCAGCCTCACTGTCCATCAATGCAGCCTCACTGTGCCCATCAATGCAGCCTTATTGTGCCCATGAATGCAGCCTCATTGTGCCCATGAATGCAGCCTCATTGTGCCCATGAATTCAGCCTCACTGTGCCCGTGAATGCAGCCTCACTTTCCATTAAATGCAGCTTTACTGTGCCCGTGAATGCAGCCTCACTGTCCATCAAATGCAGCCTCACTGTGACCCATCAATACATACTAACCATGGCATTGCCTAGAAGTCCCAGTATGTCCCACTGGTTACACTTGTCTCTGTAGAGCTAGATGTTCCACTGGCTCCCCTCCTCCTGTCACTGTAGAATTAGAAGTCCCAGCATTCCCACTGGTTACTCAGTCACCATGGCATTGCCTGGATCACACACAGCGCTCCCCTCCCTTGCTCTCTCTCTCCTATGTGTCACACACACAGTGGGCATCTCCCGCGGTGTGTGTCATGGAGCTGGCTGGGTCGGTGTGATAGTAGATGGAACACTGGATTCAATCGCCTATCACACGAGCCGGTCTAGGGGGCGGGACCTCTCTACAGCACAGACCCAGCCAGCTCCATGACAGACACCGTGGGAGGTGCCCGCTGTGTGTGTGACACATAGGAGAGAGAGAGCGAGGGAGGGGAGCGCTGCAGTCAGCCGCAGCTCAAAGCGGCCCCAGGGCAGGCGGCCTATGGGGAAATTACCCGGTATCCCGGTAGGTCAGTCTGGCCTTGGTACCGCAAAACCGCTGGAGGGCCGCCTATTTGAGAACCCTGCTCTAGTGCATCCAATCCCCCCCACACTTAACCCTTTCACACTTAAACCTTTCATTTAAACAGTGCATATTTTTTAGCACTGATCACTGTATTGGTTTCACTGGTTCCCCAAAAAGTGTCACTTAGTGTCAGTTTTGTCCGACGCAATGTCGCAGTCCTGCTAAAAAAATCGCTGATCACCGCCATTACCATTAAAAACAATAAAAAATGTTTTAAAAAGTCCATCCCCTATTACACGCTATAACTTTGCGCAAACCAATCAATATGCGCTTATTGGGGTTTTTTTTTTTTTTTTTTTTACCAAAAATTTGTAGTTTCCTCCACAATCACCAGACCCATCTTCTGATGGCTTCTTCCACAATCACCAGACCCATCTTCTGATGGTTCCTTCCAGCAGGATAATGCCCCAAGTCACAAAGCTCAAAACATTTCACCACTGGTTTCTTGAACATGACAACAAGGTCACTATAATTTCCAATGGCCTCCACAGTCACCAGACCCATCTTCTGATGGCTTCTTCCATAATCACCAGACCCATTTTTTGATGGTTCCTTCCAGCAGGATAATGCACCATGTCACAAAGCTCAAATCATCTCACCACTGGACAATGAGGTCAATGTACTCCAATGGTCTCCACAGTCACTAGACCCACCTTCTGATGGCTCCTTCCACAGTCACCAGACCCATCCTCTGATGGCTCCATCCACAGTCACCAGACCCATCTTCTGATGGCTCCTTCCAGCAGGATAATGCCCCAAGTCACAAAGCTCAAAACATCTCACCACTGGTTTCTTGAACATGACAATGAGGTCACTGTACTCCAATGGCCTCCACAGTCACCAGACCCATCTTCTGATGGCTTCTTCCACAATCACCAGACCCATCTTCTGATGGTTCCTTCCAGCAGGATAATGCCCCAAGTCACAAATCTCAAAACATCTCACCACTGGTTTCTTGAACATGACAGTGAGGTCACTGTACTCCAATGGCCTCCACAGTCACCAGACCCATCTTCTGATGGCTTCTTCCACAATCACCAGACCCATCTTCTGATGGTTCCTTCCAGCAGGATAATGCCCCAAGTCACAAATCTCAAAACATCTCACCACTGGTTTCTTGAACATCACAATGAGGTCACTGTACTCCAATGGCCTCCAGAGTCACCAGACCCATCTTCTGATGAGTTCTTCCACAATCACCAGACCCATCTTCTGATGGCTCCTTCTAGCAGAATAATGCACCATGTCACAAAGATCCAATCATCTCACCACTGGACAATGAGGTCACTGTACTCCAATGGTCTCCACAGTCACTAGACCAATCTTCTGAGGGCTCCTTTCACAGTCACCAGACCCATCCTCTGATGGCTCCATCCACAGTCACCAGACTTATCTTCCCGATGGCTCCTTCCAGCAGGATAATGTCCCAGATTTTGTACCCCCTTTTCTTTTTTGCTGTGGACCATTGGATGTGATGTTATTTTTGATTTTCATTAAACAACACAGAATTTTATCCTTTTCCGGTGTGCGGCTGTCCAGAGTTCTTCTGCTGCTTCCTGCCTAGGATAATGTCCCAAGTTACAAAGCTCAAATCATCTCACCACTGGTTTCTTGAACGTGACAATGAAATCACTGTACTCCAATGGCCTCCACAGTCACCAGACCCATCTTCTGATGGCTTCTTCCAGTAGGATAATGCCCCAAGTCACAAAGCTCAAAACATCTCACCACTGGTTTCTTGAACATGACAGTGAGGTCACTGTACTCCAATGGCCTCTATAGTCACCAGACCCATCTTCTGATGGCTTCTTCCACAATCACCAGACCCATCTTCTGATGGTTCCTTCCAGCAGGATAATGCCCCAAGTCACAAAGCTCAAATCATCTCACCACTGGTTTCTTGAACATGACAATGAAGTCAATGTGCTTCAATGGCCTCCACCACAATCACCAGACCCATCTTCTGATGGTTCCTTCCAGCAGGATAATGCCCCAAGTCACAAAGCTCAAAACATCTCACCACTGGTTTCTTGAACATGACAATGAAGTCAATGTGCTCCAATGGCCTCCACAGTCACCAGACCCATCTTCTGATGGCTTCTTCCACAATCACCAGACCCATCTTCTGATGGTTCCTTCCAGCAGGATAATGCCCCAAGTCACAAAGCTCAAATCATCTCACCACAGGTTTCTTGAACATGACAATGAAGTCAATGTGCTCCAATGGCCTCCACAGTCACCAGACCCATCTTCTGATGGCTTCTTCCACAATCACCAGACCCATCTTCTGATGGTTCCTTCCAGCAGGATAATGCCCTAAATCACAAATCTCAAAAAATCTCACCACTGGTTTCTTGAACATGACAATGAGGTCATTGTACTCCAATGGCTTTCACAGTCACCAGACCCATCTTCTGATGGCTTCTTCCACAATCACCAGACCCATCTTCTGATGGCTCTTTCCAGCAGGTACCATGTCACAAAGCTCAAATCATCTCACCACTGGTTTCTTTAACATGACAATGAGCTCACTGTACTCCAATGGCCTCCACAGTCACCAGACCCATCTTCTGATGGCTTCTACTACAATCATCAGACCCATCTTCTGATGGCTCCTTCCAGTAGGATAATGCCCCAAGTCACAAAGCTCCAAACATCTCACCACTGGTTTCTTGAACATGACAGTGAGGTCACTGTACTCCAATGGCCTCCATAGTCACCAGACCCATCTTCTGATGGCTTCTTCCACAATCACCAGACCCATCTTCTGATGGCTCCTTCCCGCAGGATAATGCCCTAAATCAGGGCTCAAAATTTCAAGTCCTGAGCTACTAGCCAGGCCTCAAGGGTTACTCGCCACCAGTTGCCCCGCCCAACCCCTACCCTGCCCCGCCCCTAAACCTGCCCTCAAATTATCTCATTAAATGACACCTTTAATGTTTTATGCAATTAAGTTATAAAAATATTAACAACTTTAATGTTAATGCAGCCTGTGTCCCCCCCCCCCATGTGCAGCCTGTGCCCCCCCATGTGCAGCCTGTGTCCCCCCCATGTGCAGCCTGTGTCCCCCCCATGTGCAGCCTGTGTCCCCCCCCCTCCCATGTGCAGCCTGTGTCCCAGCCCCCCCCCCCATGTGCAGCCTGTGCCCCCCCCCATGTGCAGCCTGTGCCCCCCCCCCATGTGCAGCCTGTGCCTCCCCCCATGTGCAGCCTGTGTGTGCCCCCCCCCCATGTGCAGCCTGTGTCCCCCCCCATGTGCAGCCTGTGTCCCCCCCATGTGCAGCCTGTGTCCCCCCCCCATGTGCAGCCTGTGCCCCCCCCCATGTGCAGCCTGTGTCCCCCCCCCATGTGCAGCCTGTGTCCCCTCCCATGTGCAGCCTGTGTCCCCCCCCCATGTGCAGCCTGTGTCCCCCCCATGTGCAGCCTGTGTCCCCCCCCATGTGCAGCCTGTGTCCCCCCCCATGTGCAGCCTGTGTCCCCCCCCCATGTGCAGCCTGTGTCCCCCCCCATGTGCAGCCTGTGTCCCCCCCCCCCCCCCCATGTGCAGCCTGTGTCCCCCCCCCCCCCATGTGCAGCCTGTGTCCCCCCCCCCCATGTGCAGCCTGTGTCCCCCCCCATGTGCAGCCTGTGTCGTCGTCCCCATGTGCAGCCTGTGTCCCCCCCATGTGCAGCCTGTGTCGTCCCCCATGTGCAGCCTGTGTCGCCCCCCCCCCATGTGCAGCCTGTGTCCCCCATGTGCAGCCTGTGTCCCCCATGTGCAGCCTGTGTCCCCCATGTGCAGCCTGTGCCCCCCCCTATGTGCAGGCTGTGTCCCCCCCCCCTATGTGCAGCCTGTGTCCCCCATGTGCAGCCTGTGTCCCCCATGTGCAGCCTGTGCCCCCCCCCCAGTGTGCAGGCTGTGTCCCCCCCCATGTGCAAGCTGTGTCCCCCCCCCCCATGTGCAGGCTGTGTCCCCCCCCCCCATGTGCAGGCTGTGTCCCCCCCCCCATGTGCAGGCTGTGTCCCCCCCATGTGCAGGCTATGCCCCCCCCATGTGCAGGCTGTGTCCCCCCCATGTGCAGGCTGTGTCCCCCCCCCCCCCCCATGTGCAGCCTGTGTCCCCCCCCATGTGCAGCCTGTGTCCCCCCCCCCCATGTGCAGGCTGTGTCCCCCATGTGCAGCCTGTGTCCCCCATGTGCAGCCTGTGTCCCCCATGTGCAGCCTGTGTCCCCCATGTGCAGCCTGTGTCCCCCATGTGTAGCCTGTGTCCCCCATGTGCAGGCTGTGTCCCCCCATGTGCAGCCTGTTTCCCCCCCCCCCCATGTGCAGCTTGTGTCCCCCCCCCATGTGCAGCCTGTGTGCCCCCCCCCCCCTATGTGCAGCCTGTGTCCCCCCCATCTGCTGCCTACCTGTGGAGAAGAGAGAGCCGCCACTGGGAGATCACAGCAGGGAACATCACTGCTTTCGTTTCATCATAAGCTGTGTGTTCCCCCGCCGCGCGCCGTCACATAAGCCCCTCCCCTTGTCCGGGGAACTTTGATACATGTCACCCGTCCTAGGATTGGACGGGTGATCTGTCTATCAAAGTCCCGGAAAAGGGGAGGGGCTTATGTGACGGCGCGCGGCGGGGGAACACACAGCTTATGATGAAACGAAAGCAGTGATGTTCCCTGCTGTGATCTCCCAGTGGCGGCTCTCCTCTTCTCCTCGCCAGCCCTCAAAAATCACTCGCAAAATGCGAGTGTGCGAGTGTAATTTTTGAGGGCTGCCCTAAATCACAAAGCTCAAAACATCTCACCACTGGTTTCTTGAACATGACAGTGAGGTCACTGTACTCTAATGGCCTCCACAGTCACCAGACCCATCTTCTGATGGCTCCTTCCAGTATGATAATGCCCCAAGTCACAAAGCTCAAAACATCTCACCACTGGTTTCTTGAACATGATAATGAGTTCACTGTACTCCAATGGCCTCCACAGTCACCAGACCCATCTTCCGATGGCTCCTTCCAGCAGGATAATGCACCATGTCACAAAGCTCCAATCGTCTCACCATTGGACAATAATTTCCCTGTACTCCAATGGCCTCCACAGTCACCATATCTCATCCAATAGAGCACCTTTGGTATGTGGTGGAACGGGAGATTGGCACCATGGATGTGCAGCCGACAAATCTGCGGCAACTGCTTGATACTATCAGGTCACTATGGACCAAAATCTCTGAGGGATGCTTCCAACACCTTGTTGAATCTATGCCACGAAGAATGAAGGCAGTTCTGAAGGCAAAAGGGGGTCCAACCTGGTACTAGCAAGGTGGACCCAGTAAAGTGGCCGTTGAGCGTATATTTTTCTATCTGTGTACTTAGCTGTTTGGCTGGAGTTCAGCTTTAAACATGAATATCACTACCAGGGAGTAGAACATTTTTTTGAATAAACTTGGGTTACTAATAAACTTATTCTGGTGGCTTCGTGTGCCAGAAGGAGCTACATTCTGAACAAGTGTAACATATAAATCCCAAAGTAACGTGCAGATGTTTTGCATTATTCAGCCTCCAAACGAAAAAAAAAGAAAAAAAGAAAAAAAATCAGAATGTAATAAAATATTCTTTCTATTGCCAACAAGAAAGGAATAGTTTTTTATGAACATATGCACATATATATGTATTGGATAAATCACAGTCCTAGATCCCATTACAAGTCTTCAATGCACATTTTCCAAAGAAGTACAGCTTGTTTCCCCAAATTTACCGTCTGACTATCCGACATGGAAACAGATATATGGTATATTAATGACCGCTTCGTGTTGTAACTGAACTGTTTTCATATTTCTCCTTATTTCCTGCACGCCGTGTCGTTTACTATCGTACGATATATAGAATGATAAATTTGATTTTAAGAGGGGGAATTACATCGGGAAATGGCTCGCGTTATAAAAAGCGTGACGGAGCTTTGGGTCCTTCGCTTTTTTTTTTTTTTAAAAGACTTAAAGCCGAACTAAACCCATCGGTTAAACTGTTCTCCAAAACCGTTACATTCAAGGCACGCCGGGAAGGATAACTGGCACAAGGTGCATTCGATCTCAACCGAGCCAAGATGGCAGCTTCCTTGGCTGGAAAAAAGGATAGGAGGGTTTAGTTCCGCTCTAAGGATTTTGGTATAGGTGGAGCCAGGGCGGGGACAAGGGGTGGGGTAGGAGGAGAGGTTGCCCTGGGCATTGTGGTATCGTGTGAGGTGGGGGACACCACAAGGAGATTTGTGTTGGGAGGGGGGATTTAGGGGGTGGCAGGAGGTAAGTATTCTAGGAGGGGAAATTTGGGGGGGGGGGGGGAGTGCTAAGAGTGGTAATTTAGGGGGATTTGTGTTGGGAGGGGGGTGGAGGGAAGAAGATTTGTTCTAGGAGGGGGGGTTTGGGGGAAATTTATTTGTGTTTTGTTAGGGGGGAATTTGAAGTGAGGGGGGATGTGTACTAGGAGAGGACAGTTTAGGGGTAGAGAAGTTGTGTTAGGACGGGGGAATTTTTTTTTTTTTTTTTTTTTGGGGGGGGGGGGGCATTTGACCTAGAGGGATTTGTGGTATCGTGTGATGTGGGGGGGCACCACAAGGAGATTTGTGTTGGAAGGGGGGATTTAGGGGGTGGCAGGAGGTAATTATTGTTCTAGGAGGGGAAATTTGGGGGGGGGGGTGCTAAGAGTGGTAATTTAGGGGGATTTGTGTTGGGAGGGGGGATGGATGGAGGGAAGAAGATTTGTTCTAGGAGGGGGGATTTGGGGGAAATTTGTGTTGGGAGAGGGTAATTTGAAGGGTGGGGGATTTTTTTTGGTGGGGGGCATTTGACCTGGAGGGATTTGGGGGAGGGGGGGGGAAATATTTATGCTGAGAGGGAGGATTTCAGCAGGGGTTGGATTTGTACTTGGAGGAGGGGGGATTTATGCTTAGGGGTAAGCATTCAGATTAATGCTCAGTGTATTTCTGGGGGAGGGGGGGGGTTTGCTGACACATGATGCTCATACATCTTGTGGGGGTGGAGGGGGGGCAGTTTGACATGTTTGCCCTGGGCTCTAGATGACCTTGTCCTGGCACTTGGTGGAGCTTTCAAGATAGGTAGTAGAAATGAGAGATTCTGTTATCATAAATTGAAATTTAATTGATGTAGCACCCTCCTAGATAGGCTTGTAGACAGGTGCAGTCTACTTTCTCAACTGCAATGGCATTGCAGAAGGGAGAAAGTCAAGAGGAACATGTTTCCTCTATGGTTTCCTGGGTCGCTGGGGAAGCTATCCGCTTGGATGCTGCCACCCCATGTGACTCTGGCGGCCATCTTGGGTCATGCGGAGTCTATTTAAGACCCTGGCTCCCAGACTTAGTGCGCATTTCACATGTGGGTAGTGCAGGGACGGGTCACCTGTCTGTCAAGGACAGTATTAGCAGTAATAAGAGGTTCCAGGTGAGAAGGGAAAGTGTATGGACACGCTTACCCTCCTGGAAGCCTCCTAGTTTGGGTGCAGACCGGCCAGGCCGCGTTCCATCCCTCAAAACAGATGTTGTCGGTACATCTGAGGCTGCTAAAATGTTCCCTGCAACGTTCTGTGACTGTGCCCGATCGGGTTGACCTCCCACCAGGTAGTTGTATTTGTTGACTGTGTGTTGTTTTGTTTACTGCTGCCGCACCACGTTGCATCTCCCCACAGGCTGCTAGCTAGTTAGGTAAATTTCGTTTTTTTAGGCTCCCCTGTAATCAATGGTTCAGTGTGTGATTGTTTTGTACTGTTCTAGGCTTCACTGGCTACAGGTTCGACTGCTTCCCCCTGCCTTCTGTAGGATTCTAGAATGTAGCGGGCTGGAAGAGGCAGACTCAAAGCCTGAATATTTATATGATCTCAGCCAATCCCTGGGGGAGGAAAATGTGCGATCGGAGCTTGTTGTCGGAAATTCCGACCATGTGTAGGCTCCATCGGACAGTTTCCATCGGAATTTACGTCGCACAAAATTTGAGATCTGGTTCTCAAATTTTCAGACAACAAAGTCCGTTTGCGCAAATTCCGATCAGGTGTACACAATTCCGACGCACAAAGTGCCACGCATGCTCGGAATCAAGCAGAAGAGCAGCATTGGCTATTGAACTTCATTTTTCTCGGCTCGTAGTACGTGTTGTACGTCACCGCGTTCTTGACGTTTCGGAAATTGCGACAACTTTGTGTGACCGTGTTTATGCAAGACAAGTTTGAGCCAACATCCGTCGGAAAAAATCCATGGATTTGTTGTCGGAATTAATGTCCGATCGTGTGTACGGGGCATCACTGCGTGCATTACTGCCACTGCACTAGTTTGGGAACCTGGGGCAAAGCAGTGAGCCTTTTCAGGGGTGAGCGCTACATATAGTTTTATCAAACTGACCCAAATAGTTGATAGTCTTGCACAATCCCTGAATGGCTACCATGTCCTCCATCATGTTACCTAGTAGAAGGAGCCTGATAATCTCCTACTACTTTAGAGTTAACATGAGAAACCCAATACAAACTCCCTGTGGAAATGGTGGACACATAATCACATCATTTGCCCAATAAGGAAGCAGAGTAGTGCTGTAGTCAAGAACCGTGGTGGTGGATTGGGGCGTTGAGTGGTTTGGAACGTGGTGAAAGTCAACAGGCTGGATGGAAAGATCACTCCTGGGGTTAACGCTCCATTATTTGATAGGGATGAGCAGAATGAACTTGAAATTAATTTTGCCGTGCAACTACGGATTTTGCTCTTGGGAGTGGATATGCTTGGGTGAACATCTTGGAAGTTTGTTGAGCTTCTTAGGTGAACGTCTTTGAAGTTCCTTGAGCTTCTTGGGTGAACATCTTACAAATTCATTGAGCTCCTTGGGTGAATGTCTTACAAATTCATTGAGCTCCTTGGGAGAACGTCTTTCAAGTTCATTGAGCTTCTTGGGTGAACGTCTTTCTAAATCACTGAAAATGCCCTTAATTTCTAATTTTGCCGTGCAGCTACGGATTTTGCTCTTGGGAGTGGAGATGCTTGGGTGAACGGCTTTGAAGTTCATTGAGCTTCTTAGTTGAACGTCTTTGAAGTTCATTAAGCTTCTTGGGTAAACGACTTTGAAGTTCATTGAGCTCCTTGGGTGAACATCTTACAAATTCATTGAGCTCCTTGGGTGAACATCTTACAAATTCATTGAGCTCCTTGGGTAAACATCTTTCAAGTTCATTGAGCTCCTTGGGTGAACATCTTTCAAGTTCATTGAGCTCCTTGGGTGAACATCTTTCAAGTTCATTGAGCTCCTTGGGTGAACGTCTTTCAAGTTCATTGAGCTTCTTGGGTGAACGTCTTTGAAGTTAATTGAGCTTCTTGGGTGAACGTCTTTGAAGTTTATTGAGCTCCTTGGGTGAATATCTTACAAATTCATTGAGCTCCTTTTCATTGAGCTCCTTGGGTGAACATCTTTCAAGTTCATTGAGCTCCTTGGGTGAACATCTTTCAAGTTCATTGAGCTCCTTGGGTGAACATCTTTCAAGTTCATTGAGTTTCATGGGTGAACGTCTTTGAATTTCATTGAGCTCCTTGGGTGAACATCTTACAAATTCATTGAGCTCCTTCGGTAAACGTCTTACAAATGCATTGAGCTCCTTGGGTGAACATCTTTCAAGTTCATTGAGCTCCTTGGGTGAACATCTTACAAATTCATTGAGCTCCTTGGGTGAACATCTTTCAAGTTCATTGAGCTCCTTGGGTGAACATCTTACAAATTCATTGAGCTCCTTGGGTGAACATCTTTCAAGTTCATTGAGCTCCTTGGGTGAACATCTTTCAAGTTCATTGAGCTCCTTGGGTGTACATCTTTGAAGTTCATTGAGCTTCTTGGTGAACATCTTTGAAGTTCATTGAGCTCCTTGAGTGAACGTCTTTCAAGTTCATTGAGCTTCATGGGTGAACGTCTTTCAAGTTCATTGAGCTCCTTGGGTGAACATCTTACAAATTCATTGAGCTCCTTGGGTGAACGTCTTTCAAGTTCATTGAGCTCTTTGGATGAACATCTTTCAAGTTCATTGATCTTCTTGGGTGAACATCTTTCAAGTTCATTGATCTTCTTGGGTGAACGTCTTTCAAGTTCATTGAGCTCCTTGGGTGAACGTCTTTCAAGTTCATTGAGCTCCTTGGGTGAACGTCTTTCAAGTTCATTGAGCTTCTTGGGTGAACGTCTTTCAAGTTCATTGAGCTTCTTGGGTGAACGTCTTTCTAAATCACTGAAAATGCCCTTAATTTTACCATATTGACTCCACGATTTTACCGAAATGCCAAAACTTTGCCGATATCTTCTGAGTAGAAAAAAACCCCACATTTTTCTCATCCTTTGTTAGAATCCATCTAAAAAGGTGAAGATTTTGAGAAAAATTATCCTTTTCGATCATCTTGTTGGCCCAGTCATTTCTAGTTAGGATCCCGGGACCACACAAAGTCCAGACCCCTCATCCCACCTTTACACTCCGAATATATTTTGAGGCACACCTAACCCTTCCAGTCCCACGCTCTGTTATTTCCAGCATTGACAATATTCAACTCTTCTTCAGCAACACCTAGTAAAAAAAATCTCTTCATAAGTTTAATGGAAGCATCCCAACACAAGCTATCATCTTGCACTTATTACCGGATTTTTAAATTGTTTTTCCTCTCTTGTCCAAAATATGAATCTCATTCTGCATTCCAACTTATTACATCTGCGGATTGTTTAACGGTGACCTTTCAAAAGGGGCTCCATACACCTATTGATTGTTTTATCAGGACCGCACTTTGCCAGAGACACGCCGACCCCGGCCATCCGGAGACAGAAAGGTCATTGTTTATTTTTTTATTTTTTTATGTAGCGTGCAAAAATATAATAATGATTGTGTTATGTATCCGGTCAATCCGATCAGAAAAAAATAAAAAAATAAAATGAAAATAAAAAAAATATCTGAAAATTTTAAAAATGGAATAATGATTGTACTATGTGACCTGTCAATCCAATCCCAAAAAAATAAAAACATATAAAAAATCTGATCCCCCAAAAAAAATCTGAAAATTTAAAAAATATATTAATGGTTGTGCTATGTGTCATGTCAATCTGATCCCAGAAAAAAAATCTGAAAATAAAAAAATATATAATAATGATTTTGTTATGTGTTCTGTCAACCCGATCCCAATAAAAATCTGAAAATAAAAAAATATAATATTGATTGTGTTATGTGTTCTGTCAAACCGATCCCAAATTTTTTTTTTTAAATATAATAATGATTGTGCTATGTGTCCTGTCAATCTGATCCCGATAAAAATCTGAAAATAAAAAATATATAATATTGATTGTGTTATGTGTTCTGTCAATCCAATCCCAATAAAAATCTGAAAATAAAAAAATATAATAAGGATTGTACTATGTGACCTGTCAATCCGATCCCCAAAAAATAAAAAAATATAAAAAATATATAATAATGACTGTGCTATGTATCCTGTCAATCTGATCCCAGAAAAATTCTGGAAAAAAAATATATACTAATGATTGTGTTATGTGTTGTGTCAATTCGATCCCAATAAAAATCTGCAAAAAAAATAAAAATAATATTGATTGTACTATGTGACATGTCAATCCGATCCCCAATTTTTTTTAAAATCTATAAAAAAATATAATAATGACTGTGCTATGTATCCTGTCAATCCAATCCCAATAAAAAATTGAAAAAAATATACAATATTGATTGTGCCATTTGTTCTGTCAATCCGATCCCAATAAAAATCTGAAAATAAAAAAAAAATATTATAATAATTGTGCTATGTGTCTTGTCAATCCGACCCCCCCCCCCCCCAAAAAAAAATCTAAAAATAAAAAAAATTTAAAATGATTGTGCTATATATCCTGCCAAACCGATCCCAAAAAAAAATCTAAAAATAAAAAATATATAATAGTGATTTGTGCTATATGTCCTGTCAATCCGATCCCAATATAAATCTTAAAAAAAAAAAAAAAAAAAAACATAATAGTGATTGTGTTTAGTAACCTGTCAATCCGATCCCAATAAGAATCTGAAAATTATATAATAACTATTGTGCTATGTGTCATGTCAATCCAATCCCAAAAAAATAATAATCTGAAAATAAAAAATATATAATAATTATTGTGCTATGTAACCTGTCAATCCGATCCCAATAAAAATCTGAAAAAATAAATAAATATATATATATATATATATATATATATATATATATATATATATATATATATATATATATATATATATATATATATATATATATATATAATGATTGTGCTGTGTGTCCTGTCAATCCGATCCCCAAAAAAATAAATCTGAAAAAATAAATTAAAAAAATTGTAAAAAAATGTATAAAAAAAATAAATAAATAATAATGATTGTCAAGTTCTGCCCTGGGAAATGACTGTACTGTAGATGCCATGAAGTGCCAAAGAGCTGGCGAGACACTAGATGGCACTAGAGAGATGACGTGCTTTGGTAGAGACCTACAGCCGGGTCACATGGCCCTGCAGCTATTAATTATGACTTTTTAAAAACATTAACAAGCACACACAATATCTATTCACTCGCCCGATACAAAAGCCGCCAAGAATAGGAAATAATTGTGTTTCATTTCTATGCAGTGTTGCTAAATGCATTACACATAATCCTAAGATATGGATATAATTGTAATCAATATGTTTCATTAATATTCTAATTCAATTCTTCAGCCGCGCTTTGCTTTTAGTGAAAAGTGTTTTCTGTTTGTACACCAATAAAGTCTACAGTGTGAAATTGTTTGCAAATATTGCATGGCGGTTATGTGTTGGCATAATAAAAAATGTCGCTTTCAATAAGTGTAGTGTGTAATTTAAATTATTACATGTTGTTGTTACGTTTTGTATATTTCATAATGCATGTCCCAAGGTGTCATTTACATAGTAATTATGGTAGTTTTTCGCTTTTTTTTTTTTTTTTTGTACACGTATTCATGTTATTATAATGTTAACAAATTATTTATGGTGTTTATAGAACAATTTACGTCATTTTTTGGTCCCATAGTAGTCTGCAATCCAATGGCTCTATGGTCTATAGCACAGTTATCCACAATTAGGACTTTTGGAAGTCAATAAGCCAATTGGATTGTAAGAGAGAATTATTATTATTTTTATTATAAATATTATTTTTATTATTGTTACTGTTATCATAATTATCATATGATATTATATCTATTTTTAGTTTAATATTGTTGTTGTTGCTGTTTTTATTATTATTACAATGACAATAATAATAATAATAATAATAATAATAATAATAGTGACAACTACAATAATAATAAAAATGCATTGAAAATATTGCTTGTTACCTGCAATATAAATAATACAATAACAATAGATAATAAAAATAATATTAACAATAATATATTAATAATAACAATAATAACAATAACACGATTATTAATAATAATAATAATAATAATAATAATAATAATAACAATGTATTATTATGATTATTATTATGATTATTATTATTGTTATTATTATTAATAGAAGAATTATTATTGTTACTGTTATCATAATTGTCATATGATATTATATCTATTTTTAGTTTTATATTATTGTTGTTGCTTTTTTTTTATTATTACAATAGTAATAATAATAGTGACAACTACAATAATAATAAAAATACATAAAAAATATTGCTGTTTACCTGCAATATAAATTATACAATAACAATAGATAATAAAATAATAATAATAATATTTTTTTTATTATTATTATTATCATTTTAAACCTATTACTACTAATATTATTGCTGTTATTTTCTATTTTTATATTATTGTTGTTGTTGTTTTTATTATTATCATTATAATAATAATAATAGTGGCAACAAGAATGATAATAAAATAAATCAAAAATATTGCTGTTTACCTGCAATATAAATAATACAATAACAATAGATAATAATAATACTAATAATAATAATCATATAAATGTATTATTATTATTATTGTTGTTCTTGATGTTGTAACAATAATAATAATAATAATAATAATAGTTGCTATTATTATTATTATTATGTATTGTTATTGCATTCATTTTTTTACACCAGATAAATAATAATAAAAATAGTGCCATTTACCTGGTGTAAATGAATATGAATACAACAACAATACATAATAATAATAATAATAATAATAATAATAATAATAATAATAATATTATTATTAACATTATTATTATTATTATTATTATTATTATTATTTATTATTAGTTTTATTATTAGTTTTATTATTATTATTATCATAATAATGATAATCATCATTATTTATATTATTATTATTATTGTTGTTGTTACTATTATTATTATTTATTGTTATTGTATTTTTATTATTACTATATTTGTTTTTTATTTATTTACACCAGGTAAACAGCAATACTAAAGAAAAGCCAAACCTCTTTTCACAGCCTCTTGCCACAAAAAAAAAAAAAAAAACACCTTTTTTTTTTCCCACCACAAACTCTTACATAACATCTTTACAACATGAAAAATAAATTACTGAACACTTCTTTTTTTTTAAGCTTATTTCAATTTAACAATTTCTTTGCTAACATAAAAAAAAAAAGCATTGCGTGTTTTATTTTATTTTCTTTATATTTTGCCACAAACAAAAAACATGCCTACATAAAAAATGCACACAGTATATAAATTTCAGCAAGAAGTACGACATTAAATTAATTTAACACCAAAGGTCAGTAAATAAAAGTTGCTGTCGCTCAGTAAAGCTTTGCACGTAAGATTACCTTCACTCCATTGTGCCTTTAATGCACTAACGGGTCCACTAAAATGACAGTCGGCTAGCGAGTAACAGCTTCTCGGCTGACACCGGTAGGGAAGCAAATCTATTTTATTATTTGGGAACTCCATCTAGGGAAAGCCAGACTTGAATTTGTCACCAATCCAAGAACCGCACCTCCCTCGGGAGTTAATTATTTTCTTAAAATGCAACTTGTACTGTTAGTTTAAAACATTCCAACTGTGTTCACACTCTTTAAATCTTCGGTAAACCTTGGAGTTTAAATCACTTGCAGATAAGAGTAATTCTATTAGAAAAAGGAAAGGGGGGGGGGGGGGGGAATTCACGCAGTTGGGGAAATGGAATGACCGGTAAAAATAAAAAATACAAAAAAGAAATAAAATAAGAAGGCATTGAAAGGAAGAGACCATTGGTTGTCTCCTGACATCTCACCTTTAAGACTTGGCAGCCATTAGGCATACCGGTCTTGTTTTATAGCTACTGGCATGGGCAGCCGCAAAGCAAATACCGGTCGCGTTTATGTGCCGTAGGAAAAGTTTGCCAGTGCTATTTCGGGAGCGCTTTTTGTAAATACTCGGCGCAGGTTGAAAAATAAGAGCAAGGCCGTAGGAAAAGGAGAGAGAGGTCAGCCAGCTAACAGTTGTGGAATGGCACCGGTGCGGGGAGATGATATGAATGAACGCCGGGATGGCTGCCTTAAAGGGGAACTCTTTTTTTTTTTTGATGGGCACTGATAGGCGGCATGGATGGGCACTGATAGGTGGCATGGATGGGCACTGATAGGCGGCATTGTATTTTTTTGTTTTGTACTGATGGATGCCAATCAGTGCCAAACAATAATGCATGCCAATCAGTGATGCCCATTGTGGGCCCTGATTGGCATCCATTGTGGGCACTGATTGGCATCCATTGTGGGCACTGACTGGCATCCCTGGTGGTCTAGGGTGGCATACCTGGTGCTGGGCATCCCTGGTGGCGTCCCTGGTGGTCCAGTGTGGGCATCCTCGGGGGGGCTGCGCTGGTAATCGATCAGCACAGACCCCCCCCGTCAGAGGATCATCTGATCGGCTCTCCTCTGACAGACGTGAGTGAGGAAAAGCCGATTACCGGCTCTTCCTATTTACATTGGGATCAGCTGTGATTGGACACGGCTGATCACGTGGTAAAGAGTCTCCGTCGGAGACTCTTTACCGAGATCGTAGTTGCGGGGTGTCAGACATCCCCACATCATCAGCATTTGTACACAAGTCCATCGGACAAAAGTCCAAAGTGCAAACATGCTCGGAAGCAAGGACGAGCCGGAAGTGGTCGGTCTTATAAACTAGCGTTCGTAATGGAGAATGAACATTTGTGACGCGGCAAATTATGAAATCTGGAAATGCAGCGCACAATTCTCTTCTTCTTTAATGGGATAATAATGAAGCTGCTTTGCTGGTGATACTGATGGAGTTATTGCAAATGAATTTTCAAAGGCTTTTTTTTTTTTGTCATATCAAGAATAATATTATAATGCCCTTTTATAAATTTTTTTGGGCAAGTTACCACAACACCATTATCCCGTAGTTTGTAAGATCAAATATATAACTATGTTGGTGTCTCTTGTCAATTTTACATTGTATTTTTTTAAATGTAACTGTCGACTCCCAAACTGTCATTTGAAGTAAAACACACAGCCAAGTATTATTCTCCACAATTTTTTTTATTGTGCATTAAAAAAAGAAAACAAATAAAATTAGACATGCTATCCGCCAATAGAACTTAACCAAAAAGTGCATTCTATGCATCCAAAAATATAGCAAATATACCAAATCAAATCATTATTATTCAGCCAAAAAATTAAATAAAAGCCTCATGCATGTGTCCTGCTTCTTAATATAGGGGGTCACCAATGCCAAGAGTTGGTGAAAGCAGGGGTCTGTCATCCGGAGATAATTCCGAAAATCATCCGGATTATTCTCCTGGAGCTCCCGCAGCAAGGGCATATGACATAATTGGTCACCATTAATAAAGCAACCAATTTTTGATCCAAGAAATCCTCCTCCTCCTGTTCCTGGACTGGACTTGCAATAATTCCAAGGCCAATAATAAATAACACGTTATCACTTCCGATTACGCAACATGCCTGGTTGACGAACGGCCGTTCAGAAACTAACTGAAAAGCGTAAAATGAAAAGCGTGAAATGAAAAGCGCAAAATTAAAAGCGCGAATCAACACTCACCAAACTTCTACTAACACGAAATTAGCAGAAGGAGCCCAAAGGATGTAGGTAAAGAGCTGAAAACCCACGTAGTACGTCACTACGAGGACTGGGCACCGGTCCTCAGGAAAGATGTACTGGAAATGGAGCGAGTACAAAGAAGGGCAACAAAGCTAATAAAGGGTCTGGAGGATATTAGTTATGAGGAAAGGTTGCGAGCACTGAACTTATTCTCTCTGGAGAAGAGACGCTTGAGAGGGGATATGATTTCAATTTACAAATACTGTACTGGTGACCCCACAATAGGGAGAAAACTTTTTTGCGGAAGGGAGTTTAACAAGACTCGTGGCCACTCATCAAAATTAGATGAAAAGAGGTTTAACCTTAAACTACGTAGAGGGTTCTTTACTGTACAGCAAGGATGTGGAATTCCCTTCCACAGGCGGTGGTCTCAGCGGGGGGCATTGATAGTTTCAAGAAACTATTAGATAAGCACCTGAACGACTGCAACATACAGGGATATACAATGTAATACTGACATATAATCACACACATAGGTTGGACTTGATGGACTTGTGTCTTTTTTAAACCTCACCTACTATGTAACTACGTTCGTGTTTGTTGGCCGACAATTCCTTGCCGTTTGTATGCAAGACAACCTCCTGGCCAATGCCCTTCGGAAAAAAGTCAGAGGTTTTGTCTGCGGAAAATCCGATCGTGTGTACGAGGCTTTAGTGTGAAAGTCACTGGGAAGAATGTTTCTTACATTACAGGTCATTGTGAAGATTAGTGGTCCCCATTTCTTTCCAAATGGGAACAGGAACTGAATATATCGGCAGATCCGATAGGGTTCCCCCTAAATTCAATTACCAGGCCCTTCAGGTCTGGTATGGATATTAAGGGGAACCCCACGTCAAATAAAAAAAAAAAAAATAGGCGGGGTTCCCCTCAAATATCCATACCAGACCCTTCAGGCCTGGTATGGATTTTAAGGGGAAACTCCACACCAAATTAAAAAAAAATGGCGTGAAGTTCCCCCCAAAAAGCCATACCAGACCCTTTATCCGAGCACGCAACCTTGCAGGCCGCAGGAAAAGAGGGGGGGATGAGAGAGCGCCCCCCCCCTCCTGAACCATACCAGACCACATGCCCTCAACATTGGGAGGATGCTTTGGGGGTCCGTGACCCCTCAAAGCACCAGGTTCCCATGTTGATGGGGACAAGGGCCTCATCCCCACAACCCTGGCCGGTGGTTGTGGGGGTCTGCGGGCGGGGGGCTTATCAGAATCTGGAAGCCCCCTTTAAACAAGGGGACCCCCAGATCCCGCCCCCCCCCCCCTGTTTGAAATGGTAAGGGGGTACAAAAGTACCCCTACCATTTCTCAAGGTTAGTGTAAAAAATTGTTAAGATGCACATAGACATCGTTGGGAAAAGTCCTTTATTAAAAATAAAAAAAGATTCCAGCGGTGGTAATCCACTCTTGCTATCCAACGATGGCTGATCTCTTCTCCGGGGTCCAGCGATGGGTGATCTCTCCCGATGGTCCAGCGCAGCGCATCCTGTCTCCATGGAGACACTGCGGGAATCCCGGCCTGACAGGTCTTAGCTGAGGAGGACAAGGCCACCCGTCACCTGACCCCACCCCCATCTGGCGCAAGGGGAAACCCATGCTTCCCCAGAGATGTACGGGTGACCCCGCCCCCCTCTGATGTAACGGAAACCTCTGATGTACGGGTTTCCCCTTGCGTCAGAGGGGGTGGGGTCAGGTCACGGGTGGCCCCGTCCTCCTCAGCTAAGACCTGTCAGGCGCCGGGACAGTTCTAAGCACGGGAAACGTGCACCTTTACAGGCATACTATACACACCCCCCAGGTACGAAATTTAAAGGAATATTACACTTTTATTGTTTCACTTTAAGCATTATTAAAATCACTGCACGGCCATTTTTAAAACTTTTTTTTGCATTGATACATGTCCCCTGGGGCTTTTCGAATTAGCCACGAACACCCCAAACTGTTCGCTGATCGGATCGACTCGAACATTGCCTGTTCGCCTGTTCACCGATCAGCGAACAGTTTGGGGTGTTCGTGGCTAATTCGAAGCTCATCCCTACTCACCACTCAATGATAGCATCCTAGACGTAGAGGTGGTTTTCCGAATGAATATCCACATATGTAGACGTCTCCTCTATATTATAAATGGGAACCCTGTTGTTTTCTGTTCTTTTGTCTTATATTACCATACCTAGTATGTACTTGGTTAGCTTCTGCTATGAGGATTTTTGTTTTTCTTCGGTATAATATGACCAAATTGTTATGGTTTCTACTAATCTCACTGTAAAACACTTATATGTACGGGGTATATGTCTATGTTTTCCTGTTATGGATATGTTTTTTACCTTTCTGGTCCATCATGGATATTTTCTTTTGGACTTTAATATCTACAAAGTGTAATAAAATCAAGATTAAACTACCGGAGTGGTAGGCAAAAGAAGCTGCCACCACCTTGGGCAACTTAGGATGTAGGGGGTGAAAAAAGAGGCAAGACCTGCGAACATTGCTGCTAAAGTAGTTCACAGTCCATGGGGAGCACTTAAAAATATTTGACTTGGGTGCTAAAGAACCTGGCTCTGGATGAAATTATGAGACTGCAGAGGCATCTTCAGCATCCAACTAACTGGCTGGGGGCGGGTCTAAAAAGATCACTGGTGTTAGTAGGAACTTATCTACAAGGCAGAAATTGCTCATTGCTCAAGGAACCCCTAGCAACCTCTGGAGGAACCCTGGTTGAGAATTGCTGATCAAATCAAGGAGAGCTTGCTAAAAGGTGGGGAAAACAGAGATTAACGGGGCAATGATGGCATTCGGGGCCGAGTGGTAGGCAAAAGAAGCTACCACCACCTTGGGCAACTTAGGATGCAGGGGGTGAAAAAAGAGGCAAGACCTGCGAACATTGTTGCTAAAGTAGTTCACAGTCCATGGGGGAGCACTTCACAATTTTTGACTTGGGTGCTAAAGAACCTAAGAATATGCATGCATCATACATGCTAGGGGGAGTACAACTGGGGGAATCCGTAGTGGAGAAGGATCTGGGGGTTTTGGTAGATCATAAACTCAATAATAACATGCAATGCCAAGCTGCGGTTTCCAAAGCGAGCAAAGTTCTTTCTTGTATTAAGAGAGGTATGGACTCCAGAGAGAGAGATATCATTTTGCCCCCCTGTTCAAATCATTAGTAAGACCTCATCTGGAATATGCAGTTCAGTTTTGGGCACCAGTTCTCAAAAAGGATATCGGGGAACTGGAGAAAGTGCAGAGAAGGGCAACCAAACTGATAAGAGGCATGGAGGAGCTCAGCTATGAGGAAAGATTAGAGGAACTGAATTTATTCACCCTTGATAAGAGGAGAATAAGGGGGGATATGATCACCATGTATAAATATATAAGGGGTCCATATAGTGAACTTGGTGTTGAGTTATTCACTTTACGGTCATCACAGAGGACAAGGGGGCACTCTTTACATCTAGAGGAGAAGAGATTTCATCTCCAAATAAGGAAAGGTTTCTTCACAGTAAGAGCTGTGAAAATGTGGAATAGACTCCCTGCAGAGGTGGTTCTGGCCAACTCAGTAGATTGCTTTAAGAAAGGCCTGGATACTTTCCTAAATGTACATAATATAACTGGGTACTGACATTTATAGGTAAAGTTGATCCAGGGAAAATCCGATTGCCTCTCGGGGGATCAGGAAGGGATTTTTTTCCCCTGCTTTAGCAAATTGGAGAATGCTCTGCTGGGTTTTTTTTTTTGCCTTCCTCTGGATCAACTGTGGGTATAGAATGGGGTATATGGGATTGTATGATATATATATGTATATATATATTTTTTATTTTTATTTGTGGTTGAACTGGATGGACTTGTGTCTTTTTTCAACCTAACTAACTATGTAACTATGTAACCTGGCTCTGGATGAAATTATGAGACTGGAGAGGCATCTTCAGCATCCAACTAACTGGCTGGGGGCGGGTGAGTGACGAAGCTGTGTTGTTTAGTTGCAGTAGAGCAAAAGGGAGGTCCCAGACTGCGTTGTCAGCTAAGGGCATGCCTGAACCACAAGTTTGGCTGAACAGGATTAAAAAGCACAGGTAAGACAAAATATCACATATTACATATACTGTATGCATTTCAGCTGTGTGCCTGGCACTGAGATTAAAATATTATGAATTGCGGCAATTATTTTTAAAAAGCTACTTTATTTTATTTAATATTCCACAAAAGCTTTCAATCTATTCCTGTTCTGAAAATCTGAAATGGAGCACTAAACACACAACTTTCACCCATCCAAAAGTATCCAAAAGGAAGCAAGCATGAATACCGTTAGGGTGGCCATACATTTTCCAATGCAAGAGTCTACTGAATAGCCAGCGTAATTGGTTTCCCACCAGGCAGGCCCTTGCTCTACAAATTGTTGCTGGATCCAAAGTAGATTTGAGTCCGAATTAATGTACTTGTGTACTGGTATCTCAATGGTGACGTTTTTTTTTGCTGAAATGTATAAATACAGAGCTCCTGGTGAAAATGTTTATTGCGCTTACGCATTGGCCTGTGGCCTGCCATAGTGGACAATACATTTTTTTTTAAAGTGGATACATTTTAATAACCATTTGCTCGTTGTGCTTGATGCCTTGGCCATAGTGTTGTGAACTGAACCAGTTATGCATCTTGAAATAGTAGGGAATTTAAATGAAGCACGTAGGTGTAAAAGTTCAACTTTATTGGAAATCAATATTATGGTACATAATGGTAATCATGAATAAGCATATAAATAGTTGTACATACAATGAGGGCACATTGCCACACAGGCAGTTAATATCACGTAATATACATGCTAGGGGAATGTCAGGTAAAACATATGATGAGTAAAAAAGACGGCATATAGTAGCTCTATGCATTTAGTGGATTTATCCACTCTTCAGGAGCATGCACGTGAATTGGATGAGTAATGCCGCGTACACACAAGCGGAATGTCCGACAGAAAAAGTCAGACGGAATCTTTTCATCGTCTATTCCGATCTTGTGTAGGCCTCATCGGACTTTTTTTTCGAAAATTCTGACGGACCTAGAAATGGAACATGTTTTAAATATTTCCGACGGAACCAATTCCTATGGGGAAAACCGCTTGTCTGTATGCTGTTCCGATGTACCAAAAACGACGCATGCTCTGAAGCAAGTACGAGACGAAAGCTATTGGCTACTGGCTATTGCACTTCCTTGTTCTAGTCCCATCGTACGTGTTGTTCGTCACCGCGTTCTTGGCGGTCGGACTTTGGTGTGACCGTGTGTATTCCGATGGCAAAACCGGTCGTGTGTACACAGCATTATGTAACAGGATGGAAAGAATGTCTATATGGTCTTACTCTGTCAAGGGAAAGGAAATAAAATATATAAAGTGAAATGGATGTAGAATTATTTTCAAAACCCCCCTCTCTGAAATACTTACAAATATGGCTGCATGATGGAAGTGTGGCACTAAGGATCAGAGACCCCTCTAAGGGCATCACTGCCGGGAGCTGAGGTGGTGTGGACGGCATGAAGCCCGGAAAGGATGACATCCAGGGAGGACAATTTGCAAGAAGTGGAAGTAGTCATAAGTGACCATGAGTGCTGAAACCATCAAGAGAGGACTACTAGGAAGTATAATAAACTATGCTTTAATATAACGTGCAATAGGTCCTATACTCGGTAAAGGATAGGACAATGGAGTGATAGAAAGTATCAGAGAGGTCCAAACTAGTATAGATGAAGAGTATTGAATTATTCAAAGATGAGAAACAAGGTCACCAAGGAAGATAGATGAGAATCAAAACCATTGAGGCAGAAGGTTGGAGGCAACTTGTGGACTCTTCATGGTACAGCAAAGACTCACATACGTATTTATATAAAAAAGTATACATTTATTTAAGACAAAAAGATCATCATCATTAAAATGGTCCTATAGAGGGGAAATATACAATACACAGTATTATATCTCCAAAGAGGAACTAGACTCTTGGACGCATGTCCACCGAGACAGGAGGACCATAGATCTTGTCCTACGTCAGTTCAACCTCGACATGTTTCCCGTTGTGATGATGATCTTTTTGTCTTAACTAAATGTATACTTTTTATATAAGTAAGTATGTGAGTCTTTGCTGTACCATGAAGAGTCCACAAGTTGCCTCCAACCTTCTGCCTCAATTTTCAAATAGATTGGATGATTATGTTTATGTTTTCAGTTTAGTAGCGATATTATGAGAATCAAAACCTTATCATGACAATTGAAACTGTTAGACCCCTTTCACACCACACCGCCTATAGCATCGGTGGTAAAACGCCGCCATTTTTAGCAGCGTTTTACCGTCGGATTTGCGGTGCATTTCGGCCGCTAGCGGGGCACTTTTACCCCCCACTGGCGGCCGAGAAAGGGTTTAAACCCCCAGCAAAACGCTGCAATAGTGGCGTTTTGCCGGCGGTATTACAGCGCTGCCCCATTGATTTCAATGAGGAGCGGAGCTGGAGGAGCGGTGGAGGAGCGGTAAGTTCACCGCTCCTTCACCGCTCCAAAGAAGCTACTGGCAGGACTTTTCCTGACGTTCTGCCAGTGCACTACTGCAGTGTGAAAGCCCTCGGGCTTTCACACTGCAGACAATGGTGCAGCTGTTTTAGGGCGGATTGCAGGCGCTATTTCTAATGCTATAGCGCCTGCAAAACGCCCTTGGTATGAAAGGGGTCTTAGTGAAAAGTGAGTGTCAAATTACCTGAGGCTGATACATGAAAATAAAAAGTCCAGAGTCATTCATGGAATTGACCGAAAGTGAACAGATAGAACCACCAAGGTGAGTCAGCCGCCCCCAGAGTGAAGCCTATAAGGGATGGAGGCAATTGACCTTACCAGGTCACCACCTTCCTCAAAGTCCCAAATGTTCTCCTTTTTTAGTTTCTTCAGCTTGACGTAGTCGATGGATGGTGCTGGAAACTCAGGTAGATACACTTGGGTCCTAATTAATGAATTTGACAAAAAAGTACTGGTAGCATCTCAATGGGATGTCCAAGCGACGAATGAGGTGTTTTCACAAACAGAGGAACCGGTCCAGCAGCCTCAGACTGTAGATATAATTTTTCAGTGTGAAAATTGGAGTGCAAAAAGTGATTTAGAGTCCAAAATTTGGTTTTATTTCAAACATTTAGTATGTGCTACAGCCACCACGTTTTGGGGAGCATACATTGTCCCCTTCAAAGTGGGGTGTGGCTCTCTGATTTTCAGAGTCAAATATAATTTCTAGAGTTAGAGGCTGCTGGGCCTCTTCCTCTGTTTGTGGGAGCACCTCAATCGTCCCATTGAGATACTACCAGTACTTATTGTCAAATACGTTAAGTAGGACCCAAATCTCCTTTGGATCTACCTGAGGTTTCAGCGCCATCCATCTACTACTTCAAGCTGCATAACTGTTTCAGTTCACAACACTATGGTCAAGGCATCAAGCACAAGCAGCAAATGGTTAATAAAGTTGATCTGCTTCAAAACAAACTTATCTTCCACTATGGCAGGCCACAGGCAAATGCGTAAGCACAATAAACGTTTTCACCAGGTTTTCACCAGGTTCTTTGTATTTATACATTTCAGCGCGGCAAAAAATAACTTACCTATTGAGATACTACCAGTACATTTTGTCAAAATACATTAATTCGGACCCAAATCTACTTTGGATCTAGCAACAAATGTGTAGTGCAAGGGCCTGTCTGGTTGTAAACCAATTAAGCTGTCTGTTCAGTAGCTTGAAGTAGTAGATGGATGGTACTGGAACTTCAGGTAGGTCCAAAAGAGATTTGGGTCCTAATTAATGTATTTGACAAGATGTACAGGTAGTATCTCAATGGGATGTCCAAGCGACAAATTAGATGCTCGCTTTAAGCCTTGGCCATAGTGTTGTAAACTGAACCAATTATGCAGCTTAACGTAGTAGATGGATGGCGCTGGAACCTCAGGTGGATACACTTGGGTCCTAATTAATGTATTTGACAAAATATACTGGTAGCATCTCAATGGGACATCCAGGTGATGAGTGGGCAGCGCCAATGACCAGAGGAACTGGCCCAGCAGCTTCTAACTGTAGAAATTATATTTGACTGTGATAATCAGAAAGCCACACCACACTTTGAGGGGGACAATGTGTGGTCCGCAAAATGCGTTGGCTGTAGCACCTGCTAAATGTTTGGAATAAAACCAAATTTTGGACTTGTGGTGTGGCGCTCCGATTTCCACACTTAAATACAATTTCTACAGTCCAAAGCTGCTAGGCTGGTTCCTCTGTTCACTGGAGCTGCCCACTCATCGCCTGGACGTCCCATTGAGATGCTACCAGTATATTTTATCAAATACATTAATTAGGACCCAAGTGTATCCACATGAGGTCCCAGTGCCATCCATCTACTACGTTAAGCTGCATAACTGGTTCAGTTCACAACACTATGGCCAAGGCATAAAGCGAGCATCTAATTTGTCGCTCGGACATCCCATTGGGATACTATCTGTTCATCTTGTCGCGTTGCGGCCATAACCCCGAGGGGCGGCCTTGACTTTCTAGGCTTACCAGTTACCTCCTCATGGCTTGTCGGTTGTTGTCTAGGGGTTCCCAGGGTTAGTACCCAGTGACTTCAGATGCTGACACATAAAAGTCCTTTTCAAGGTTTTTATTTTGCAGTGGTAACATCCAACATAACACAGTCTCAGGTGGGAATAGAGGGCACGGGTGATGAAACTCAGGCACTTTGAACTGCTGACATCCACTGAATGTCTCTAATTAACCCAGAGATTAGCCACTCGCAGCTGGGTGCTTCACTGCTGGATAAACCTCTAGACAGAGATTTAGCAGCCAACATGTGATCCGGAAACTTTGCAAAGTCTCTGCCACAGACTAAATTGTAACTGAAGATAAATAGGAACCTTTCTCACAGTACCTGATCTCTCAGCCTTCTTGGCGATACTGTGTGAAATGTGGATTCTTTAGTGTCCATACAACTCAGCTCCTAGGCTCTTACCGAGCAGCCAGCTTGTTGGCCCTCCTCCGAAGAGTCCTCCCCTGGTCACTTGTACGAGTTGCCGTGTCCCTCCAATACCGAGAGCACACCGGGACGCCTTCCGAATCCTCCTTCAGTTACTGGGCCTCGGACTAGCCAGTTCCGGGGCTCGGGAACAGACGGATCCCCACCCCAGACCATGAGGGCCTCTGGGGCTGGTCGGATTGACCATGCTTGTGGGACGGCAAACACTCCTAGGCCCTGGGCCCCTCGTGGGGCTGCCCCGGACCAGAACCAGGAATCAAAGCCGCAGCTGAACCCTGAACACGTGACTTCAGCACCTTAAATACCCCTTCCCAGACTACGCAGCGGGGCCAGACGCGCCCACTGATTCGGGAAAGATTGGTACCCAAGACGTCCAACCAGGCTTGGTTCTCAGCCTGTCATGGTCGCCTCATTGCACCTATGACCAGGCGGAACCTTAGTACAGCCCAGCCAGACTGATGCCAAAGTAAATCCTGTACAATTAACCCCAGAACTCCATTACAGTTCTGGGAAAAAACGAAATTTGCACTGATAGCGCACACTTGGTGAAGTGTTACCGCTACACATTATTAAGGACCCAAGCGTATCTATCTAAGGTTCCAGCTCCATCTACTACTTTAACTGTATAACTGGTTCAGTTTACAAACACAATGGCCAAGGCATCAAGCACAACCAGCAAATGATTAATAAAGTTTATCGGCTTCAAAACAAACTTATCTTCCACTATGGCAGGCCACAGGCCAATGCGTAATAAACATTTTCACCAGGTGCTCTGTATTTATACATTTCAACACGGCAAAAAATAACTTTGACAACCTTAATGAGGAAGGGCTTTAAATAATCAATCTCTTTATACAATAACTCTGCACGTGGGGCAAGGAGCGAGAGAAAAAAAAAAAAAAAAAAGAAGTAGGAAATATATTTTTCTGGAAGCGTTTGTGATTTTCTGTGGAGCACCAAGGGAGGCAATATAATGAATTCAAACCCTCTCAACAAAATAGCACAACAATATGTTTTTTTTGCATCCTGTGGACATAGAAAATGCACGCCATGTTTCATGCAATTAGAAACTTCCCCCCATAGGTTAGCAGGACCTTTGTTATTCTCCAAAAGATTTTTTTTTAGCTGCAAGTTTAAGGTACCAGAGAACAAGAAATATGTCATGATCATAAAAAAGCAACAATAAGAAACTAATATTTGAGGTTGTGTATTAGCCGGAACACAGAAGAGCCTCAGTGGGGAACTTTGATTTCAGATTAAAGGGATAACTGAAGGTATTATTAGGAGTCGGAGTGAGTGGCCATTACAGGATCGTGAGTTGATGGCCTGTAGACCAGTGGTAGTCAACTTTCTTGATGGAGGGGGCCTCAAGGTCGGCCCCTGACATCAACAAAAGGGTACACATAATACTCAGAGAATGTAACACCACAGAAAGCTGCTGTCAGAGGCTGGAGAAACACAACAGGAGAAAGGGAAAGACTACAGGCATTTTACAGGAAATAGTCAGAGACCGCAAACATGCAACAGTAGTTATTGGAGATTGATGACATGCTTGAGTGTCTGGAGCACTGGCCAGAACAAAGGCTTCCTTGACCACCTCTGTATAAATGGGTTCATAAGTCATGTTGGGCTGCGCATCAGTGCAAGAGGAAGAGTCTATTCACCTGGGGAGATGGCTACAGATACTCATCAAACTTTGGGAGATAGTAATGAATTTTCATCAGTCATGGATGCTTTTCAAGTTGGGGAAATGATTATGGGCACTCATCAACCTGGGAGATGGTTATGGGTGCTCATAAACCTGGGAGATGGTTATGGGTGCTCATCCACCTTGGAGATGTTTTATGGGTTCTTTTAAATCTAGGGGGAGGGTTATGGGTGCTCAACTGCTCATTAACCTAGAGAGATGGTTATGAGTGTATATACCTGGGGATATGGTCAAAAGTTCTCATCAACCTAGGGGCATGGTCACTGGTGCTCATGAATCTAGAGCAGTGGTCTCAAACTGGTGGCCCTCCAGCTGTTGCGAAACTACAAGTCCCATCATTCCTCTGCCTGGGGGAGTCATGCTTGTAACTGTCAGCCTTGCAATGCCTCATGGAACTTGTAGTTTCGCAACAGCTGGAGGGCCGCCAGTTTGAGACCCCTGATCTAGAGAGATCATTGGTGCTAATGAATCTGGAGAGGGCACTGGTGCTCATAAACCTGATATTTATTGGTTTCATCAATTTGGGAAGTTGGTTATGGGTGCTCATCAACCTAGGATATGGTTATGGGTGCTCATCAAGCTGGGAGATGTTTATGGGTGCTCATTTACCTGGAGAGATGGTTATGAGTGTATTAACCTGGGGAGATGGTCAAAGGTTCTCATCAACCTAGGGACATGGTCACCGGTGCTCAATAATCTAGAGAGGTCACTGGTGCTCATGAACCTGCAGAGATGTTTATGGGTCTCCTAAATTTGGGAAGTTGATTATGGGTGCTCATCAACCTGGCAGATGGTTATGGGTGCTCATGAACCTAGGAGATGGTTTTGGGTGCTCATCAAGCTGGGATATGTTTATTGTTGCTCATTAACCTGAAGAGATGGTTATGAGTGTATTAACCTGGTGAGATGGTCAAAAGTTCTCATCAACCTAGGGGCATGGTCACTGGTGCTCATGAATCTAGAGAGATCATTGGTGCTAATGAATCTGGAGAGGGCACTGGTGCTCATAAACCTGATATTTATTGGTTTCATCAATTTGGGAAGTTGGTTATGGGTGCTCATCAACCTAGGATATGGTTATGGGTGCTCATCAAGCTGGGAGATGTTTATGGGTGCTCATTAACCTGAAGAGATGGTTATGAGTGTATTAACCTGGTGAGATGGTCAAAGGTTCTCATCAACCTAGGGGCATGGTCACTGGTGCTCATGAATCTAGAGAGGTCACTGGTGCTCGTGAATCTGGAGAGGGCATTGGTGCTCATGAACCTGATGTTTATTGGTTTCATCAATTTGGGAACTTGGTTATGGGTGCTCATCAACCTAGGGGAATGGTTATGGGTGCTCATGAACCTAGGGGATGGTTTTGGGTGCTCATCAAGCTGGGATATGTTTATTGTTGCTCATTAACCTGGAGAGATGGTTATGAGTGTATTTACCCGGGGAGATGGTCAAAGGTTCTCATCAACCTAGGGGCATGGTCACTGGTGTTAATGAACCCGGAGAGATTTTTATGGGTTTCATCAATCTGGGAATTTGGGTATGGGTGTTCATGAACCTAGGAGATGGCCACAGGTGTTTATCAACCTGGGGAGAAAGTCACAAGTGTTTACCAATCCTGAGAAATGGTCACGGGTATTCATCAATCTGAGGGGTTGGTTACGTGTTTTAATTAATCTGGACAGATGTTTTAAAGTGTCCATCATTATTCTGGGTAGCGGCCCACATGTGGTCATTAGCCTGTGGTTATGGTTATGGGTACTAATCAATATGGAGAGATAGTTATGGGCGCTCGTTAATCTGGAGAGGTAATTATATGTGATCATGAATTTGGGGGTGATGGTTATTGCCTTTACACGCACATGAACTTAGTCCGTAGGGTTCAATATTGAGTTGGCCCACCCTTTGGCCCACCCTTTGCAGCTATAACAGCTTCCACTCTTCTGGGAAGGTTCTCCACAAGGTTTAGGAGTGTGTCTATGGGAATGCTTGGCCATTCTTCCAGAAGCGCATTTGTGAGGTCAGGGACTGATGTTGGACAAGAAGGTCTGGCTTGCAGTCTTTGCTCTAACTCAGCACAACTCAGCACCCTAAAAATGCTCATCCATGTCTTTATGGACCTTTATTTGTGCACTGGTGCACAGTCATATTGGAACAGGAAGGAGCCAACCCCAAACTGTTCCCACAAAGTTGGGAGCATGAAATTGTCCAAAATGTCTTGGTATGTTGACACCCTAAAGCCCCATACACACGCTCGGACAATCCGCGGACCAGGTCGGTCGGACTTTGTCCGACGTACTTTGTCCGATGTTGGCGTTGCGTACACACGGTCGGACTACGTTGTCGGAATATCCGGTCCGGAAGAACGTCGTGACGTAAGTCGTCGTCCACGAGATTACAAAAGGGAAGTTCAGCACCACGTCAGGCACCCGTTGGGCTCCTTCTGCTGATCCCGTGTTTATCGAGAGTTAGTGGAAGTTTGGTGACTTAAGATTCGCGCTTCTCAGTTTTCTGACTCAGATCGTTACTGCTCTTCAGTTTGTGCTTGTCGTGCGTATCTGTTTATTAGTGCGTGTAGTCAGTTCGCATTTGTTGGTCATTGCGGCCTATATCTTGATATAGGACGCTTTGATTTGCACTGCTTATTGTCTGCTCGTTGCTGGTATTCACTTCGTTCTTTCAGGCCTTGCTGTTTATCGGTGCTTTCTGTTTGTCCGTTCTGACCAGCCGACCTTTTGTGACCTTCTGAGCGATGTTTCCCGTGCGTACTCGTCGCCGAGTTCGTGCTGTACGCGGAATTGGTGTCGGGCTTTTAGCTTTGACCCAAGAACCGTCCATGAACAGAGTGATGAGGAGTATGTGGACCAAGAATTGGTTGCTTCAGCGTGACCAGTTCTCGCACATGCCTTTGCTTCGTGAGATCCGGGAGAATAATCCTGATGATTTCAGGAACTTTCTCAGGATGACGGACCCCGATTTTCACCGTCTTTTGGCTTTGCTGACCCCCTTTATCAGCCGGCAGGATACCTGCATGAGACAAGCCATTACTCCGGAGCAGAGGCTTGTTGCCACGTTGAGGTACTTGGCGACAGGGAGAAGTCTTCAGGATTTGAAGTTCTCTTCAGGTATCTCTCCCCAGGCCCTGGGAATCATTATTCCAGAGACCTGTTCTGCCATCATTCAGGTCCTGCAGGAGGACTATATTAAGGTAACATTTCTACTTTACTATTCCCTTCTATGTATGCTCTGTTTGCTAATGACTTGTATTTTTGACCTCCTTCCCTAATTACCATGATTGCAATATGTTCTAATATGCTGTGCCCCTTTTCTCCTTCATGCATTTTTCCCTTCACTTACCTCACCAGCATGCTCTTCTGCCCCAATAGACACCTATGGCCTACTCACTTAAGCAATGTCTTTTGTCTGCTGCATAGTATTGTTTGCCCCCAAACACCCCCTAAAATATGCACAAATGTTTGCTGTGTGGTTTACTTCATGTAGAGCCCCTTTTTTTTTTTTTTTTTTTTTCTTTTGGTGGGGGGGGGGGGGGGCAAACTCATTAGGAACCCCCTCCCCCAACTGCTCTGTCAGATGGTACCAATCCTTTATCTGCTGGCTTTCCCAAGGTCCATACACACTATATACCTACCTCTTTATAGTGCGCATCTTTAGGGATGAATTCAGCAAAGCATGTAGTGCAAGGGACTGCCTCCATACATTCCATTTCCTATTTTTTTGTCTTCTTTCCCTCCTATTAGCTTGCTTGGTAATTTAATAATGTCACACTGTGCCTGCCTTTTTTGGGGGGGGGGGGGGAAATGTTATTTGATCTTTCCTGTGGCCTGCCAATAGTGTTAAGTACAGAGGGTCTGGCCAAACTAGGCCACATTATTGAGCCATTTGCCAATCAATGAAGTGCAGAGGGTTACCTGTCCACCACCCCCCTCCCCCAAAACCCTAGTTATTGCCAATGTCCCATCAGAAGTGGGGGGATTGATGGGGGGGTGAGTAATCTGTGAAGGGGAGCCTCTACTTTTCTGTGTAAATACTTTCCAGCCTCCAATTTTATACAATGCTCTTGTTCCAAGATGTTGATTGTCTAATCTGCTTGCAATGTTTAGGTGCAAAGTGACTAATTTTTTTTTCTTGTTTCACTCCACAGTTCCCTTCCACGCCACAGGAATGGCAGACTGTGGCCTCCCACTTTGCCAGCCGTTGGGACTTTCCTAACTGCGGAGGGGCAATTGATGGGAAACACGTCCGCATCGTCCCACCGCCCAACTCGGGGTCCTACTATTATAATTATAAAGGGTTTAATAGTGTAGTGATGTTGGCGGTGGTGTCGGCAACATACGAGTTTATGTATGTGGACGTGGGGATGAACGGCCGGATATCGGATGGTGGGGCCATTACGCACACGGAGTTCTACTGGCGTCTCCAAAGTGGCAGTCTGTGCTTGCCACCTCCAGAGGAGAATGCCGAAGGACTCCCCTTCGTCTTTGTCGCAGATGAAGCGTTTGCGCTGACTCCCCATGTGATGAGGCCGTTCCCGATGAGGACCCTCACCCCGGACCAGAGGGTCTTCAACTACAGGCTGTCCAGAGCCAGAAGAGTGGTGGAGAACGCTTTTGGCATCCTGGCCAGCCGCTTCCGCCTGTTCCTGACGGCATTTAACTTGGCGGAATACAAACTGAACCACATAGTTCTTGCCTGTTGCATATTGCACAACTTCCTCAAAAGACATAACAGGAACTATGTGGTGCCCGTTGGCCCAGATGTGGAGGGCCCTCCAAATGCGGACCTCACAGCCCTTCGAGTGGCACGTCCAGGCTTGCCCCCTCTCAATGCCCGCGTGGTCCGGGACCAATATATGGAATACTTTGTGGGTAGGGGGGCCATTGCTCTGCCTGACGATGTGTGAGAGGCATTTTTTAATAAATCTGATATTTTAACCAACCTCTGATTTCTTGTCATTTCAGTCTTCTTTTTAGCTTATTTTACTTTGTCATTTTTTCCCTTTGCCTTCGACAGTGGTAATGCACTTTCTGGGCAAAAGGAGGTAACAGTCTCTTCTTCCCCAAAAGATTATTCTCATGTGTGTTTGCTACCTAATCTTTGGTCTAGAGAAGGTTTGTCCTGCATAACTGACACCCAAAATACTCCTTTTCAGCACCAGGTCTGACATGTGTGTATTCTCCAAAATGCTGTGCTCCGTGTTTTCGTCCAAAGCACTGTGGGTGTCATTTACATAAGTCAAATCCGCTATGCTCTACAAGTGCATTGAAAAAGTTCCCTGGGAAAGGAAATTGCAGTGCAAAGTGGATTTGCCTTTAGTAAATAACACCCATTGCCCCCCATATCCTTTACATTTTACATACATAATGCATTGTTTTATTTAAATAAGGAAGCCACACATTTTGAAAATTAAAAAAGTTTACTTGGAAAACATTCACAAGTGCGTTTACAATCTTCACGCCAAAACTGACAACATCTTGGTTATTTACAACATTATTTACAAAGATTACGCAATTTGTAAAACCAGGCATGGAGCTAAGCAGAACCTATGAAGTAGGAAAGTTCAACTTTGTAAAGTGAAGACAAGATCAGACATGACTATATGTTCAAAGTGTGTTTGATCTTGCCTTCATCACATGGGGGGGGCACCCCCGAAAAGTGGAAATTTGGAACATGCACA
Source organism: Lithobates sylvaticus (assembly GCA_028564925.1). Taxonomy (NCBI): domain Eukaryota; kingdom Metazoa; phylum Chordata; class Amphibia; order Anura; family Ranidae; genus Lithobates; species Lithobates sylvaticus. The sequence continues at coordinate 198,475,612 of CM053035.1, forward strand.
CAATTTGGTTCTGAAAATGGTCATTAGATGGTAAAACACATGCCTAGAAGCTTCAAAAGTGCCATTTTCCATAATGGGGATGAATGGACGTTTTTGGGGGTGCAACCCCTTCACCACAACCACTTTCGTAGTTCGTAAAGTGTTTGCACCCCCAAAAAAACGTTGCCATTCATCCACCATGATGGGAGCTAGCACATGTGGACACAATGTGTGCATGTTCCAAATTTCACACAGTTTTTAAGTTGCAAATGTGTTCAGAAGCTGGCACAAATGTGTGTAAATTACTTGGTGCTTTTTCATATTTTTCCTAAAACATCAATGATGTTCTTCAATTTTTGTTGAACATCATTGATGTTTTGCTTTATGTAATCTAGATCTCGATTGCAGACCATTATCTCTCCGATGAGTACGTGGGCACTCTCTGTGGTAAAGTGCGATTTTTCTTCCACAACATCCACGTCACCTAAAAACCACAAACAAAAAAAATGGGGTGTTGGAAATGAGGCAGCCATACATGGATTAGCTTACCAGTAGCTGTGTTCTCCCACACTCACCTGTTGTGGTGACAATTTCTCCAAGTTCGATGATCTCTCCTTCCTCCTCCTCCTCCTCTGCTTCTGCTCTTTCCCCTTTTTTGGGAGGTGTTGGTTTGGGGGTTTCCTCAGACGGCCCAAGTTTTCGCTCCCCTATGAGAATGTCCAAAAGGAAGATTTAGCAACACAAACTATTGAGGGCAGAAATAGGAAATGACAAACATTGCTTGAAAGTGACGGACACTATTTTAGTTTGGCCAGTTACAAATGTCAACTACATGAATGTAGTCACTTTGTAAAGGTGCTAAACTGACTAGCTTTTTGGTAGAAGTTTGTGTGATGGAGACCCCCCTCTAGTATCCACTGGAGCACATGTGTGGAAAAGGCTAATAAAAAGGGGGTTTGGGTGTCCCAGCACTAGTGCTCTCGAGTCCAGATGGGTAAACACCTACTGGGTGACCTCTCCTTTACATTGAATAAATTGCCTTTACATTCTGGATGACATTTCTAGGGAGAACAAACTTCCTTTCCCCCAAAAAAACACCAAACATCGTATTATAAGTGGCCGCACGATCGAGGTTGCGTACGATCGAATGGACACACACACGACCATGACAGTGGCAGAAAGATCGAGGCTGAGTACGATCGAATGCACAGACGAACATGAAAGTGGCCATTTTGGAATGTACAACTTTGTAAAAATCAAACCACATGGAGCAGTATGCAAGCAAGAAATCAAACACAAAACACAACTACTTACTTTTTTGAAGAATTCTCTTGATCTTTCTGTACTGATCGGCCTCCCTCAGTTTCAGGTCTGACCAGCGTTTCCTCAGTTGCTCCTTGGATCGTTGTACCCCAAAATGATTGTACAGCCTCCTCACAACTTTAGACATGATCTTGGCCTTGCGGACATTGGGGTTGAGGTAAGGCCCATACTTCCCATCATAGTCGCTCCTCTTTAATATGTCCACCATCTCCAACATTTCTCCAAATGACATATTGGAGGCCTTGAATTTCAGGCTCCGGGATCGGGACGTTTCTGCCTCCGGCCTTTCCTCGTCCTCCTCCTCGTTGGGGGGATATTTGGGGCGCACCTGCTGTGTCCCCGCCATGTGCTCTCCCCACTGCGCCGTAAAGAGAAGGGGTGGGGAATAGACGAGAAAGATCGTCAGGGGCGGGCGGAGTTTGACGCATGCGCACTGTATATAAAACGTCACACGCCTGTGTCGTAGCCACGATCTGGGAGACGAGGGGAGAGAAAGCTCACGCACGAGACGATCGCTACAAACGAAGGTACAATTTGACGTTGGTACATAACTAGCCTAGACTGATTAGAACTTGAGGCTTCTTTATGGAGAAGATTAGGAGTGTTTAGGCTGACATTATTTATATTGTTTTGTGTGGCGTTGTGTCTTGCAGAGGTGATGGAGGCGTTCTACAACGTGAGCTTTCTCCCACACTTCATTGATAAATACCGGCAATTCCCCCTCTTATGGCAGGCAAAACACAGGGATTATAGCAACAGACCAAAGAGGTACGCAGCCCTGCTGAAACTGGTGGCATTTGTAAAGCCTACCCTGCCCATGGCAACCGTCGCAAACTTAAAAGTGAAGATAAACAACATGAAGACTACCTATTTCCGGGAGCGCAATAAGGTCCTGAAGTCACAAGCATCTGGAGCTGCAGCAGCTGATGTCCATGTCCCCACGCTCTGGTACTATGACAGGCTCCACTTTCTCAAAGACCAGGCTACTGTCAGGAAGTCACTCTCGACTCTTCCTTGCACGCGTCCTTCCACGCACGCCACCCCTGATGAGGCTTCCGAGGACCAACCTGGGCCTTCCAGTCAGGAATATGTGCAGGTGCCCAGCTTGTTCCAGGTATAGTAGTTTTGGAACCAGTTTGTTGAATAATGAATGATGTTCAGTTAATTCAGGATCCCCAATTGCTTATTTCCTAACGTGATTGACATATCAACAGACAGTGGTGTGGGAGACATTTTTGGGAAGAATCTAAACTGCAGGGCTGAGAATTGTATGGTTTTGTATTTGAAAACATTTTGCAACAGTCACTAGATGAGAATTGTGTGTGTTTGATGAACAAATAACTGAAACTATGTCCCTTTTTCAGACACAGGAAGACCTCAGCCAGGAGGTGGCTGTGGAAGGTGGCAGTCAGGAGGAGGCAGGGGGTAGTGGCAGCCAAGAGGGGGGTAGGCGTAGGAGCCTGACTGTCTCCCAAGTCTCTCCCCTCCGCCTTCCCTACAGAAGGGCGAAAAACATGGGGGAGGTGGGAGAGTCAGCGCTCCAGCTGATAAAAGATGCCTCAGCCTCCCTCTATGCCACACCCACCTACGAGGAGGCCTTTGCCTCCTTGGTTACAAGTAAATTTACGGGTATGGAGGCGGGGCAACGCAGCATGTGTGAGGAGGTCATCCTCAAAATCCTAAATGAGGGCATGGCTGGGGAGATGACTCCCCTCACACATGTTTGCGAGAGTGACCTTGCTCCGCCTCCTCCTCCTCCTTCTGCCACCCCACCAGCACCAGCACCACGGCGTGGAAGGAAGCGTACAAGGAAGACAAGAGAGTGACAACCTGGACTCAGTCTGGTCTGAGAGAAGATGGAGCCTCTCGTAGTACCAGAGCCTGGGGACCTAGATGGCATCTGCTGAAGTTCCGGATGTTTTGGACTTCAGGACCAGATTGCGCTCCCTTATTATTTAGATAGGTAGTCTTCATGCCCCCAATTGTTTAAGTCTGTAAAATGATGGTTGCCATGGGTGTCCAAGGCTTTGCAAATTCCCCAAGTTTCACCATGGCTGCGTTCCTCTTTGGTCTGTTGCTGAGACCTAAATAAAGGTTTTTTTGCTTTGAAATAATCATTGACTATTGTGTTTTACTTTTCTACAATGACAGTTTTTCTTTGAGTAGGCAGGTACATTTCACTAATCCTAGAATTAACAAGGGGCACCAACAACCAACAAACTCCTAGTAAATGTAAGCAAGAAATACAAATGTTAATAATGTGGTTTTGCTAAGTTGAGACATACAAACCCCCTCCAAAAAAAAAAAAAAACCTCCTTCAAATATGTATTCCCCCAAAAAAAAAAAAATCTGGTTAAAAAAATAAGAAAGATTGTATTACGATCTGAGTAAAAATAAACATGTAGTGTATAAATGCTGCAAAGTAATAAAGAAGTAAGTTTGTGAGAAGTGCGGGTGAATAGGAGCAGCTAAAAGATGTCATTCTTGTTGCATTTTAAAGAAAAAGAGAATGCGCTGCATTAAAGACATTTTAACATTGCAGCGTGACGAATGTGCTGTGTCGATTAGGAAAGGTAGTTTTACCTGACCGAGCGCTTCCGTCACAGAATTTCTTCTGAGCATGCGTAGCACTTTGTCCGTCGGACAAGCGTACACACGCTCGGATTTGGTGTGATCGGACCGGGTTGACGGCAAATCTTTCCAGCAGGAGATAAGACTTTGTCCGACGGACAAACCGACGAACACTGTCCGATGGTGCATACACACGGTCTGATTTTTCAACAACCTTGTCCGATCGGACCAAATTGATGAAAAAGTCCGACCGTGTGTATGGGGCTTAAGAGTTCCCTTAACTAGAACTAAGGGGCCAAGCCCAACCCCTGAAAAAACAACCCCACACCATAATCCCCCCTCCACCAAATGATTTGAACCAGAGCAAAGACACGGATGAGCGAGTTTGGGGTGGAGGAACTTGACTGGCCTTCCCGAACAGAAGAAGAAGGAGCGCGGCCACCACGTCACTCGCAGCCTGTACGCTCAGGAAACTCATCGCTTTCCCAGTGATGTCATCTCTCCTTGCCTAGAAACCATCTGTGCCTCAAGCCTTGTTCTGAGGTATCCTCCACTGCAGCCGGCTGAAGACCATCTAGCGGTGTTACGGAGAGAGCAACAGAGCGCCAACACAGCAGGAGCAGATTGACCACACGGATGACACCCCTATTTTGAGACAAACGCTTACCTTGACTCCATTAAATGTGAGTTGCTTGTGTATTTTATCCTCACATTAAAATTGTACTATATCTGCCCCCAGAGGAGCCTCTCTCCTTGTGTCTTCTCAGTGTATCTGGAACATGGTTTCTGTTCCACCCGATGGCAGCCCTAAGTGTGTAAACTCTCCATTCCCCCTTCATCATCATCTCATATGGTCCATGGACTTTGTTATAATAACAGTTTTATTGTGCATATAATATTAGGCTCACACAGCACATTATCTAAATAATGGGGGACATTGACTAGTCTAGTTCTCTGCGCCTTTACTTGTATATCGTCCAACATCAGTGCCTGACCTCACAAATGCTCTTCTGGAAGAATGGTCAAACATTCCCATGGACACACTCCTAAACCTTGTGGACGGCCTTCCCAGAAGAGTTGAAGCTGTTATAGCCGCAAAGGGTGGGCCAACTCAATATTGAACCCTACGGACTAATCCCCCGTACACACGGTCGGAAATTCCGACCACAAAATCGGTCCGTTTTTTCCCGACTGATTTTGTCCAAAACTGGTGTTGCATACACACGGTCGGACAAAGTTGTCGGAAAATCCGATTGTTCCGAACGTGGTGATGTTCGCTGCGTACGACAGAACTACGTAGAGGCTAGTAGCCAATAGCTTTGGTCTCCTAATTTGATCTGAGCATGCGTGGCACTTTGTCCATTGGAATTCTCTACACACGATTGGAAAAAGTCTGATCGGAATTTGTTGTCGGAAAATTTGAGATCCTGCTAGCCCGCTAGAGCCCACACACGATCGGATTTTCCGACAACATAATCCGATCAGACTTTCTCCATCGGAATATCCGACCGTGTGTACGGGGCATAAGACTGGGATGCCATTAAAGTTCATGTGTGTGTAAAGGCAGGTGGCCCAATACTTTTGGTAATATAGTGTACCTTGAATGGCGCCAAAAACACTCTTGGTTAATGAGCACCGGTGACCATATTCCAGGGTGGATAAAAAAAAAACACCATTGAGCGTCCCAATACTTTTGGTAATATAGTGTATTATATCAATATTGAACCCTACGGACTTATGCCCCATACACACGATAGGATTTTCCGACGGAAAATGTTCGATGGGAGCTTGTTATCTGAAATTCCGTCCGTGTGTAGGCTCCATTGGAATTTCCGACACTGGTTCTCAAATTTTCCGACAACAAAATCCTTGTCGGAAATTCCGATCGTGTGTACACAATTCCGACGCACAAAGTGCCACGCATGCTCGGAATCCAAGCAGAAGAGCCGCACTGGCCGTTGAAAATTCCGTCCGTGTGTAGGCTCCATTGGAATTCTCGTCGGAAATTCCGATCGTGTCGTACGTCACCGCGTTCTCTACATTCGGAATTTCCGACCAACTTTGTGTGACCGTGTGTATGCAAGACAAGTTTGTGCCAACATCCGTCGGAAAAAAAACATGGATTTTGTTGTCAGAAAATCCGATCGTGTGTACAGGGCATAAGACTGGGATGCCATTAAAGTTCATGTGCGTGTAAAGGCAGGCGTCCCGATACTTTTGGTAATATAGTGTATATAGGAGAGAGGACAGAAGTGGGCACATGCGCAGGAAGACAGCTGGCACAGTGGTGGGCAGGATATTCTCAGTGTACACTGTGCCCTTGCCATGCCATTGTCCAACCCAAACTTCACCTCCCTTTGGCCAAAAACTCCCGGGCCTCATTCCCAACACCATGACCATCCACCAAGAGGCACATTCAACAATACCATTCCAATACCTTCGCTTGTAACTTTCTCTGTAACAGCCTTTAAATCCAGCATATGGAGGCAATAACGGCTATCTTTTGCACAGTTTAAAGCAAAACATTATAGAAACAGACAAAACAAAGTCGAGAAATATTTTGAAACAGTTAACAGTCCCCCCGATAGCAAAAATAAACATTAAATTGCGCTACGACTTGTAGCCGGTTGGATGCATTTTCACGTTATATGAGGGCAGTAACATGGAAGCTGCGAAAAAAAAAAAGGATTTTCGTCTGGAGCTGATTAATGTAAGAAATACAGACAGCGGTATCCACAGCCAGACCGAACGCAACAAGATAATATTCGCTAAGTACTCCCTTGTAAACACTTTGTTTTTTCACTGAGCTCAATAAGGCCTGCGGAATATTAAACCTGCTCGGCGTATATTCCTGGCTTCGCTTAAAGGACGCCCGATGAAATTTTCCAGATCGATTATTAAAATAGTATCTTTGTTTTACAGACAGCTAAACAGAGTCCACCGGCCAAAATGTTACCGCAGCAAAAGGGCAAAAACTTTATATACTCTTACGTACAGTACTGTGCAAAAGTTTTAGGCAGGCGTGAACATTTTTGGTAAATTAACCGCTTCAGCCCCGGAAGATTTTACTTTTTAACTGACAATTGCGCGGTCGTGCGACGCTGTGCCCAAACAAAATTGACGTCCTTTTTTCACCACAAATAGAGCTTTCTTTTGGTGGTATTTGATCACCCCTGTGGTTTTTATTTTTTGCGCTATAAACAAAAATAGAGTCAATTTTGAAAAAAAAAAAAAATTTTTTTTACTTTTTGCTATAATAAATATCCCCCAAAAATATATAAAAAATATATATTTTTCCTCAGTTTAGGCCGATATGTATTCTTCTACATATTTTTGGTAAAAAAAATCGCAATAAGCGTATATTGATTGGTTTGCGCAAAAGTTATAGCATTTACAAAATAGGGGATAGTTTTATGCCATTTTTATTAATAATTTTTTACTAGTAATGGCGGCGATCTGCGATTTTTATCGGGACTGCGACATTATGGCAGACACATCGGACAATTTTGACACATTTTTTGGGACTATTGGCATGCGATCAGTGCTATAAAACACTGATTACTGTAAAACTTTCACTGGCAGGGAAGGCGTTAACACTAGGGGGCGATCAAGTGGTTAATTATGTTCCATGGGAGGTGATTCTAACTAAAGGGGGCTGTGTAGGGGGTTCTCTGTGTGTCAGCCGCGATCGCGGGAGCCCGGCGGGGATTGTGACCACCAGACACTCACATCGGCTCCGGGGGCGAGCAGCGGGCGTGCGCCCCTAGTGGCCACTGGGAAAAGCGACGCAACATAACGTTGCTTCTCCCAGCCATGCCATTCGGCCGCAGAACAACTGCAGCGGCTGGTCGGCAAGTGGTTAAAGCAGAGTTGTACCTTGAAATTTTTTTTTTCCGAATCGGACTCCTCTAAACCTATAAAAAAACATTTGGAGGAATTTTTTTTTTATACTTACCAGAATCGCCCTGTTGCTATGCAGTCCTCCTAATCTGCCACTTCCTGGTCCATGGAGCGCTCCTCGCCTGTGCTCCTGGGAAATGATGTGCCATCATTTCCCAAGAGTCTGTGGGCGGTACTGTGATGTTGCCATAACAACGGGGCGGGACCTTCCTCCATCGCCGCCCATTGTTATGCAAGTTTAGAAACAATCGGCGATAATTCGGCACCGATAGAAACAATTGGCGCCGGTGAATCGCGCATGCGTGAGATCAAAAGGTGCATGATGGTTACCCAGCATGCACCTCTCCAAAGCTAATACAGGAAGAGATCTCGATCGGGCTTCACATGCCCACAATCATGATGGCAACGGCCACAACAGGAGGCAGAAAAGATTCGGTAAGAAATCTATATTTTTGCCAAATACATTATAAAAATGGTATACTATTTTTTGTATTGAATTAGTAATAATTATAGGATCAATTAAAAAAAATAATAATGATTTCTGCCGGAACTCCGCTTTAATAAATCTTTCATAAATAAAAGTGTTAATAGTTTATTTTTTATCAAATAGCAAAATGAGTAAAAAAGAAAAAAAGTGAATGAACAGAAGAGAAATCCAAATTGAAATCAATATTTGGTGTGACCGCCCTTTGCCTTCAAAACAGCATCAAGACTTGCACACAGCTTTTGAAGGAATTCGGCAGGTACCGTCGGTTGTCCCAAACACCTTGTGAAAATAACCACAGATCTTATGCTGCCTCAAATCCTTCTGTTTCTTCATGCCATCCCAGATAGACCCCATGATGGGGAGATCAGGGCTCTGTGGGGGGCCAAATCATCACTCCCAGGACTCCTTGTTTTTCTTTACACTGAAGATTGTAAGCTCCTTGAGGGTAGGGACCGATGTGAATGTACAATGTATATGTAAAACGCTGCGTAAATTGACGGCGCTATATAAGTACCTTAAATAATAATAATATAGTTCTTAATAGACATGTGCAATTCATTTCATTCCGAATTCGTTTTTTAACAAATTCCGACAAATTTGTTAATTCAGAAATAGCTGAATTAACGAAAACCCATTTAACGAATTTGTCCAAATATTCTAAAATTCTAAAATTCGGAAATTCTAAAATTCGGAAATACGAAATTCTGAAATAATAACTAACTAATAATAACTTAACTATAACTAACTATTAAATTATAAGTATTGGACTAACTATTAAATTATAAGTATTGGAATTTCCTTTCAAACTTGGCTGTTAGTGAACATGAATACGAATATATCCAAAGTTACGAATTATCCGAAATATAACTTTTACCAACTATTAAATTATATTAAATTATAAGTATTGTAATTTCCTTTCAAATTTGTCTGTTAGTGAACATAACGCATACGAATTTACGAATTATCTGAAAAAACGAATGGAACGTAATGAATTAATAATAATAAATAACAATAATAATCATGAAAACTTTTTATTGTTATTATTATTTATTTTTAATTAATTCCGTTCCATTCGTTATTTCAGATAATTCGTAACTTTGGATAAATTCGTATTAGTTTTTTAACAAATTCCGACAAATTTGTTAATTCAGAAATAGCTATGGAACGTAATGAATTAATAATAATAAATAACAATAATAATCATGAAAACTTTTTATTATTATTATTATTTATTATTAATTAATTTTGTTCCATTCGTTATTTCAGATAATTTGTAACTTTGGATAAATTTGTATTCGTTATGTTCACTAACAGACAAATTTGAAAGGAAATTCCAATACTTATAATTTAATAGTTATTTTTAGTTAGTTAGTTATTTTCTTAGTTATTAGTTATTTTCTTTCTTATTTTTGGATTTTCAAATTTTCGAATGTACGAATTTACGAATTTCCGAATTTACAAATTTACAAATTTCGATCATTACAAATGACCCGAACCCCCCCCCCCCCCCCCCAAAAAATGAATGAAATGAAAACGAATACATTTTTTCGTCAGTGCACATGTCTAGTTCCTAATGACATTGGCTGTATGTTCGGGGTGGTTGTCCTGCTGCACAATACATTTCGGGCTAAACACATGCCTCCCTAATGGTATGGCATGACGGAGAAGTTATCTGCCTGTATTTCTCAGCACTGAAGACACCACGGATCCTGACCAAATCTCCAACTCCATTTGCAGAAATGCAGCCCCAAACTTGCAAGGAACCTTCACCATGCTTCACAGTTGGAACTTCATAGTTGGACATTCATTATTGTCCTGCTCTCCAGGCTTTTGCCAACAAACTGCCTCCTGCTACAGCCAAATATTTCAAATTTTGATCAGTCCAGAGCACCGGCTATACCCCAGTTCCTATCTTTTTCTGCATAGTTGAGTCCTTAGCCTTGTTTGCATGTCCTACTGGGTCTTAGGAACACTATTATTAGGGATGAATAGAGTCATTGCAGAGAAATTAAGGGCAATTTCAATTTTTTTCATTTAGTGTTCTATGGACTTTTTATCTTTTTATGTTTATTTAGTAATTTTTAGTTCCGCCTGCAAAAAAAAAAAAATTAAAGTCAGCAGCTACAAATACTGCACCTGCTGATCTTTAAAATATGGACACTTACCTGTCCAGGGAGCCTGCGATGTCCTCACCCGAAGCCAACCCATCCCTCAGCTCCTGGTGGAGGCGCCGGCATCTTAAGTAAGGGAATAAGGAAGTGAAACCTTGCGGCTTCACAGCCTGTTTCCCTACAGTGCATGCGCGGGTTGTGCTGCGTGTTCTAACTGGTCCCTGCTGTCTTCTGGGACCTGTGTGTCACCTAGAAGACAGAGGGGGGGGGGACAGAGAAGGGGCCAGATGGAAGTGGGAACAAATACCTGGATTAGACAGGTATCTGCTCCCCCCCCCCTTAAAGGTGCCAAATGTGACACCGGAAGGGGGGGGGGAGGAACTGGATCAACAGAAGTTCCATTTCTGTGTGGAACTCCGCTTTAAATGTATTCATTATTCTATTTCCATATTTTATCCTTCTATTCATTTTAAAGGAATAAAACATGTTCAGTACATTTTCAACACATGCTCATTTCTCCATGTTTTATCCCTTTAAAATTCTGCTAGTATAAAAAAAAAAAAACTGTTGATCTATCAGAAATCAAATTCCTAACTTCCTGTCTGAGATGACAACACAGTCCCATTGTCGAACTGAGATCCCAACCAGTGTTGTCAGGCTTGCCTACTAGACCAGTGGTCGTCAACTCCTGTCCTCAGGGCCCACTAACAGGCCAGGTTTTATGTATTACCTTGGGGGAGATGTAGACTAGAATACTGCAATCACTGAGCAGCAAATGATATTACCTGTGATGTATTTCAGTTATCTTGCAAACCTGGCCTGTTAGTGGGCCCTGAGGACAGGGTTGATGACCACTGTACTAGACAACAAAACTCCTCATAATCTGCCAACCAGAACCGGGACATAGGTGGACAGGGAAGCCACCCCAGGTGTTCTCATGTGCAAGGGAGGGGGGGGGGCACACCTTAATCCTGATTCAGATCAGTGGCTGCAAAAATCAGCCCATGGATTCATGTCTACTTATGCTGCGTAAACACGACTGGACTTTTCGACGGACTAGGTCCGACGGTCTTCCCGACGGACTTTCGTTGGAGTTCCGATGGACTTTCCGAATGAACGGACTTGGCCACACACAATCACACCAAAGTCCGACGGATTCGAACGTGATGACGTACGACCGGACTAGAATAAGGAAGTTCATAGCAAGTAGCCAATAGCTGCCCTAGCGTTGTTTTTTGTCCGTCGGACTAGCATACGCGCGAACCAATTTTTCGATAGGAACTGGGTCCGGCGGATTTTTGGACAGCAAAGGTCCGATGGAGCCCACACACGATCGAATTGTCCGATGGATTTGTTCCGTCGGACCTTTGCTGTCTAAAAGTCCGGTCGTGTGTACGCGGCATTAGAAGCTTCTGCTGTTAAACCGTGCTCAAACACACCCTCTCTCTGCCCCAGCCACCCACAGCCAGCACCAAAAACAAACTGCACATGTGCAAGCATCGCCCAGCTGTTAGGGTTACGGGTTAGGGTTGGGGTTGGGGTTAGGGTTAGGGTTAGATGGTTTAGGGCAGGGGTGCCCAACCTTTTGTAGAGCGAGGGCCACCTAAGCGACTTGATAACCGATCGCGGGCCACAATGAGCGCAGCGGGTGCATGGCAGCCCACTCTACTCTATAGAGCCCACTTTACTTGCTTAGAGGTGAATGGAGGGTCAGACTGACCGTTGGAAAGGGGCCTATGACTCAGTGCAGACAACCCTCAGGTGTGAGTTTGAAAGCAGCCCAGTAACCACTGCAGAACAGATATGCCCATATTTGCACTGTAATTTTAGTAATAAAGTTACTATTAATAACAATATTCTATTCCATCCCAGAGCAGGAGGTCGCGGGCCACATCAGAGGGCTCTGCGGGCCACATGTGGCCCCCGGGCCACTGGTTGGGCACCCCTGGTTTAGGGTTAGGGTTTCCCCTTGAAGAACAAGGTTAGGACTTAGGGTTCGGGTTAGGGTTTAGCAAGAGCTTTGCATGTACAATGTGCACTCCATACCAACTATGGGCAGCCAGAGCACTGGGGGTGGAGAATGGGCACAGGGTGTTACACTTTTTCTATGTTGTGCATTAGCAGTGTAGCACACAATTCTGATTCCTCGCCCTGGGCATTGGACGGCCTTGTCCCAGTAATGCCCCACCCCTCTCTGTTCCTCACCACATGTTTACATTGATTTCTTTCCAAGCAAACCAATGCTGCTGCCTTGACCTCCAAAAACCTGCCAGCACAACGCGTGTAGGGAAAGGGCTCCTGGGAGATGTAGTTCTGGGGCTATGCCCAGCTTAACTCCGCAGAAGCTGCCCCTGCAAGAATTTTACAAGCCTTGTGATGGTGTAGATAGAAATAAAACATTACTTTTAGCTACAGAAACAAGGTAAGGACAAATTAATGGGATATGCTCAGAGTGGGAAAGAGGGCCTTAGGGCGGGGAGACAAATGTTTAGAGGTAAATTTGGGTAAGGCCTGGACATTCACACTGCTGCAAATGAGAAGAGGGAGCACTGACAATGGATTGGCCATATGGATGATGTCACTACGCCAGGCTTTACCAGCTGTTGTATGAGCGCTCTCTCCTCTCCCCTGCAGCTGCTACTGACTGACACAGGGGATCACTTGACCAGACCATAGGTAAGTATGCACAGTATAGTTTTTACAGAGATGAATCCGCACAGGTGTTAGACAGGCAGGAGGGGACATTGACTCCAATGCATTTGGCAATGGCAGAATTTTGCCAAAATTTACAGGTTTTTATTGAGGTTTCAGGAAATAAAATTCATCATCATGGGCCAGATTTAAATTAGATGTTACCCTGGTCAACTTTTTAAAGCTGAATTTCAGGCATAAAACCTTTCATTTACATATATTTCTCCATAGCCACATAGGCTTTAAAATGTCTGAGAGAGAGGGACCTAGCAGCCTCACACACTACAGGCCACCTGTAGAAAACTACAGGGAGGATGGACCTAAGACCAGTCACCCTGCAAAAGGGTATCATTACCAGCAGCCTTGTCCAATAGGCGCTGGGACTGCACTGATTACAGTTCAGATTTGATGACCTTGACAAGAGCGATGACAACGCGATCAGTTGGAGACATGCTGCATGACTATGGTGAATTGTTCTAGTGGCTGTTCTAACTGTAATTTAGGTTTAGCCCATTCTTTGAGAGAAAAGCATCAGAGGAAAAAGATCCCTGTGGGGCTTGTCTAGGCCATCCTTTCTCAACATTTTTTACCACGAAGAAACCCTTGAAATAATTTTTAAGTCCTGCCTCCTGGAGAACCCAAACTAAAATAATTAAGCCACGTCTACAGGAACCCCTACCAACCTCTAGAGTTACTCTAGGGTTTTATGAAACCCTGGTTAAGAATGGCTGGTCTAGACCACCTAGAGTACAGTTTATTGAAAAACTGGATGCTCATGTTGTGCAGCTGTACTTGTGATGTGGGTATTACAGAGAGTTGAGCTAAGACCATTACTTTGGCCAACATTTTTTACCATAAAGAAACCCTTGACATAATTTTGTGTCCTGGAGACCCCCAATTAAAATAAATTAACCACAGCTGGAGAAACCCCTAGTAACCTCTCGAGGAACCCTGGTTAAGAATGACTGGTCTAGACCACCTAGATGAGTACAGTTTATTGAAACCCTAGATACACACGGTGTACTTGTGACTGTGATAGACATGTGCAATTCGTTTAGTTTCCGAATTCTTTTTTTTAACAAATTTTGACAAATTTGTTAATTCCAAATTTCCAAATTTTTCAATTTCCGAATTTCAAAATTTGCGAAATTACAAATTTCCGAATTTCCGAATTTCGCATTTTCGGATTTCCGAATTTTAGAATTTCGAATTTTAGAATTTTAGAATTTCCGAATTTCGAACTTTCGGATTTTAGGATTTCCGAATTTTCGGATTTTCAAATTTCTAGATTCCGAATTTCCGGATTTTTGCAATTCTGAATTTTTGTAATTCGGAAATTCAAAAATTAGAAAATTCGAAAATCATAAAAAAAGAAAGTAAATCTGTTCAATTCTAAAAAATAACTAACTATTAAATTATAGGTATTGGAATTCCCTTTCAAATTTGTCTGTTAGTGAACATAACGAGTACGAATTTATCCAAAGTTACAAATTATCTGAAATAACGAATGCCGCATCTAACCAAATGGAACGTAACGATCTAATAATAATAAATAACAATAATAATAATAATAAAACCTTTTTATTATTATTAATCATTTATTATTAATTATTTATTATTAAATTTGTTCCGTTCCATTTGTTTAGATGTGGCATTCGTTATTTCAGATAATTCGTAACTTCGGATAAATTCGTACTCGTTAATTTAATAGTTAGCTATTAATTAAACTGATTTTCTTTCTTTTTTTCAGATTTTTAAATTTTGGGATTTTCAAATCTTTGAATTCCCGAATTCTAAAAAAACAAAAATTCAGAAATTCAGAATTCCGAAAAACCGATAATCGAAAATTCGGAAATCCGAAAATTCGGAAATCCGAAAATGCGAAATTCGGAAATGCGAAAATTCGAAATTTGGGAATCCGGAAATTCGAAAATTCGGAAATCCGAAAATTCGAAATTCGGAAATTCAAAAAATAGAAATGTGAAAATTCCCGAAATTTCCGAATTCCGAATTTTCAAATTTTCGAATTTCCAAATTTCCAAATTTTCGATTTCCGAAAAAAGCAAACAAACTAATGAAACCAACACGAAAATGAACACATTTTTTGTCAGTGCACATGTCTGGACTGTGATACCAGTATTACAAGACAGTTGAGTTATGACCATTAGTTCGGCCAACATCTACTACCAATGGAGTCAGATGCATAGGGCTTTAGAGTGGTGTTGGGTTTTTAGGTTGTTTTGTCTTCCTTGGCACTTTGGGTTTCTAAAGCCTCGTACACACAGTACGAAAATCAGAAGGGGATTGTCGTTAGGCCAGGCTGTTGTCCGAAGTTCTTACCGTTAGTGTGCTCCTTTCAACAATTGTTTTCCAATTTTTCGCCCAACAAATGTTGGATGACAGGCCAGTAAATTTTTGTCAAACGACAACTCCACGTCATATTTTCGTATGGTCAGTACACAAATCCGTCACACAAAAGTCGAAAGTACAAACACGCATGCTCGGTATTAATGCTTACCAAACACGAAATTAGCAGAAGGGGCCCAAAGGGTGGCACTCAAGAGATGAAATTCCTCGTAGTGCGTGTTTGTGGCACGACAATTTGAGTAACGTTAGTATGCAAGACAAGATCCTTGCACACGCCCTTTTGACAGAAATCAGACACTCAGTTGTCCAACAATCGTACCGTGTGTACGAGGCTTAAGTGAAAGGAAAATACAGAGATGGGTGGAAGTTATTGATTTGAATAGACTTGATTGAATTTGTTTGACCAGCCAGGTGTTTGAAAGTTTCAGTTGCTGGCAAACTTTAGGTGCCAATCGTCAGATTACATTTTATTCCCAACTCCGCATACTCTATTCTCCTCCAGAAAAGATCTGTCTCAGCCCCCTAAATTTTTTTGACTTTGTGTAAAATTTTTAAATTGAAATAAACTTGTATTAGATCTTCAGTATCTCAATGTTGCATCTACTCACTCCAATCAAAGCCCAAGGTGACCATGGAACCCCTTTGGTGTTCATCCCATCATCCAGGCATTCTATGCTCATACCATCCACACGCTACTAAGTGGTTTTAAAAGTCTCAGTGACACCCCTCCTAAAAAAAGATTAGCCTGGCAGTTAGTTAGGGAAATGTGTGAGTGGAAGGGGGTGAGAAAGCTTTGAATGCAGAGCAGGAAACCAACGTGCCATTTTTAACTCCAAGGGTTGAGAGGTTATCAAAGTGCTTGAAGGCCCACTTGAAGGCTTAGAGTTGAAGGCTGACTCCTAAGCTTGGTTTTGCAGATTTTCTGTACAGGTTCTCTTTGAAGCACGGTAGTTAAGACAGAATGTTTGTATTAGAAATGCATGAATAGTTTAAGTGTACACAATATGTCACCATGGGACTTTGATCTGTTCCCCAGACGTTCTGTGCGATCCTGAGCATTGGATTATTCCTGCAGCTCGAACATCACAGCTTGGCATCATTTCTCCCTATCTCCGAGATACGTCAAGATAATTCCACTGTGACGATTTCATCAAACGTCCCAATAGCAGCCGTTCCCTGCCAACTTTTCATGTGGCATAAAAAAAAATAGCAAAACATCTCCACCAGATCGATGGGTGGTTCTTATTAAGAGATTCTACTCCCCCAAAATATGTAGACCACAAGCTGACATGTTGCTAAATATTTCTGCTTGAACATATAAGTGTTGATAATAGATCATTCACGGAGTAAGTGAACGGGAAATGGTTGAGTTTTGAAGTATGTTGACGGGAATTCTTGACAAAAACAGCAAAGCTTTGCTGGCTAACTTTCAGGATGAGTTCAAAACATTTTCCTTTACTTCAGCGATGAAAGAGCTCCCATCTGTCGGTCTGGAGTTGCTGAATCAGGATCCTGCCTCTGCAAACGCCTTCCCAGTGGGGTTAAGACTTGGGTGTGGGCCTTAAAACGCCATGTGAAGCAATTCATTGGGACACCAAGCAGTTGCTTGTGCAATGCCATAGAAATGTGTGTATCTATACCTTCAGAAGACAGCCTTGTCATTAACCATCTTTTTCTGCCAGATGACCTCCTAGGCAAGTCAGGTGCACAGCCCTCCTGTGGTGACAGGAGGAATACTGTGCCCTTCTGTTATCTGATTGGCTGACATGACACAGCAAATTAGAAAGTAGGAGCAAATAGTACACCTCCTCTGACTAAAGATAGTTGGAGCCCTGGAGGGGTAGAGACTAGTCAAGGTGTAGGGTGTTAAAAGTTCTGGGGTAAGTGTTAGGGTTACAGAGAGAGAGTTAGTTCCAGGGCACGGTTATCCAAACTATGGCCCTCCAGTTGTTCAGGAACTACAATTCCCATCAAGCCTAATTATGCCTGTGAATGTCAGTTTTCCAAAGCCTCATGGGACGTGTAGTTCCACAACAGCTTGAGGGCTGTAGTTTGGAGATCTCTGTTCTAGGGCTACAGGGAGGGTTTGTGTTAGGGTACAGGGAGATTTAGATCTAGGGTTACAGGGAAGGTCGGTTTTAGGGTTACAGGGTTACTGTAGCTCTAGTGCTATAGGGAGGGTTAGTGTTAGGGTTATAGGGAGGGATAGTTTTACTTTTGGGGTACAGAAAGGGTCAGTGATAGGGTTATAGCTACAGAGAGGGTCAGTTTAGGAGAGTAGAAGCACATAGTACACCTCCTCTAACTAAAGGACCCCTAGAGGAGTAGAGACTAATCAAGGTGTTGGGTGTTAAACGTGTGAGAGTTTGTGTTAGGATTACAGGAAGAGTTAGTGCTAGGGCTACAGGGAAGTGTTAGTGTTACTGGGGTGGGCTAGTTCAAGGGCTACAGGGAGGGTTTGTGTTAGGATTGGAGGGAGAGTTCTTGCTAGGGCTACAAGGAGGGTTAGTCTTAGGGTTACCAGGGTCGGCTAGTTCCAGGGCTACAGGTAGGGTTAGTGTTAGGGTTACCGGGAGAGTTAGTTATAGGGCTACAGGGAGGGTTAGTGTTAGGGTTACCGGGAGAGTTAGTTCTAGGGCTAGAGGGAGGGTTAGTGTTAGGGTTACAAGGCTGGTTAGTCCTAGGGCTGCAAGGAGGGTTAGTTTTTTGGGTTACAGGGAGAGTTAGTTCTAGGGTTATAGGAAGGGTTAGTGTTAGGGTTACAGGGAGAGTTAGTTATAGTGCTACAGGGAGGGTTAGTGTTAGGGATACGGGGAGGGTTAGTTCTTGGGTTACATGGAGGGTTAGTTCTAGGGTTACAGGGAGGATTAGTGTTAGGGTTACAGGGAGTGTTAGTTATAGTGCTACAGGGAAGGTTAGGGTTACAGGGAGGGTTAGTTCTAGGGTTACAGGAAGGATTAGTTCTAGGGTTACAGGGAGGATTAGTGTTAGGGTTACAGAGAGTGTTATTGGGGCGTGGCTAACCGCCGAGCGGAATGGTAGCTTAGATCCTCAGCTCCTGCACCGAGCGGATACCTACGGACCTACACAGCGCTAATCCGAGCCCCAAAATGCTTCCAGCAGACCCCCATTCCCGGGGGAACCAGACCGGAGGTACTAGGAAGCGTAAGGAACTTAAACAGCCGAAAAGAATAGATGATTTCTTCCCCTCACCTCAGGGGGGAAGAATCCAAGATGGCGCCCGCAGCACCTCACATCACACAGGACCGCTGCACACAGATCTGTCATACACAGATCTCCCGGCTGCAGACGAAGCCTCCACACTGCCTCAGGGAGACCATGTCATATCCCCACCTTCATCTGGAGCATCATCCTCCACAAACAGCCCTGCTAAATCGCGGATGCGATTTGAGAACACTGACCTGCAACCTGAGGTAAGGCCTACACTAGACCTACTCCTCTCCCAGACGCCAACTGCCTCTCCCATAGCAGCATTCCCCACATCTAATCAGCCCATCATAGACACCATGTTAAAGGAGATGCTGATATCACTCCACAGCTCTCTCCAAAGTGACATTTCCTCCATGATCACTGCATTTAAAACTGAACTGACACACACAAGCCGCAAACTAGGCAGAGTTGAGTCCCAGATGGGAGCCATGACTGAAACAGTGAATGACCTGGTGGGTGCTCATGAACATACACGTGACGAACAACAGTGGATGAGGGCCAAAATGGCGGATCTCGAGGACCGCTCGAGACGAAACAATGTTAAAATAAGAGGCATTCCCGAATCGGTCCTCCCCTCAGACTTAAACACGTATGCCAGACAGCTCATCTCCACGATCTTACCAGATCTGCCGCAGGTTGAAACTATAGTCGACCGCATCCACCGCCTACCGAAACCTCCACATCTGTCCCCTGAGATACCCCGCGACACCCTGATGAGGATTCACTTCTTCCATACCAAAGACATGCTACTAGCCCAATCCAGACGCCTGGGCCAACTTCCACCTCCTTATGCTCAATTACAACTATTTGCTGACGTATCGCAGTACACTCGACAGCAAAGAAGACAACTCCAGACCATCACAAAACCTCTCAACAACCACAAAATCCCATACCAATGGGGCTTTCCAACCAAATTGATAATAACCAGGAATGGCGCCCGCCACAACATCCACACAGTGGAAGAAGGCATACAAATGCTCAGATCCTGGGGCATCATCCCTGGGAACGACTCCACTGATCCGCAGACCTCCACTTCCAACCCTCCGATGTACAATAACCACCAACAACGCTCTAACTTCACCAAATGAAAATTAGGTTAGTGCTGATCCAATGCAATTGTGTCACTGCAATCCGCTCGGTGCCTGCTCGTTGCAGCTAGTCCACGGACTTATCCCCAGATTTTGATTGGCAGTTGTCTGTCACACTGCTGGTCCCCACCTACCCCCTCCCCAACCTACCGTGCTATTTGCTTGTACCTTCTAACCACCTTTCTCTCCCTCATACCTAACTCCAGAGAGCACAGGATCCCCAATAGCTGGGCTTACTCCGTCAACTCACAGCTCAATACCAGGACCTGAATCGCACCCACTCTCCATCCGGCTACACCAGTAACAGTGAGTACTTCCTTTTTCTTCCTGCACCTTAGCACCTTCTCTACACAATGCCAAAGTTCCTGTCACTTAACGTGAAAGGATTAAATCACCCAGCCAAGAGAACCTCCCTGTGGCGCACAGCTCGTGACTCCCACTGTGATGTCCTCTGCGTCCAAGAAACGCACTTCAAAAATGCTGCTGAACCCAATTGCTCCCACAAACAGTTCACCCATATCTTTAAGGCTTCTGGCCCTGGTAAAAAAGGTGGAGTTATGACAGCCATCAAAAACACCTGCTCCTTCACTCTTCATGATACCCTCTACGACACGGAAGGCAGATACCTGGCCATTGATTGTGATTTAAACAACATCAGATATACTATTGTAAACCTCTATGCTCCAAATAAACGGCAGATCCACTTCCTTTCCAACCTTATGAAACTGATCAACAAATTTAAAAAAGGCCAGCTTATCATTTGTGGCGATTTCAATATAGTGCCAGACTGCTCCATTGACTCGTCCTCAGGCTCAAAAAGGTTGACTTCCCCTATGGGATCCTTCATCAGATCTCAGGACTTGTTCGACGTCTGGAGATGTCACCACCCCACTGAGAGAGACTACTCATTCTTCTCCCCCCCCCATAACTCCTACACCCGCATCGATTACTTCCTTGTGGATAAATGGACTTTGCCAAATATCTCCTCCTCAACCTTGGGCACCATCACGTGGTCAGACCACGCGCCAGTCACCATTACCTTAGAAGATTCCCCAGCACATTCCCGAACGAGGCTCTGGAGAGCCGACGCAGCAATCATCGCCTCTACGGTCCACTCCTCCTACATTAAAGAATGCTTAGTTGAGTTTTTTAAAAATAATGTTGGTTCTGTACAGAGAGTGTTATTTATAGAGCTACAGGGAGGGTTAGCGTTACAGGGAGTGTTAGTTATAGAGCTACATAGAGGGTTAGTGTTAGGGTTACAGGGAGGGTTGGTTCTAGGGTTACAGGGAGGGTTAGTGTTAGGGTTACAGAGAGTGTTAGTTATAGGGCTACAGGGAGGGTAGGTGTTAGGGTTACAGGGGGGGGGGTTAGTTCTACAGTTACAGGGAGGGTTAGTGTTGACGTTCCAGGGAAGGCTAGTTTTACTATTGGGGTACAGAAAGGGTCAGTGATAGGGTTTTAGCTACAGTGAGGGTTAGTTGAGGAGGTGCAGGGAGGTGTTGGGATTTGCAGGGATATAAGGGTTACTAGGGGAGATAGCATTAGAGTTGCGGGAACAGGGAGTGTTAATATTGGAGTTCTAGGAAATGTCAGTGTTAGGGTTACTGAATGGGTTTGAGTTAGGACTGATGTTACAGATGGTGTTAGGGTTGAGGTTTTGGAGGTGGTAAGTGTGAGGGGTAGCTTTAGGACCCCTTTGCAATCCAGTGTAGTAGGCTAATGCAAGCGTTTTATTGTACATTATTATTATTATTATTATTATTATTAATATTAATAAACAGGATTTATATAGCATTGACAGTTTACACAGTGCTTTAGTTAAGGTATTTCATTGCCCTCAGGATCAACCAAAATTTCTGATTTTATTATTTTACTTCAAACTGCAAACCTGTAATAAGAAAATAACAGTCCTATAGGACTTCAGCCCTGTTGACCCTCTTGCCTCAAAACATTTCTGCGGTTAAGGCTCTCCTTTGTCCTCTAATTTTACTAATCTTTAATCTTGCTTCAGGTCAGTGACTTAGAAAGTACAGAAACCCATGGATCAGCATAACAGCCAGGCAACTAGCATTTTCAGAAGAAGGTCAGAAATGGCAAGCAGGAAGGCAGGCAATGGAAGACAGGTTTCCTTTAAAATATAACTCTGACATGTGGCTCAACTACTGCCTTCTTATGGATTCTAGAATGTAGTGAGCTGGAAGAGACCCAAGGCCTGGGTATTTATGCAGCCTCAGACAATCCCTGGGGGGAGGGGGGTGACCAGTAGGTGGCTGAGAAGGTAATAAATAGTGTGAGTCCTGGAGCAACACAATTCTTGTCCAGGAGGAGAGGATCCCAGCCTAAAGGCCTGCTGCCCCTCTGGGCAGAATAGCTGCAGCTTTCAGGAGTTCATTGAAGTCCCAGCTCAGTGGAAGCTGGGGGGGGGGGGGGGCTATTGTCAAGAGGTCATTGAGGTCCTAGGGGGCCTATTTTCTGGATTAATGGATGTCCCAGCTCAGTGGGAGCTGGGGGCCTATTTTCTGAAAGCAGTTTGAGCTAAATCAAGGGGGTTCACTGAGGATATAGCCTGGAGATTCACAGGAGAAGTTTCTGGCCGATATTGGACAGGAGGTATCCAAGTATCCATGGAGACCGTGAGTAGAGTAGGAAATAGGAACCCAGTAGAATCCTAGTGACTGCTGTTTTAACCGCTTGAGGGGCTGCATTAGCGTTGCTGAAGTGGGACTTGCATTTCTAGTCTCCACCAAAAGTTTCCCTGAAAAGAGTAGACGGAATAAAGAGTGTCCTCTAATTACGTTGTGCATTTTGGTACCCCAAAACCCCCCTGCACCCCAAGCAAGTTCAACAAGCATACAAAAAAAAACACTCCTTGTCTGGTGACTGGTCATTGAGTAGTGAGACTGCCCAAGTGGTTGTATGCCTGGCTGCCTGTGCACCTGAATAGGAAGCAAACCCAAAGACCTGCCAGGGGTCTGCACTACATATACATCTTTAGAACATTTCTAGATTTTTTATTTTTTTGTTGATGTCATAATGTAGAGTATAAGATTTCCTATCATTTGAGCCCAGTCTTGCCACAAAGAGTTAATCCAGCTCTGAGCAATCCTCTTTTATTGTTCAGTGAGATAAATCTTGACAAACAGAGAAAAACTTTGTCAAATCCTCCCCCCTTGCTGTGATTGACAGGTGATTTACATATCTCGTGCACTAGCCTAAGAGACGTGCATTATTTTTTAATTCCCACCCCCACTCCTTTCTTCTGCTGCTCTGCAAGGATTGGCTGTCCCACACCTCAGCATGATTGGGCATGTTGAAGTCATGTGGGGACTTTTCTGGGTTTTGACTGGATGTTAGTGATCATAGCAGAAGTTCAGTGTAAGAAATACACAGGAGAAAATGCATGTTGATAAGGGGAGTGTAGAGGTGGGCGGGGAGTCTACTGACATCACGACTCCACCCACTGAGCCCTGGAAAACAGACCCACCCACAAAATCTGCAGTTTTTCGGGTCTCATAGCAGACAGAGGGGAGACATTTGACAGATAAGTATACTTGCGGAAGGCATGTATATCCTTCTAGATAACCAATATTGCAGTAGTTTAGAAAGGATGAGAGTGGATTTACATCCACTTTAACCGCTTAAGGACCGCCTCATGCTGATATACGTTGACAGAATGGCACGGCTGGGCACAACCACGTACCTGTACGTGGCCCTTTAAGAGTCCAGCCGCGCGCGACCCGGTCCTGAGCTCCGTGACTGCAGCCGCAGGACCAGCGGCCCCGATCGCCGATGGTGTCCCGTAATCAGGTCACAGAGCTGAAGAACGGGGAGAGGTAAGTGTAAACAAACCTCTCCCATGCTTCCTAGTGACGCTGTCACTGATCGGCTGTTCCCTGTCATCGGGAAAGCCGATCAGTGACGTCAGACGCAAAGCCACGCCCCCCTACAGTAAAAAAACACACACAATTAACCCCTCCCCGCCCCCTAGTGGTTAACTCCTTCACTGCCAGTGTCATTTACACAGGAATCAGTGCATTTAAATAGCACTGTTCGCTGTATAGATGACAATGGTCCCAAAAATGTGTCAAAAATGTCCGATGTGTCCGCCATAATGTCGCAGTCACAATAAAAATCGCTGATCGCCACCATTACTAGTAAAAAAAAAAAAATTAATAAAAATGCTATAAAACTATCCCCAATTCTGTAAACGCTATAACTATAAACGATATAAATTTTGTAAACGCTATAACGCTATAAAATTTCCTAAACTAAGGAAAAAACATTTTTTTTTATAGATTTTTTTGGGGATATTTATTATAGCAAAAAGTAAAAAATATTGAATTTTTTTCTAAATTGTCGCTCTATTTCTGTTTATAGCGCAAAAAATAAAAGCCGCAGAGGTGATCAAATACCACCAAAAGAAAGCTCTATTTGTGGGAAAAAAAGGACGTCAATTTTGTTTGGGAGCCACGTCGCACGACCGCGCAATTGTCAGTTAAAGCGACGCAGTGCCGAATCACAAAAAGGGGCCTGGTCCTTTGGCTGCATATTGGTCCGGGGCTTAAAGGTCAGTATTACAACTAGAGATTTTTTTTTTAGGGAAATTTAAAAAGAAATAATAGCCTAAACAAAATTGAATTTTAAAGTTTCTACTTGATAAATGGGCATCCTCAAACAGGTAATCATATAAAGTGACCTTTCCTCGAAGAGTGTTATAGAACATGTGGTTCTCCCTGTTCTCTTGTCGGTTCTGCTTCTCTAGACCTCATTGAAATCCTTTTCCTTTTGCTGTTTTTTTTTTTAGATATCTTTATTGCTTCCAAGAAATCTTCAAGCTGCCCTTTCCCTGTGACTAATTCGATCGGAAGAGCCATTACTGTCCCTATCACCAACTGCATCTCAAGATGGCAATTCCCGGGCGGTGTGGGTTTCATTAAAGGAGCGGCCGATGAATACGATGAGACATTGCTACTTCCGCATTCTATTTTCAACGGTCACGGTTCATAGAAGACACAACCAGGTACAGAAGGAGAACGAAAAGCTTTTATTGTAAAAAAAAAAAAATTAGCAAAAGTTCTAAAAATATTTAAAACTTTTCAAGCGGAATTTATAGTTTAGTGGCTGAATATTCAGAGGTTTCGCAATAAAAAAAGATGATATTTTTATTTATTTTTTGCGTTTTTTTTATTTTTTTTATTTAATCTCACTTGCCCTCCCCGGCCTAATTTACTGTCATTTTCAGTGTTGAATTTCATCCCAGTGTTTATTCAGTGTAATGATACACCGTGGTATCTTTCTTAGGCAAGAGCCCCATTTGACAGGAAAAACAAACAAGGCGAAGTCGGGATTAGCTACATCAGAAAGAAAGCGTGCCTCTATCTAAATGGGGATCATCAGGCGCGTAGCTACCAGAGGCCGGACACAAAGGTTGTTATACTTGTGCTGTCCATACCTAATCAATTGTTTCACCGGCGAACGTTCGTGGTTAAAGTGGAACCTCACCTAAAACTTTTTTTTAGTATATGGAAGAACTGTCAAATTTTTATTGCTGGGAAAAGTACCGTATATACTCGAGTATAAGCCGAGTTTTTCAGCACATTTTTTTGTGCTGAAAGTGCCCCCCTCGGCTTATACTGGAGTCAAGCACTTTTCTGCAGCAGAAAATTACATTTTCCAGACCCGACTTTGGGGCCCTGTATCTCAGGGCCACTTGGTGCTAGGAACCCCAAATTTAGTATGTAAACCCAGTGGAACCAGCGCTACAACGTATCCAAATGTCATTTTCTGCTGCAGAAAAGTGCTTGACATTTTCCAAACTGACTTTGGGGCCGCTTGGTGATAGGAACCCCATCATGCCCACAGTGCCACCTATCAGTGCCCACAATCAGTGCCTGAAGAACAGTGCTGCACATCAGTGCCACCTATCAGTGCCCATCAGTGTCACCTCATCTTTGAATATGTTGTAGTGCTAGTTCCACTGGGTTTGCGCACCAAATTTGGGGTTCCTAGCACCAAGTGGCCCCGAGATACGAGGCCCCAAAGTCGGTCAACTGTGTCCATCTGCAGAAATGTCATTTCAGGACCCTTTGGGCTGCAGATAGGGGGCATCTAGGAACCCTTAACTACCAAGTTTGAAGTTCGGGGGACCTATGGCTGCAAATGGGCACAGTGAGGCTGCAAATGGGCACAGTCAGGCTGCAAATGGGCATTGTTGACCCTCTTTTCCACTTACAGTAGCTGCGCATTTCTCACCCTAGGATTATACTCGAGTCAATATGTTTTCCCATTTTTTTGTGGTAAAATTAGGTGCCTCGGCTTATATTCGGGTCGGCTTATACTCGAGTATATACGGTAGATAAATTATTATTATTATTATACAGGATTTATATATAGCGCCAACAGTTTACGCAGCACTTTACAATGTAGAGGGCGGACAGTACACTTACAATACAGTTCAATATAGAAGGAATAGAAGGGCCCTGTCCATGGAGCTTACAATCTAAAGGGTGGTAAAAAAAGGTAATACAGCGCCTTGCAAAAGTATTCACCCCCCCCCCCCCCTGGCTTTTTACCTATTTTGTTACATTACAGCCTTTAGTTCAATGTTTTTTTTTTAATCTTAATTATATGTGATTGATCGGAACACAATAGTCTAAGTTGGTGAAGTAAAATTAGAAAAATATATACATAAAACAGTTTTTCAGAAATAAAAAAAATGATAATTGGCATGTGCGTATGTATTCACCGCCTTTGTTATGAAGCCCAAAAAAAGCTCTGGTGCAACCAATTACCTTCAGAAGTCACATAATTAGTGAAATAATGTCCACCTGTGTGCAATCTAAGTGTCACATGATCTGTCATTACATATACACACCTTTTTGAAAGGCCTCAGAGGCGGCAACACCTAAGCAAGAGGCACCACTAACCAAACACTGCCATGAAGACCAAGGAACTCTCCAAACAAGTAAGGGACAATGTTGTTGAGAAGTACAAGTCAGGGTTAGGTTATAAAAAAATATCCAAATCTTTGATGATCCCTAGGAGAACCATCAAATCTATCATAACCAAATGGAAAGAACATGGCACAACACCTGCCAAGAGACAGCCGCACACCAAAACTCATGGACTGGGCAAGGAGGGCATTAATCAGAGAGGCAGCACAGAGTCCTAAGGTAACCCTGGAATAGCTGCAGAGTTCCACAGCAGAGACTGGAGTATCTGTACATAGGATGACAATAAGCCGTATGCGCCATATAGTTGGGCTTTGTGGCAAAGTGGCCAGAAGAAAGAGATTACTTTCAGCAAAAAACAAAATGGCGCGTTTTGAGTTTGTGAAAAGGCATGTGTGAGACTCCCAAATGTATGGAGGAAGGTGCTCTGGTCTGATGAGACGAAAATTTAATTTTTTGGCCATCAAAGAAAACGCTAAGTCTGTTGCAAACCCAACACATCACATCACCCAAAGAACACCATCTTTTGCAAGGCACTGTAGATGCGGGGGATGATCTGATGGAGGATATTCGGGTACAGTTCTTAGGTGGAGGATTCCCCTGAATAAATGAGTTTTCACGGAGTGCCTAAGGGTGGTGTCAGGGAAGGCATGTCGTGGTGCTGATGGTATCTCTTGGCACACACATATGCGCATGCACAGACAGGCAATTGCCCGGGCAGATACAGTATGCATGGTAGCGGGCATCTCTCACTAATGCTGGTACCGAGCGGGCTATTTGAACAGGCTTCAGTATGGGCTTGTTGATATTTGGTATGCAGCTTCTGTGTGTTGTTCCTGACTCCGTGTGACCCATTGACGGCCGGTCATACGGGGCGCAGGGGCGCCGCCCCCCTAATCCATGCGCCCAGCCCCTAATCTACATGCAGAGCACCGGACTCATGGATTTCAATGTTTTTTTCTGTGAAGCACATGAATAGAGCCTGAGGCTCTAATTGGCTTAAAAAAGGGTGGGATCGGGGAGCAGAGCCAAGCCCACCCAGTTGTGGGACATTAGTGAATTAATATTTACTAATGTCCTCCTGTTTCTCCTCCTGGCCAATCAGGAAGCGGGTCCTGAGACCCGATTGACTGGGAGTCCTAAGATCCGATTGGCCAGGAGGAGAAACTACATAAGGGACTCGGGAGGAAACGCAGGGGGGAAGTCGCGACCTGGATGGGGTAAGTGTGGAGTTGGTGGGAGGCCTGGTGGGTGAGGGGCAAGCAGAGTGGCAAGAGCAAACAACGAGGGGAGCGGGGGTGACTGGCTGGGTGGGGGCCGCCCCCCCTCCCCCAAAAGAGAACTAAGCACCAGCCGCCACTGGTTTGACCTCTGATCTTGATCCGGCTTACCTCTGACCTGTGTTTGTCTGCTACCTGTCCTGACCCAGGCTTGTCTTTGGATTCTGCCCTTGCCTCCTGTTTTTGCTTGATTGATCTCCCGGTGCTGACTTGGCTTGCTACCTGACCATCCTGCTGTTTGCTGTCCATGCCTATTCTGCCCAGCCGTTACCAACCTGGCTTGTCTGACCTTGCACCTTGCTCATCCAGCCTGCTACAGCTTCCAGTCCAGCAAGCTTCCATCTGATTCCTGCTTCCAGCTGCTTACTATAGTCTGGCTTCAGCCAAGCATCGTGCCAGCTCATCTACTACCAGCCTCCTCTCCTGTCACTTTTACCCACTGAATGGCCCACGCTACTGGACTCATTACAGGCACTCATACCTTGCCATGCTCCTGTGGCTGCTGTCTCACTACCAGTGGCCCTTGAGCCGGAGCTGTACGAGAGGCCCTACTCTACATTTCAGGCTCACCGACCATGTATGTGACAGGTGGACAGGGTAGGGGCTGACCAGACGTACTGGGGAACTACATACTGTAGTGAAAATACAGAGAATCTGAATATCGGGCTGGCGGCATCTGCAATATCTATGGACTCAGTAATTAATATATTGTTGGGTGTTATTAGGAGCTTGCTCACAATAGGTGCATTAAGCTGCATTGATCAGCATTGTGTGAACATTCTCAACTCCTTTTAGTAAAGCAGCCCGATTATCTAAGAATTCTGACATACAAGGGCTGTACCAAAAGTAATGCAAAAGTGGGCATAACTTTTTTATTAACATGCATAAGTCGTTCAAATTTCACATGTCGATAGAGAAACTCTTCCTCTATAGCAGGCATCACTAAATGGCGGACCGCGGTCCGGTTCCGGCCCCAGTAGCCATACTACCCGGACTGCAGCCTCACCAAATAGTTGCCTGCGTGTCCCACTCATCTCCCCGCCGCTGGATCGCGTGCCTGCCACTATATTCACAGCATGGCAGGCGTGCCGCGCACAGGTTTTTCTGTCCCTTCGGTATCGGATCGCTGCACTGCCCCCACCCTCCGCCTGTCTTATTTACAGAAGATGAGAAGTGCGGCCGCTCTGGACAAAGGGCGGAACTTTTTAAGTTAAGAAGCGGGTGATTGGTTGCTACGCAGCAGGGCCGGTCCCAGCAATCAATCAATCACTCACCTTTAACTTGAAAAGTCCCGCCCATTGTCCAGAGCAGCCGCGCTACACGTCTTGTGTGAATAAGGTAGGGCTCTGTGGGGAGGGGGGAGTGCTGTGCTGTTATGAGGACAGGAGTCTGCTATCTAGGGGGGTCTGTGATGTGGTGACCAGTCTGTGATGGGGGGACCAGTCAGGGGTGGGGTGACCAGTCTGTGATGGGGACCAGTCTGTGATGGGGGGACCAGTCTGTGATGGGGGGACCAGTCTGTGATGGAGGACCAGTCTGTGATGGGGGGACCAGTCTGTGATGGAGGACCAGTCTGTGATGAGGGGGGACCAGTTTGTGATGAGGGAGGACCAATTTGTGATGAGGGTGGACCAGTCTGTGATGGGGGGACCAGTCTGTGATGGGGGACCAGTCTGTGATGGAGGACCAGTCTGTGATGAGGGGGGACCAGTTTGTGATGAGGGAGGACCAATTTGTGATGAGGGTGGACCAGTCTGTGATGGGGGGACCAGTCTGTGAGGGGGGACCAGTCTGTGATGGGGGACCAGTCTGTGATGAGAGGGGACCAGTTTGTGATGAGGGAGGACCAGTTTGTGATGAGGGTGGACCAGTCTGTGATGGGGGACCAGTCTGTGATGGGGGGACCAGTCTGTGATGAGGGAGGACCAGTCTGTGATGGGGGGACCAGTCTGTGATGGGGACCAGTCTGTAATGAGGGGGGACCAGTTTGTGATGAGGGAGGACCAGTCTGTGATGGGGGACCAGTCTGTGATGGGGGGACCAGTCTGTGATGATGGGGGACCAGACTGTGATGGGGGTCTGAGATGAGGTACCTGTGACGTGCACAGGAGGCTGCGATGTGGAGGATATCTTGTGGAGTCATAGCACCAATATGATGCTCGGACCTCCGCTAGAAGAACATTTTTCTGACCGGACCCCCGTGAACTTTAATTCACTACCCCTGCTCTATAGTAACTCTTCTTCATCTCTGTCATTGCAGGTAAATAATGGATTCCAAGCAGAAGCAAAGTGCCACCACTGAGTTCCTGATGAAGGAGGGCTGAAGGCTGTCCGACATCTACAGGAGGCTACAGAATGTTTATGAAGATGACACCATTGACAAGAGTCACCAATGACAAGACATTGGTGTCCTCAATGGTGTCATCTCCGTAAACATTCTGTAGCCTTCTGTGGATGTCAGACAGCCTTCAGCCCTCCTTCATCGGGAACTCAATGACACTATGTTGCTTCAGCTTGGAATCCATTATTTACCTACAATGAAACTTGAACGACCTATTGTAATTTAATAAAAAGTCATGCCCACTTTTGGTACAGCCCTTATATTATCTAAAAAAGTATGACAACTTTTTGCAGAATTCTAAAATATAATTCAAGAATTCTAACAATGATACTCAGTTGAGTTGAGAATCTTCACTCAGTAATATTGTATAAGAACTAGGACAATTTTTTTTTTTTGGACAAAATCTAATATATTGGTTGATTTACTAAAGGAAAATTGGCTGTTCACTTTGCAAGGGATTTTGCCCCAGAGCTTAGTGAATGTGGTGAAGTTTTGCATTGGAAAAAAAAAAAATCATGTGCATGTAATAAAAAAAAAAAAAATGTTTTGCTTGCTCTTGCTTGATTGGGTTATAGAAGTCAGCCAACCTTCAACTCATTCTCTAAAGTGAACAGTTTATTTGCCTAGTAAGTCATTAGTAAATCAACCCTGTTATCTCCGAATTTTCGAATTTTTAATTTTATTTATTTATACATATATATATTTATTTTGTGTTTTTTTTTTTTTACAGAAAAATGTTTTTTATTTTTAATTAAAAAAATGTTTGAATATTTAATTAATTTATCCCATCATATGAAAAACAAAATCCAGATCACTTTGAATATCAAACACGCACAGATGCTTTTCACACAGTTGCATAATTAAAGTGAATATTCACACCTTTTTTTTTCATAGTGCAAAGATTGTCAAAGAATTAGTAAATCAGCATCATTATCTAAGAATTCTGACTACTTAACTCAGAATTCTGACAAATTGGATAAGAACTAGGACAAATTTTTGAGAAAATCGAATATATTGCAAAGTGAACAGTTCATTTGCCTTTAGTAAATCAACCCATAGGAAACTAAGTAAATTTGTTTTTCTATTATCTAATATATTGATTGATTTACTAAAGAAAAATTGTCTGTTCAGTGAAATTGGTTCACTTTGCAAGGGATTTTGCTCCAGAGCTCAGTGAATGTGGTGAAGTTTCGTTTTGCAATAAAAAAAATTAAAAAAATGAATTTTTGATTGCATGATTGGATTATAGAAGTCAGCAGACCTTCAACCCATTCACCAAACTCTCTAACAAATTCCCTTGCAAAGGGTATTTGTCTTTAGTAAATCAACACCATTATGTCAGAATTTTTTAAGTTTTAATTTTATTTTTAATTTAATTTTAATTATTTATTTATTTGAATTCAGCCCCAGGGATTATCCATTAGGAACTAGTCACCACCAAGATGGAAAGAAAAACACCAGGTATATTTTCCCCCAGTCCTGATCTATTTCCTAGCCCACGTCGGTATACTTTCAATCTTTCCATCTTCATTTGTCTCATAAACCATCTAAGCTAAGTGAATGTGGTGAAGTTTCGCTTTGGAAAGAAAAAACAAAAAAAAAATTTTAATTTTTGCTTGCTATGATTGGGTTATAGAAGTCAGCTGACCTTCAACTCATTCACTAAACTCTCTATCAAATTCCCTTGCAAAGTTAACCATGTATTTGTCTTTAGTAAATCAACACCATTATTTCAGATATTTTTAAGTTTTAATTTTATTTTATATTTTATTTTATTTATTTAAATTGTTTCTTTTTTGCTAGCATGATTGGATTGTAGAAACCAGCCGACCTTCAACTCATTCACTAAACTCTCTATCAAATTCCCTTGAAAAGTTAAGCCTTTATTTGTCTTTAGTAAATCAACACCGTTATCTCAGAATTTTTTAAGCTTTCATTTTATTTTATATTTTATTTTATTTTATTTATTTATTTATTTGTTTATTTTACATTTTTTTTTTGTATTCAGTCCCGGGGATTATCCATTAAGAACTAGTCACCACCAAGATGGAAAAAAAACCCACCAGGTATAGTTTTCCCCAGTCCAGATCCATGATTGGATTGTAGAAGTCAGCAGCCCTTCAACTCATTTACTAAACGCTGTATCAAATTCCCTTGCAAAGTTAACCATGTATTTGTCTTTAGTAAATCAACACCATTATCTCAGAATTTTTTTAAGTTTTCATTTTATTTTATATTTTTTTTTATTTTTTTTAATGTATTTATTTATTTATTTATTTATTTTTTGCATTAAGCCCCAGGGATTATCCATTAGGAACTTTATTTTATATTTTATTTATATTTATTTTATTTTATTTATTTCATTTTTTTTTTGCATTCAGCCCCAGGATTATCCATTAGGAACTAGTCACCACCAAGATGGAACCCCCCCCCCCCCCACAAGGTATAGTTTTCCCCAGTCCTGATCTATTTCCTAGCCCACGTCGGTATACTTTCAATCTTTCCAACTTCAGTTGTCTCATAAACCATCTAAGCTTAGTGAATGTGGTGAAGTTTCGCTTTGGAAAGAAAAAACAAAAAAAAATGGAATTTTTGCTTGCTATGATTGGGTTATAGAAGTCAGCTGACCTTCAACTCATTCACTAAACTCTCTATAAAATTCCCTTGCAAAGTTAACCATGTATTTGTCTTTAGTAAATCAACACCATTACCTCAGAATTTTTTTAAGTTTTCATTTTATTTTATTTATATATATATTTTTTTTTAATTTATTTATTTATTTATTGCATTGAGCCCCAGGGATTATCCATTAGGAACTTTATTTTATATTTTATTTTATTTATTTATTTCATTTTTTTTTTAATTTTTTTTTGCATTCAGCCCCGGGATTATCCATTAGAAACTAGTCACCACCAAGATGGAAACCCCCCCACAAGGTATAGTTTTCCCCAGTCCTGATCTATTTCCTAGCCCACGTCGTTATACTTCCAATCTTTCCATCTTCATTTGTCTCATAAACCATCTGATGATTGAGGCATCAATGCCCCAACGTCTTTGAGAGGTCTGAATTCAATCCTGCCTCCTACTGGGAACTTTCTGCTCGGGAAACCATGAGAGTATATCCTGTTATCCATTTTTGCGTTTCGTTTATCAGCTTCTGCGGTAGGTAGAAGTAATGCTTAGCCTCCTTTTTTTTTTTCCACCAAGTCAATCCGCAGTCCTACTCAGATGTCATATCTTTTCAACATACCGAGAAGGACAAATCAAAAAAAAAAAAGGAAACTTGGCTTTCTCTTTGCTATACATAAGCCCTGAAAAGACTTTGCTGGAAGCCAAAACAATAGCTGAAGAGACTAAAGACTTGTTCATTTGCAAAGACTCTATCACACACCTGGGTAGACGGGCTCTCCCGCTGGCCTCGTGAAGCGCTATTGTACGAATGTCAGCAGTCAGAGCCCTTAATGGTGTATACACAATCATTCTGATTAAGAACGAGCAGGCGAGGGGAAAATAAAATAATAACTAAGATGCACTGCAACCAACTCCAGATGCAAAATATCTACTTTATAATAAAGCTCGATGTTTAAAAATACGTTTTCCCAAGTCTGTTGCCCTTGACTTTGTTCGGTTTGTCTTCTTCTCGCTTTAGC
The DNA here is from genome assembly GCA_028564925.1 of Lithobates sylvaticus. Lineage (NCBI taxonomy): Eukaryota > Metazoa > Chordata > Amphibia > Anura > Ranidae > Lithobates > Lithobates sylvaticus. The sequence continues at coordinate 198,509,584 of CM053035.1, forward strand.
AAATTTATAAAAATAGTTTCAGGATTTACCAAGGATATTGGTAAAGATTAGCAACGAGCCAAGTGATTTGGGAGAAACAGTTTTTTTCCTGGAAAATTGTAGATTTTCCTAAATTTTTTAATTGAAAAATAGATTTCACTGGAAAATTACAGATTTTCCTAAATTTTTTTTATTTTTTAATTGATTGCACTGGAAAATTACAGATTTTCCTAAATTTTTCTATTGATTTCACTGAAAAATTACAGATTTTGCAAATTTTTTACATTTTTTAATTGATTTCACTGGAAAATTACAGATTTTGCTATTTTTTTTACATTTTTAAATTGATTTCACTAGAAAATTACAGATTTCGCAAAAATTTTTAACTTTTAAATTGATTTCACTGGAAAATTTAAGGTTTTGCAAAATGTTTTCATTTTTAAATAGATTTCACTGGAAAATTACAGATTTTGCTAATTTTTTCCTTTTTAAATTGATTTCACTGGAAAATTACAGATTTTGCGAAACTTTTTCATTTTTTAAATTGATTTCACTGGAAACTTACGTATTTTGCTACATTTTTATTTTCTGGAATTAGACGTTTTCCCAAGTCTGTTGCCCTTGACTTTGTTCGGTTTGTCTTCTTCTCGGATTAGCAAATTTTCAAATTTATAAAAATAGTTTCAGGATTTACAAATGATATTGGTGCCTATTGGTAAAGATTAGCAATGAGCCAAGTGATTTGGGAGAAACTGTTTTTTACTGGAAAATTGCAGATTTTCCTAAATTATTTAATTGAGCAATAGATTTCACTGGGAATTTACTGATTTTGCTACATTTTTAAATGTTTAAATTTATTTCACTGGAAAATTACAGATTTTGATATTTATTTTTATTTTTAAATTGACTTCACTGGAAAATTACAGATTTTGCTACATTTTTTTCATTTTTTAAATTGATTTCACTGGAAAATTACAGATTTTGCTACATCTTTATTTTCTGGAATTAGACCTAAAAAAATAAATAAATAAATAAATGTAGGACAAGTAGGATTTTTATGACCCTATTGGTCTCTGTCATAAAACCTTGTCCCTGCCCCTGTCAAAGTTGATGGAGCACCCTCCCAGATAGGTTGCTAGTTAGGTTAAGCAAATGTAATTCATGTGGCTTTCCGGTAATCAGTAGAGCAGCTTGTGATTACTTTTGGCTGCTCTGTGCTCTACAGGAAGAAGGTTTGATTGCTTCCCCTGTCTTTTGAAAGTTGGGGGGGGGGGGGGGGGGGAGTCGAATGAGCAGCCTGAATATTAATGTGGCTCCAGCCAACCCCTGGGGGAGTGTGCCCAGATGGTAGCTGGCAAGTGCATAAATAGTTTGGAGCCTGAAACAGCTGGTTTCTTTTCCTAGGAGGATAGGTTCCCATCCAGATGGGCTAAAGGGAACACAGGGGGCGCCAGACTAAGTGTAGCAGAGAAAACCAAATGGATTTATTAAAAGCCAATTGGCAACTTACAAATTATAACAAGCAAGACAATGGATGCTTTGAAACACTTCACCATATCTGCCTACGGCATTTCCAGTCTCCCATTGACGTTATTTCCATTTCGGCTTGAAGTAATATGGTACAATAAATATTATTCGAGGGTGGTTACAGATTCCCTCTATCTATTGCCCCTATGTATTCCTATAGTTAGCTAGTCTATTCTGATCTGATCTGAACTCTGATTACATGTTAATGTTGATTACACAATAATACAAGGTTAGCTATGAAACCAAGCACACTGCTTAATAAAACAAAGTCTTATTTATTTCCTAAGAAAATAGGAAACGCTAACATGAAAGTACTAAAGAAAGATATTAAAAAGCATATAACGACAGAACATATAATACAAGAACATCAAAGATACTTATCACAATGCTTTCCTCGAGATTTTGTTTTTCGTCAGCTGGGTTCAGATGGCAAAAGAGAGATAGCCATGAGGCTCAGAACCATCAGGCAAGAGCCATGAACGAAGAAGGGTAGAGAGAGAGAGAGGAAGCTCTCTGACTCGTTCAGTCCTTTATACTTCAATCACACACCATCCAGACCTAACCCCATTGCCATCTAGACTTTTGACAAATCACATATTTATGGGGTAGTCATCCTCAATATATTATATATTACTGTCCGTCCTGCTGTATTGGCCTATAAGGGCAACATTGTCTATGTCTATGTATCCTGGTCAATCTTCATTAGCCTTTGATCTTTTGATCTTCTGTAGCAGGACATTCATCAATCATCTTGTCAGCTATGGTTCCTTTCAAGTTTGCATTATAACAACAGACTGTCCGGAGCCTAGCGTTATTCAGCCTTGATGGAGGTTTGGTTTTGGGTTTAAATATACCAAATTATGGTTTCAGTACCAGTTTAGCTGTTCGCCTTGGCCACAGGTGTCGCTGTCACTTCTGGCAAGTGTGAGAACGCAGTTTGGCTAGGCGCATTGAGTGCCAATCTCTCTCGGAACCAGCCCAGTGGGAGTGTCGTCTTGCTGTGCTTTCTGGGAGAGGGTACTTAAGGTACTGTGATCACATGCTTCTGGGTTCCGGCCCAGAAGATCTTTCTGTCTGTTTGGCCCTGGTCCTCCTGACCAGCCCCCAGGGCCCTCATGGCCTTGGGTGCAGATCCATCTCATTCCGAGTCTTGGGGCTGGCTAGCCCGAGGCAAAGTAACTGGAAGGAGGATTCAAAGGTGGTCTGGTGCCGTCTCATCTGAGGAGAGGCCCAGCAACTGAGGAAGCAACCAGGGGAGGACTCTTCGGGAGAGGGCCACGCATAAGGCTGGTTCCTCGGAAAGAGCCTGGAGGCTTAGTTGAAAGACACCAAGTGAATCTACACTCGTACGGTATCGCCGGACCGGCTGTAAGATTCTGGTACCGTATGAGGGCTCTCTAAATTTGTCTACATCCTTCAGTTACTACAAGTCTGTGGCAGAGATTTCATTCTACAAGTGTTCTACTACAAGTCTGCGGCAGAGACTTAATCCACAAGTGTGCTATAACCAAGTCTGTGGCAGAGACTTTGCTTTATATAACACTTCACCGGTTGCTAGGTCTAGAGAGATGAGGTCTATCCGGTAGCTGTGACAATCCAGTTGTGAGTGGCTATTCTCTGTGTTTCTATAGTGAGAGACTTTCAGTTTTGAGCAGTTCCAAGAGTACCTGAACGTTCTACCTAAACCCTCTATCCTTCACTGAGAGACTGTGTTCGTCTACCCTTTTTTGAAAATAAAAATCCCAAAGCGGATCCAGTGTCTGTTTCTGCAATTCTCTGGGACATCTACCTCGGGAAACCCCTAGACGCACACGAGGCCAAGAAGGTAACGGTAAGCCACTACAAAGACATTCCAGACCGCCCTCATAAAAGCAAAGGCTTGGTTGTGTCAACCAGAAAGAGACTCTAGAAATATGATATTAAACCATGTTGCCTTCCAATAGGCTCCTTCCACTTTCCACGCTGGTCACCGCTGCTTCCAGACAGCGATCTTCTGTCTTTCAATATTTTTTTTGTCATCAAGGGGCCACCAAGAAGAGGAAGCCAGCCCTCTGACGATGTAGGAAATGAGGATCGTAGCAAGAGACACAGCATGCAGCGGTGGAGCAATGGGTTACAGCCAGGGCCGTCTTTAATATTGATTGGACCCTGGGCAAAACTTTTCTTGGGGCCCCCCCATGCAGTTTCGCTCTCTACCTGCTCTGAGACATACAATAAATAGCAGCTAGACTCAAAATCGGTTTACTGAATCAGATCAGGCAGCTATTGCAATTGGTTGCCAGAGGTTACAGTGTATTATTACCGCTCACTGACTGGTTGCTAGAGGTTACAGCACACATTACGGCTCACTGATTAGTTGCTAGAGGTTACAGCACATGATTTCTGCTTGTTGATTGGTTGCTAGAGATTACTGTGAATATGTCCTCAGGGGGGCATGATATAAATATGAATGTCGCTGGCTGCCGCTATTTACATATGAATGCCTCCACTATTTACATATGAATGCCACCACTATTTACATATGAACGCCACCACTATTTACATATGAATGGTCTGCAGGTGAGTCATCTGTACACAACAATAGGGCAGAGCTGGGCAGCATTAGTACCAGCACTTCACACTGAGATATTGGGACACAGCATGGGACTAAAACCTCAAAGGGAATTTAAACCAGGATAGTTGGCAAGTATGAGGCAGCTGCTTTGGGCCCCACAACAATGACAGGGCCCAGGGCAGCTGCCCCTTTTGCCCTGCCTTAAAAACGGCCCTGGTTACAGCCAACACTGGATTCCCTGGGTAGGTAAGTACGTTTTTTTAAAGACAACTCAGCAGATGAGGTAAAATGGGATGGGGAAAAAATTTCAGGAAGGCGTGAAGTTCCTCTTTAAGTACAGTTCACAAACAATAGTCCTGCATTGTGTTAGGATGGTGAGGGACCACCTACAAGCCGAACAAGAAGAGAGCGCCAAAACCTGCCGTAGCAAGAAGTATGGTAGGTAATATATCTTATTCCTCACTCATCTTTGTCCTAGAGACAAAGAGCATTCAACTCCCTTGAAGTGCATAGTGGCGGTGGTGGTTGTGGTGGGGAGGGAGGGAGATTCTGTCCCATGGCAAAGGGTGTTTTATCAATTTTTTAATCTTGAAGTTAGGCTTTAAGGCTATTTCTGGCTTTTGAGTCCTTAAATAGTTCCTGAGCTTTCCGGAAACTCTCCCGGGCCCGTTGGCCTCAATATTTTATTTCTTTTATATTTTTTATAACAGAAAGATAACAAAGCAAACAAATAAGTAGAAAAAAAAAAAAACGTTAATGTGACAGTACACAACGATCAAATAGAATTTAAAAAAGTGCTGACTGAGAAAAACGAAAACTAATCCTAAAGAGCAACTCAACTTCTGTTGAGAAGAAGTCATCCTTCACATTCCGCCGGGTGATCAATGCACATTACATGGATTTTAGCAAACTTTGTAGCAGATTTCTACCGTTTGTTGCTCAAAAGAAATAGCTGTTTGTCTCACCATGTCCTGTGAAGACTGATCCTGAATAGGAGGGTCCGGTTCATTATAATCACCTGGTGCACTCTCAGTGCCATTAAAAATTAATGGCACACAAACATGTCTGCTGTGTTTTGCCAGCATTGCAGAGCAATTTGGAATCCTGGGCAATATTTGCTAGACGTGAACGGGGCCTCAGTGTTCTGATGAGAAAGGCATCCCTTTAGAAATATTTAACCCTTGGGGAGCGTGTCACCAAAACTGAAATCCCTATTGCAGAGGATGCCAAATATTTGATTTAAAAGATCTGGGAAAATCAGTGAGACAATCACACTAGCAGGAAATTACATATGAACATTTTTGGGGTCGTTCTATACACCAATGGTGTACAGAATGTCCCTAGGTTGCCGAATTTATTTGAATTTTACAATGTTTTGAAACTGTAGCGGCTGCAGATTGAAATGGAAAAAATAATTTTATTAACATTATATTACAATATGGCTGGTGTAGTAAATGTGATAATATTTTTATTTATTTTTTTATACTATAATATATAATATATAGATATATATATAACACACACTAATAATAAAAAAATACAACTAATAATAAAAATAATACAAAATAATAATATAAATAATAAAAATTGTTTTAAAATGCTTTTTATTAACATTATATTACAATATGGCTTGTGCAGTAAATGTGATAATATTTTTCTTTTCTTTTTTTTTATATTTTTTTTACTAAAATGGAATTACCCATTATTAAACACACACTAATAATAAAAATACATTTGTTTTATCACTGATTATTATTTGTTTTAAAATTATTTTTTTCAAACAAATTTTACTAAATAATATTCAATAAAATTGACCAAAAAAAAAAAAACGACTTTCCCTTTAAATTAATTTCAAGCCTTTAAAATTGTAAAAAAACAAAAAAAATTTGGGTTACAGTGTGATTGCTCAGTGACAGTTCAGGAATCAGCAGCTGTCATATTTCCCACCATGCGCGGTCTGCGAGAGCCTACTTTATCTAGGCAATTTACAACATTTTCAGGAGCCCAGCAGGCAACAGTGAATGTTTTGACGCATTAGGTGAGTCTTAATGCAGAATAAAGTGTCTGGTCTCCTCTGAGTGTCCTATGGGGATCTGCATGTCGCCTTTAGAAAGGGACATCGCTCGCCGCTGGAGAACCGCGGGAAAACGAAAACTCGGACAAAGCTGACAAAAAGGGAAGTTAGTCCCGAGAAATAAAACTTTTGGAAAGTATTTGCTGTTTTTTTTTTTTTTTACATAAAAGCCCAAAAATGATTGCAGTTCTGTATTTACTGATACATCATTATCTGTCCTCTGGAAGGTTTTACCCCCCTTTATGACAATGACATTTTTTTTTCTATTCAGCTACTTGGCTAACTGGCAATTGTGTTTTTATGCAACACTGTACCCAAATTAACTTTATATCATTTTATTTTCACACAAATAAAGCTTTCTTTTGATGATATTTGATCACCACTGGGATTTTAATTTTTGCTATAGAAATGAAAAAAAAGACAAAAAAATTTTGAACCCACAACATGATGCTGCCACCACCACCATGTTTCACGGTTGGGATGGTGTGTCCAGGGTGATGTGCAGTGTTAGTTTTCCGCCACACATAGCATTTTGCTATTAGGTCAAAAAGTTCAATTTTGGCCTCATCTGACCAGATCACCTTCTTCCACATGTTTGCTGTGTCCCCCACATGGCTTCTCGCAAACTGCAAATGGGACTTCTTATGACTTTCTTTCAACAATGTCTTTCTTCTTGTCACTCTTCCATAAAGGGCAGATTTGTGGAGAGCACGACTAATAGTTGTCCTGTGGACAGATTCTCCCACCTGAGCTGTGGATCTCTGCAGCTCCTCCAGAGTTCCCATGGACCTCTTGGCTCTTCTCTGATGAATGCTCTCCTTGCCGGGCCGGTCAGTTTAGGTGGACGGCCATGTCTTGGTAGGTTTGCAGTTGTGCCATACTCTTTCCATTTTCGGATGATGGATTGAACAGAGCTCCGTGAGATGTTCAAAGCTTGGGAGATTTTTTTTTATAACCAAACCCTGCTTTATACTTCTCCACAACTTTATCCCTGACCTGTCTGGTGTGTTCTTTGGCCTTCATGATAAAGTTTGTTCACTGAGGTTCATGCATTGGCTCACTCTGCTCTTATGCCTTGTACACACGGTCAGACATTCCGACCACAAAATCCGTCGGATTTTTTCAGACGGATTTTGGGCCGAAAATTGTCCGAACGAGGTGACGTACAACACATACGACGGGACTACGTAGAGGCCAGTAGCCAATAGCTTTCGTCTCCAAATTTCTTCTGAGCATGCGTGGCACTTTGTGCGTCGGAAATTCTCTACACACGATCGGAAAAAGTCTGATCGGATTTTGTTGTCGAAAAATTTTAGAGCATGCTCTCAATTCCGACTAGAAAGTCCGCTAGAGCCCACACACGATCGGATTTTCCGACAACATAGTCCGATCAGACTTTTTCCATCGGAACATCCGACCGTGTGTACATGGCATTACTCCTCCTGCCGACCTTTTACTCGCTCGCGACCTGGTTCTGAGCTCCGTGACCGTGGCCGCGGGCCCGATCGCCGCTGGTGTCCCGCGATCGGGTCACAGAGCTGAAAAACGGGGAGAGGTTGTTTACACATACACATAGTGCTTCCTAGTGCGATTGACACTGATTGTCTGTTCCCTGTCATAGGGAAAGATGATCAGTGACGTCACATGCCAAGCCACGCCCCTCCACAGTAAAAAAAACACACACCTGACATACTTAACCCCTCCCCGCCCCTAGTGGTTAACTCCTTCACTGCCAGTGTCATTTACACAGGAATCAGTGCATTTAAATAGCACTGATTGCTGTATAAATGACAAATGGTCCCAAAAATGTGTCAAAAATGTCCGATGTGTCCGCCATAATGTCGCAGTCACAATAAAAATCGTTGATCGCCGACATTACTAACAAAAAAAAATATTAATAAAAATGCTATAAAACTATCCCCTATTTTGTAAACTTTTGCGCAAACCAATCAATAATCGCTGATTGCAATTTTTTTTTACCAAAAATATGTAGAAGAATACGTATCGGCCTAAACTGAGGAAAAACATTTTTTTTTATATATTTTTTGGGGATATTTATTATAGCAAAAAGTAAAAAATATTAAATTTTTTTCAAAATTGTCGCTCTATTTTTGTTTATAGCGCAAAAAATAAAAACCGCAAAGGTGATCAAATACCACCAAAAGAAAGCTCTATTTGTGGGAAAAAAAAGGACGCCAATTTTGTTTGGGAGCCACATCGCACGACCGCGCAATTGTCAGTCAAAGCGACGCAGTGCCGAATCGCAAAAAGTGGTCTGGTCCTTTGGCTGCAAATTGGTCCGGGGCTGAAGTGGTTAAACTTTGCATCTTATGACCAAAAAGAACAGGAGCATTCCCAAAATATGTCTACAAAATAGTAACCGGCCCTCCTGCAAGAACCCAACCGCTGTCAGTGGATCCGGGTCCCGCTCTAGCGATGTTGTTTATTTATAGTCAAAATGTGCTATTTTTAGCGGAATAATGTTTCAGATTTTCCCTTTCCATGCATGCCTCAGAAATCACCATGTGCCTATGGGCTGCCTCCGACCCCAGGTCTTCATACTTGGAATAACTGAAAAGGTTAACCTCTTACCGCCACAATGTTTCCCTGACACTCATCAGAAAGCTGATGTAGGCTGGAATCACCTAATAAATACCAAGAATCATCGTCAATGTAATACAACTTTGCTGTTTATTTATGTTTGATGGAAACTGTCTGTCCATGCATTATATTCCTGAAGACTTATTTTAAAGGATTAGTAATATGAACGATGCATTTGGACTTGCTCTCGAAGCTTCTGAAAAATGGGGCAACTATGCTGAAGATAAGTCTTGGCACGATAAGTAAGATCTGGGTTTTTATCCTGCTCAGCAGTGGAGAGGCTGCTCCTGGCCACCATTAAAAGGCACTCCTAGGAGACAGAAGACCAGAAGACTTGTTTTAGGGTATAGAAAGCCCCTCCCATGAGGAACATCTGGTCTACAGCAGGGCAGGATGTAAGCACAGCTCTGGGAGGCTGCAGGCCATGCTGCTGGAAACTGGACTTATCTTCAGTAAAGCCCAACATATTGACGTTGTCAGAGGCTGCTGGGCAGGCATCACAGTGGCTTAGTGGTTAGCACTTTGGTCTGGCAGCACCAAGAGTGTCAGTTACAACCCCAACCATGACACTACCTGCACAGTGTTTTTCCTTTGCTTGCGTCGGTTTCCTCCTACACTCCACAGACATGGGTTAATTGGCCCTACTATACTGCATGTAAGATAAAAATACTAATAACAGTGCGCTAAATTTTGAATATAAACGTAATAATGAACTCCAGTGAATGTGTGACAAACCGTGATCTAAAATAAATAGATATACCGTATATACTCGAGTATAGGCCGACCCGAATATAAGCCGAGGCCCCTAATTTACCACAAAAAAGCTGGGAAAACTTATTGACTCGAGTATAAGCCGAGGGTGAAAAATGCAGCAGCTACTGTAAGTGGAAAAGAGGGTCAGCAAATGCCCATCTGCAGCTGCATGTCTCCCTGTGTCCTGTACAAACCCCCCCTGTGTCCTGTACAAACCCCCCTGTGTCCATTGCAGCCTACCTGTGCCGATCTGCCACCTGTGTCCATCATTGCAGTCTTGTGCCGATCGTTAGATGTCCTGTGTCCCCCATTGCTGATCCTGCCGATCAGCGTGTAAGGCGCCATTCCACATTCAAAAGCCGCACCTCCTCGTCCATGAGATGAGAATGACAGGATGTTCGTGATAGGCGGAACACTGGCTTACTGCTGGGAAAATTAGTGTTCCTCCTATCACTGACGGGGAGGAGGAGGAGGCGCGGATTTTGAACACTGCCGTCTGTCTGGATGACATGCTGTTCATGTAGGCAGATGGCGGTGACTTGAGTAGACATGTGCACAACAAAAAAATTTGTTTATTTTCGTTTCGTTTTTTTCGTTTCCGTTGATTCGTAACGAAACGTACATTCGTAAGTCGTCGGTGTTCGTATTCGTAACGATTCGTACATTCGTAAGAGTTATTTTTTAGTTGATTCGTTTTTTCGTTAGTTTAATTTTCGTTTATTCGTTTATTCGTAATTCGGACTCATTCGTATTTATTCGTAGATTAGTAACATTCGTAACATTCGTAGATTCGTAATCGGAGCATAATTCATAATTTTATGTAATGTGTATGCTATTATTACATTTTAATAATTTACGAATCGAAAAAAAAAGTTACGAATCGAAAAAAAAAAAGTTACGAATCGAAAAAAAAAAGTTACGAATGTACGAATTTTTTCGTTCAATCCATTCGAAGCACGTTAAGCAGCACCATTGTAAGGGACACGGAAAATTACCAATTCAACAAAAAAAAAAAAGTTACGAATCGAAAAAAAAAGTTACGAATGTCCGAATTTTTTCGTTCATTTTCGTTGTTCCTGTTTTCGTTTTTCGGATTTTCTTCATTCGTACATTCGTTGTTTCTAATTAGTTTTTTTCGGATTTTCGTTGTTTTTCGGATTCGCTCGATTCGAACGATTTGTTAATCGGATTCGTAAGATTCGAACGATTTGTTATTCAGATTTGTTCGATTCGAACGATTCGTTCATTCGTACGAAAACGAACGAACGAAAAAAAAAACAAAACGAATTGCACATGTCTAGACTTGAGTATAAGCCGAGGGGGGCACTTTCAGCCCTAAAAAAAGGGCTGAAAACCTCGGCTTATACTCGAGTATATACGGTATATGCAAAAAGTCCATATGCACAATGAAATAAATAAATAAAAACTCTTGATTGCTGAAGAAACATGAATAAACTCAATCTATGCTCTGTGACGGTCTCTGCAGAAATAAGTGCTGATAGGTAATCACCACCACCTCCGTGTGCAATGCCTGCTCACCTCAATCAAAGACCCCCTTGGGTCTATTGGCACTTTTAATAATAATCCACAGACGGGTCCGCTCGATCGTACACAAGTTTTCGGCTAATGGCTCCAGGAATGCCAGGACCTTTCCATTAGAAAATTTCTTTCTTCACAATACAGTTTCTCAAAGCAAATAAAACATAATCATCGCGCAAGATTGCTTAAAAATACTTGCTCTTAATAAATAATATTGCATACACTCACATTTGAGCAGAGATAAAACCGCATAGAACGATCGGTTAAGTATCGGATAGGTATTAGGACAGCCTTCCTCCTCACTACACATCCAGAGTAACGAGACAACGGAAATGTCGTCACCGACTCCTCCCGGCGCGGTGTGTCACAATTCACGTGACTTTCTCAAGGGAAATGCACTAGGGCTTAGCACTATATGACCATATAGTGTGACCAAACCCCCGTATTTGTTGAATATGTTCAGGTGTTTTCAACTAGACTTGCAGGATAAATGTAATTTTTGTATGTGTGCGCAGTTATCCATTTTGTACTGTGACGCAACGCGTCGGGAGGAGCCGATGACAACATTTTTACTCATATCAACGCTTTAGTAATTTATTTCACAAATTTTATTTATACTGTATGTATGAATGTGAGTTTGGCACTTTAGATTGTAAGCTCCTTGAGGGTAGGGACTGATGTGAATGTACAATGTATATGTAAAGCTCTGCATAAATCGACAGTGCTACAGTATATAAAAACCTGTAATAAAGAAGTAAATATACATAATGAAACTTTTATTTTATTTTAATCATTTCCTGCTGACCGCCTCCTAGCCCTTTAAAGTGGTTGTAAACCCTTACAGTATGTCTATAATAAGGCTTACCTGTAGGTACCATGAATATTTCCTAAACTTGCACCGTTTATGAGATATTCACTGTATCAGCATGTGCCGACGTCATCGGCACATGCGCACTGAAGAAATGGCTGGCTCGTGCCGTTTCCTCAGCTGCTGTGCCATTACTGGCGGCTCTCACGCAAAATAACTCCGGGAGTCATGTCGTCAGCCACATTGGTGTGCCAGGACCGTTGCGGGGGCTTCGATCTAAGGTAAGTATTTCATAATGAGTTAGTATACTATGCATACTAGCTCATTATGTCTTTGTCTTGCCGGTTTTTAATTTTTTGGGTTTACAACTACTTTAAGGGTTCTAAAAGCCGGGAGGTGGAGGTGGACATTTAGGTCATGTGAGTGCTGTGATTGGCTAGTATGCATCGGGAGCTTTCCGGTACCTGCCGGCTACTGTGCTGGGAGCGCGCAGGGAGCATACATGTGTTCGGCCAGCGTGAAAAGGTTAAAGCGGAGCTGCACCCGCACCAAAAATATTAAAAGTCAGCAGCTACAAATACTGCAGCTGCTGACTTTTAATAAATGGACACTTACCTGTTCCAGGTTCCAGCGGTGTCGGCAGAATGTGACGAGAGACCGCTCGTCTCTCGCTGCCCCGCCGCCATCCTCTGTCAGGGAATCAGGAAGTGAAGACGCAACGTCTTCACTGCCCGGTTCCCTACTGCGGATGCGCGAGTCGCGCTGCGCGTCTCTATTGGTCCCCGCTGTGTCCTGGGAACTGTGTTTCCCAAGACACACCGGGGCATCTCCGGATACGGGCGGGGCAGTCCTGATAATTCGTCACGGAAGTGGGTGCAGATACCTGTATTATACAGGTATCTGCACTGCCCTCCCCCCTGAAAGATGCAGATTGTGGCACCAGAGGGGGGGAGGAATCCGATAAGCGGAAGTTCCACTTTAGGGTGGAGCTACGCTTTAAGGTCTTCCCAAATGGGAAGAAGCTTTGTTTTTGTGAATGAAACCAATATTTATGAAAATTCTGATATATTGATCTTCAAAACCGGCCCCTGATGCACACCTAGATATGAACTGAGGTATAGTTAGGTTGAGAAAAGTCATGTCCATCTAGCTTATCCTCATAGAAGTACGCCTTTTCAGGAACCCTAGTTTATCCAGAAGAAGGTAGACATAGGCAAGTGAAAATGGGTTCAAATGCCCATAGTGTGCAGCAAAGCTCACATAAAAGAGATTACAAATTAGAAGAGACCATGCGCTCCCTTTTCCTTGCACTTGGTGGTTGTGGTACTTGGTTGGTTGGTTGGAACCACAGTATGGTCTGAATAATTTGTTTGGGCTTTATGCATTCTGTTTTTAAAATCTGGACTGCCCAAGTGAATCCTGGACAGGTGGCAACCCTAGTGAAGCCACCAAATTGCTGATAAAAATTATGTTCTCATTTCTATAGGTTGTTGTCAGTTGTTTGACCTCCTGTCTGCTTCTTTAATTATGTCCCTGGCTTAAAAATCTTCCTTCCAATACTGCCTGAACACTGCCTTCCCCGACCTCTTCCTATTAACAGTATATGTTCTTAAATTGTCAATCTGGAGCTTTGCTTCAGATGCCTTTCAGTTTATTCGTTGGGGCAAAACCAGAGGGCCTGGACCTGGAAGGGTTATGAAGGTAAGGGTTATGAAGTAAAACCTAAGCCTTTGCGTTCAGGATTCTGGTGATGACCAGAGCTTTTTTTCATCTGGAGCTTGGTGGAACTCAGTCTTCCTTGGTGGAGTCTTGATGGAACACAGATCTGATCTCCCAAGGGGCTCCCACTGAGTGTAAGATGGGGACAAGGGAGTTGCAGGTGCCAGGGGTGCAGTGCCAATGTTCGACACCCCCACTGGATGATCTCCCTGCTAGCGAGAGAGGCAAAGCCAACTACAGTGTGTGGGGAGGTACTAGAGCCGACTGGGTGCTTCAGCTTAATACAGCAACAAAAGTAAGACACGTGGAAGATGGTTGAGCTTTTAAGGAGGTGGAGAGAACATGGGGTCAGTAAAGGGGGGGGGGGGGGTTTCAGGCAGAGGTCAGAGCTGAAGAAGGGTGAAAGTGAGATGTGGATGGGGGATGCAGAGGTAAGCAGCTGTGGAGGAAGGCTGAAATCTGCACTCTGTGTGTAGAACACCCCTGAACTCTTCACTCTGTATGCAGGGCACCCCTGAACTCTTCCCTCTGTATGCGGGCACCCCTAAACTCTGCACTCTGTATGCAGGGAACCCCTGAACTCTTCACTCTGTATGCAGGGCAGCCCTGAACTCTGCATGCAGGGCACTCCTGAACTCAGCACTCTGTATGCAGGGCACCCCTGAACTCTGCACTCTGTAAGTAGGGAACCCATGAACTCTCCCATCTGTGTGCAGGGCACCCCTAAACTCTGCACTCTGTATGTAGGGCACACATGAACTCTCCCATCTGTGTGCAGGGCACCCCTAAACTCTGCACTCTGTATGCAGGGCACCCCTGAACTCTCCCATCTGTGTGCAGGGCACCCCTGAACTCTGCAATCTGTATGCAGGTCACCCCTGAACTCTGTATGCAGGGCACCCCTAAACTCTGCACTCTGTATGAAGGACACCCCTGAACTCTGCACTTTGCATGCAGGGCACCCCTGAACTCCTCACTCTGTGTGCAGGGCACCCCTAAACTCTGCACTCTGTGTGTAGCACACCCCTGAACACTTCCCTCTGTATGCAGGCCCCCCCCTGAACTTTTCCCTCTGTGTGCAGGGCACCCCTAAACTCTGCACTCTGTATGAAGGGCACCCATGAACTCTGCACTCTGTATGCAGGGCCCCCCTGAACTCCTTACTCTGTATGCAGGGCATCCCTGAACTAATCACTCTGTGTGCAGGGCACCCCTAAACTCTGCACTCTGTATGCAGGGCACCCCTGAACCCTGCACTCTGTATGCAGGGCATCCCTGAACTACTCAGTCTGTGTGCAAGGCACCACTAAACCCTGCACTCTGTATGCAGGGCACCTCTGAACTCCTCACCCTGTGTGCAGGGCACCCCTAAACTCTGCACTCTGTATGCAGGGCACCCCCATACTCTGCACTCTGTACATAATACACTTCTGGTTTTTAATGCCCCTTTAAAACCCTCCCACTGTTAGTGAAATTGGACCACACCCACTATTTGATGTGGTTTGGAGGGTGTGTGCAGTGGCGGAGGGGGGTTTTGGGGGGGTCGTGATTGAGTTCCTGCACCTATTTTGTGAGAGAAAAAAAAGCCCTGGTGATGACCAATTACTGCAGTGGGGAAGCTTACTTCTACCATTGGTGACCCAGATGGTCAACACCAACCTGCAATACTCTTTTATTCAATGATCCTATGCTCCACTGACTGCACCATCACTCCAAAATAAGCCCAATAATTGTACAAGCAATGCAAATATTTCAACATTTTCTGCGTAATTGCAAACAGAAGAACACTACAACAAGTAAAAAATGATACAAAATGTTGCCTTGTTTTGCTGTACCCCGCCATTCAATCGGTCTGTAACCGAGCAGTTAGAACAATATCCTATTCATGAACCTAAGCAAAACACGAGCCATTGTAGTTTAATATGCAGAAGGCTGCAGAGAAAATAGCTCCTAATTGGAACAGATGCACGGCATTCCGATGCAAATTCACAATTCCTTGTTGATCAAAACCAGGTACAGTGCGCTGCTTTCATTTAGGCAACAACTTTCACATTGTATTAGTGTACACAGAATTAACTAATAAGATGCAAAAGTCAGTAACACGATCCGCGGCCCGTCTCAGATTTGGAAATTACGTTTTTTCGATTTTATTATATTAAGGCCAAGATGCCTCAAAGCCAATTTTGTGCTTTATTGATTGATTGGTGAGGGGGAGAATTAATTACAGTTGACGCACTTGAATAAAGTGAGGTTCGAGGTATTGGGGACGGAGTTGCAAGCCTGGACTGAAATATTATCAGGACCAGCATTTAAAGGGTGAATTCACACCGTACCTTAATAATGTCAAGTGCAATTTCTCTGGATGCCAGTGGCTTTTTATTCTACCTGCTTTTGTATTGCATTATACAGTGCCTTGAAAAAGTATTCATACCCTTTTATGTGATAGACCAACACAAAGTGGCACATAATTGTGAAGTGGAAGGAAAATAATACATTTTTTCAATTTTTTTTTTACAAATAAATGTGGAAAGTGTGGGGGACATTTGTATTCAGCCTCCCTCAATAAATACTTTGTAGAACCTCCTTTCACTGCAATTACAGCTGCAAGTCTTTTTGGGGATGTCTCTACCAGCTTTGCACATCTAGAAAGTGATATTTTCGCCCATTCTTCTTTGCAAAAGCTCTGTCAGATTGGATGGAGAGCGTCTGTGAACAGCAATTTTCAAGTCTTGACACAGATTCTCATGTGGATTGAGGTCTGGGCTGTGACTGGGCCATTCTAACACATGAATATGCTTTGATCTAAACCATTCCATTGTAGCTCTGGCTGTATGTTTAGGGTCGATGTCCTGCTGGAAGGTGAACCTCCGCCCCAGTCTTAAGTCATTTGCAGACTTTTCAGGTTTTCTTCTAAGATCGCCCTGTATTTGGCTCCATCTTCCCATCAACTCTGACCAGCTTCCCTGTCCCTGCTGAAGAAAAGCATCCCCACAACATGATGCTGCCACCACCATGTTTCACAGTGGTGATGGTGTGTTCATGGTGATGTGCATTATTAGTTTTCCACCACACATAGTGTTTTGCTTTTAGGTCAAAAAGTTAAATTTTGGTCCCATCGGACCAGAGCACCTTCTTCTGCATATTTGCTGTGTCCACCACATGGCTTCTTGCATACTGCAAATGGGACTTTTGGGACTGCAAATGGCTTTCTTTCAACAATGGCTTTCTTTTTGTCACTCTTCCATAAAGGGCAGATTTGTGTAGAGCACGATTAATAGTTGTCCTGTGGACAGATTCTCCCACCTGAGCTGTGGATCTCTACAACTCCTCCAGAGTTACCATGGGCCTCTTGGTTGCTTCTCTGATTAATGCTCTCCTTGCCCGGCCTTTTAACCTAACCCTGCTTTAAACTTCTCCACAGCTTTATCCCTGACCTGTCTGGTGTGTTAATTGGCCTGTATGATGCTGTTTGTTGGCTAAGGATCGCTAACAAACCTCTGAGGGCTTCACAAAACAGCTGTATTTATACTGAAATTAAATTAAATTACACACAGGTGGACTCTATTTACTAATTAGGTGACTATTGAAGGCAATTGGTTCTACTATATTGTAATTAGGGGTATCAGAGTAAAGGGGGCTGAATATAAATGCCCCCCCCCCCCACACACTTTTCAGATATTGATTTGTAAAACAATTTGAAAACCATTTATCATTTTCCTTCCACTTGTGTTGGTCTATCACATAAAATCCCAATAAAATACATTTACCTTTTTGGTTCTAACATGACAAAATGTGGAAAATTTCAAGGGGTATGAATACTTTTCAAGGCGCTGTATGATGATGATGACAATGAATATTATATTCAGAGTTCAGTTCCCCTTTATCGTTACATAGCAGGGAAAGCTAAGATTTTTCTACGATAATAAAAATAATAAAAAAAAAAAACAGAGAGAGGATGGTGATATGGATTTGTGACAAGTTCAAAAAGGCACCAACATCCCTGAATATTTAATAGATACACAGAGATTTTTTGGGGGGATTTTACGTAGTCATATACATCGTGCTTATAAACATATCCCCTGAGGAAGCCCACGGTGTCGAAACATGTTAGGATAACTACATAGCTGTCACCCTCTATGTGATAAGCTAACTTCCTCTTTTATTAGACAAGTTATTTTTGATGTTTATACTTGTACAATATTAACAATTTCTTTAATTGCCTATCTTTGTATTAATTAAAATATATTTTTAAACATATAAATTCTCTGTAGTCATATACATCGTGCTTATAAACATATCCCCTGAGGAAGCCCACGGTGGCGAAACATGTCGGGATAACTACATAACCGTCACCCTCTATGTGATAAGTGTAATAGAATGTATAAACATTTTTTACTGGTATATATACTGCCGTTGTATTCAATAAAAGTCTGAGATCATATGAACACACACTCAAGCCTGTTTCCCGTGTCTCATTTGGTCTCTCGCGGATCCGAGGATCCCGGTGGTCTGCCTGCATAAACCAGGGTGGTCTTCAAGGTGTACAATTCCTTTCAATAAGCTAACTTCCTCTTTGATGGCATACCACAGGACAAGTTGTTTTTGATGTTTATACTTGTACAATATTAACACAATTTTTTTAATTGCCTATCTTTGTATTAATAAAATATATTTTTATACATTTAAATTCTCTGTAGTCATATACATCGTGCTTATAAACATATCCCCTGAGGAAGCCCACAGTGGCAAAACATGTCGGGATAACTACATAACCATCATCCTCTATGTGATAAGCTAACTTCCTCTTTGATAGCATACTATAAAGACAAGTTGTTTTTGATGTTTATACTTGTACAATATTAACAATTTTTTTAATTGCCTATCTTTGTATTAATAAAATATATTTTTATACATATAAATTCTCTGTAGTCATATACATCGTGCTTATAAACATATCCCCTCAGGAAGCCCTTGGTGGTGAAACACGTCGGGATAACTACAAAACCGCAACCCTCTATGTGATAAGTGTAATAGAATGTATAAACAATTTTTACTGGTATATATACTACCGTTGTATTCAATAAAAGTCAGAGATCATATGAACACACACTCAAGCCTGTTTCCCGTGTCTCATTTGGTCTCTCACGGATCCGAGGGTCTGCCTGCATAAACCAGGGTGGTCTTCAAGGTGTACAATTCCTTTCAATAAGCTAACTTCCTCTTTGATGGCATACTATAAGACAAGTTATTTTTAATGTTTATACTTGTACAAATTTTAACAAATGTTTTAATTTTAATTCTCTGTAGTCATATACATCGTGCTTATGAACATTTCCCCTGAGGAAGCCCACGGTGGCAAAACATGTTGTCTTTGATGTTTATACTTGTACAATATTAACACATTTTTTAATTGGCTATCTTTGTATTAATAAAATATATTTTTATACATATAAATCCTCTGTTCTCTGAAATAGACTTAGCAGAAAAAATAAACAGCCGATTTCTCAGTCCTCTTTTCTCTGTACGGTATTTTTTCGAAGACTTACTCAGAGGAGACCTTCTAACCTTCTAATATGGGCTTTTTGGCTCAAGGCAACACTCTACTTTTTATTTACAGCCATCGGCTTTGTTGTGCAGAATATCATGGGCAGGTCTTAATTAGTACAATAAACTTGATTGTTTAAGCAATGAAACAGATACATGAGCTGTCAATACAAATGAGTCTTAAAGAGGAAATTTAGAGACCATTACAAGTGTCTTGCTGTGGTTCCAAGCAGCCAGCATGTATATTTAATCGGGGCGTTTCTACTGCTTTCTAGACGACCGTGCAAATGCATCAGGTTTAGCCTAATCTGAGTTTTACATAGTCCACTGCAGCCAGGTTCAGAAAGGCTTTCAATGTGGCCTGGGATGGGACCGCAGCCTCTTGTCACATGCACACTTTGATTGCCAGCACAGGAGGTCCAAAACACCCAATCTCCACCTATTTACCCTACAGCAGGAGTCTCCAAACTTTCTATGCAAAGGGCCATTTCACTGTCCTTCAGACTTTAGGGGGGGGGGGGGCAAACCGTGTCCAGTGTGAGAAGAAAATGTGCCCGTCAGTGGGAGCAAACAGTGCCTCAAGCTTGGGGATCAGAGGAAGTAAAACAATTACATAACAACTGTAGTCAATAGGAGGAGAAACAGTGCCCCTTTATTTGTTTAATTTCGAGGAATAAAGCCCCATCATTGGTATTAGTTGGGGGAATACTGCCCCATCATTGGTATTATTTGGAGGAATAGTGCCCATCATTGGTATTATTTGGAGGAATAGTGCCCATCATTGGTATTATTTGAAAGAATATGGCTACATTGTTAGCATTAGTTGGAGGAATAGTGCCCATCATTGGTATTATTTGGAGGAATAGTGCCCATCATTGATATTATTTGGAGGAATAGTGCCCATTATTGGTATTATTTGGAGGAATAGTGCCCCATCATTGGTATTATTTGGAGGAATAGTGCCCATCATTGGTATTATTTGGAGGAATAGTGCCCATCATTGATATTATTTGGAGGAATAGTGCCCATTATTGGTATTATTTGGAGGAATAGTGCCCCATCATTGGTATTATTTGGAAGAATAGTGCTGCATTGGTAGCATTAGTTGAGGTATACCCATCATTGGTATTATTTGGAGGAATAGTGCCCCATCATTGATATTATTTGGAGGAATAGTGCCCATCATTGGTATTATTTGGAGGAATAGTGCCCATCATTGGTATTATTTGGAGGAATAGTGCCCCATCATTGGTATTATTTGGAGGAATAGTGCCCATCATTGGTATTATTTGGAGGAATAGTGCCCATCATTGGTATTATTTGGAGGAATAGTGCCCATCATTGATATTATTTGGAGGAATAGTGCCCATTATTGGTATTATTTGGAGGAATAGTGCCCCATCATTGGTATTATTTGGAGGAATAGTGCCCATCATTGGTATTATTTGGAGGAATAGTGCCCATCATTGATATTATTTGGAGGAATAGTGCCCATCATTGGTATTATTTGGAGGAATAGTACCCATCATTGGTATTATTTGAAAGAATAGGGCTACATTGTTAGCATTAGTTGGAGGAATAGTGCCCATCATTGGTATTATTTGGAAGAATAGTGCTGCATTGGTAGCATTAGTTGGAGGTATAGTGCCCCAATATTGGTATTATTTGGAGGAATAGTGCCCCACCATTGGTATTATTTGGAGGAATAGTGTTCATCATTGGTATTAGTTGGAGGAATAGTGCCCCATTATTGATATTAGTTGGAGGAATAGTGCCCCATCATTGATGTTATTTGGAGGAATAGTGCCCATCATTGGTATTATTTGGAAGAATATTGCTGCATTGTTAGCATTAGTTGGAGGAATAGTGCCCCATCATTGGTATTAGTGGCAGGAATAGTGACCCATCATTGGTATTAGTTAGAGGAATAGTGCCGCATCATTGGTATTGGTGGGAGGAATAGTGCCCCATCATTTGTATTAGTGGGAGGAATAGTGCCCCATCATTGGGATTAGTTGGAGGTATAGTGCCCCATTATTGGTATTAGTTGGAGGAATAGTGCCCCATCACTGGTATTAGTTGGAGGAAGAGTGCCCCATTATTGGTATTATTTGGAGGAATGGTGCTGCATTGTTAGTAGTATTTGGAGGAATGGTGCCCCATCATTGGTATTAGTTGGAGGAATAGTGTCCCATCATTGGTATTAGTGGGAGGAATAGTGCCCCACCTTTGGTATTAGTTGGAGGAATAGTGCCCCATCATTGGGATTAGTTGGATGTATACTGCCCCATTATTGGTATTAATTGGAGGAATAGTGCCCCATTATTGATATCAATACTAAGTGCCCCATTATTGGTGCCAGTGGCAGGAATAGTGCCTCAAGGGCTGGACAGGAGCAGCCAAAGGGCGGCATCCGGCCGACAGGCCCCAGTTTGAAGACCACTGCCCTAGAGGAACCTATACAAAATTTCAGGCCTCAGGGAACCCCTCCTACAATAAATAAATGGGGGCCATTTTGAAATTGCCTCTTACATTGGTGGTCAGTGAAAAAATGCTCCCTTTATAGTGGTGGTCTGAATGCCCCCCTTACAGACAGCTAAACAATTGCTGATGTCATTCTGCTGGATTTTTTCAAGTGGTGCTAAGCAGCACCATCAGATAGAATGTCAACCAACCATAGTTTGAGGAACCCTGAGCAAACCCAAGGTTCCACAGAACACCGGTTGAGAATGGCTGATCTAAAACATTGAAACATTTCTCACTTAAAGTGAACCTGTTTTACAGACAGTCAGGTAATTACATATACAAGCAGTAAATAGGCTTCACAACCAGCCCTCACTGACCTTTGTAGTTGCCGGCAATGTGGAGCAATTACTCAACAAACTTAGAAAAGAAAAACTGAAGTCATATCAGTTCACCCTTCTCCCCTGTCTCAGGCAGGTCAACTCGCGCTGTTCTTCCTTCCCAAAGTTCCTGCTCTGTGTTTTTTTAAAGGCTTGAAGGCTTCTGAATCACTGCTGGCAGTGGAGAGCAGGGAGAGCTGAACTGATGAGAAGAAGTTCTGCTGTTCATTTTTAGGATGAATAGCTCCACAGTACATGTAGCCACATACAGTAGGTCAGTGAGGGCTTGTTTAAAGCGTAATCCAACTTTCTTGAGACATTTATTAATTCAGCTCCGGAGGGCAGGAGCAAGCCAGGGCTGAAGAGACCAGAGTCAGAGATAAGTGTGTAGTACTAACCCCCGAAGGAGCTGCTGGTATTATTTGGGCTTATCGTTACCTCACCTGCTTGCTTCTCTGTCTTGGGGATCCCGTGGAAAGTGGCCCAAAGAATGTTATAACTGACACTGAATCCTCTTTTGGGTTATTTATTTAGAAAAAAGACAAAGTCTCTCAATGAAGGGTAGAGGTTTAGGGGTGCGTTCAGGCACTTAAATTGCAGGGTGAAAGTACTGCTCCACAACTGGATTCAACAACCCCGGATAGGCCTCTCTTAATAGGCCTAGCAGCCGGTGGGATGCTCGGTAAAGTCTCTGCCACAGACTTGTGAGTTACACTTGATCGTTACTGAGGGATGTGGATGAATTTAAAGAACTGACCCACGGTACCAGTTTCTCTCAGCCGATCCGGCGATACCGTATGAGTGTTGATCCAGGTTGCGTCCTTCAACTAAGTCTCCAGGCTCCTTCAGAGAAACCAGCCTTGCGCACGGTCTTCTCCTGAAAGAGTCCTCCCTGGGGTTCTTCAGTTGCTGGGCCTCTCCCTTCAGATGAGACGGCACCGGACCATCCCTGGATCAGTAGGCTCCGAAATTCGCTCGGGTCTATCCCTTCAGTTGCTTTGCCTCGGGCCAGCCAGAGACACAGGATGCATAGTTCCGCACCCCAGGCCAGGAGGGCCATGGGGCTGGGTCAGGAGGACCACCAGAACCAAACAGACAGAAAATAATCCCCCGCCAACATGGCGTCGGTACCTTAAATACCACCCCCCAAAAGGCACAGCAGGAAAACACTCCCACTGGGCTGGTTCCAAGAGGTAAATGGTATTCAATGCAACCAGCTAGACTGCGTTTCTACTCTTGCCGGCGATGACAGCGACACCTGCGGTCAAGGAGAACCCAGTGCAACCCAACTGGACTGGTACTGAAACCAGAAATTTAGAGAAATTATCCTGAAGCACAACTGTGGCTTCAGGCAGCTTCATTTTACAAAAACAATAGCGCCTGCTCGCCAGCAGCCATCGCTACAAGTGTCTAAAACCAGAAGATGGCAAATAACACGTTACAAGTATGCTGTGTGGAGAAGAACCACCCCTGAGGAAATGAGGACCATAAAGGAAGGAGAGGGGTTGTGCACCTGAAAGTGGGTATATCGGAGCCTGGAAAAAAAATATGAAATTTATACAGAAGTTGACTCCTCTATCCCTGTCTCTCTCTTTTCTTTTTCCCTTCCCATTTAAGTGGTGTTGTAAGAAGTTTCAGTTAGAGAGAGACAGTCTAAAGGCAAACATCTTCTGTCCTCCTTAGAAAGCCCATCATACTATGTGAATCCTGTGTCAATTGTACAATCTATAATAAATGTATATATAATTTAAAGAGTTTAAAATATATATGTAGCACATCCGACGTAGGAGCTGCTGAGTTAGGCTTCCTCACTGCTAGACGGCCAGGCACACAGCATTTCCTTCATGCATTCCAACACGGAAAACAGTCCTTGGCTTGTTTTTGTTGTTTTATTAGGGGTTGACTTGGATAGGGTAGAGAATTTATGGGACGCCCAACTTGAAAAATTTCCAGAACTATTAACAGAGGGGACAACTTCCTCACTATGTACACTGAAAATCCTCTTCTTCCTTCCTCCTGCACAAACTTGGTTCACCTATGCAGCTCCCGCTGATCACTCCAGGGGAACTTAGGCCCCTTTCACACTGGGGCGGTTTTCAGGCGGTACAGCGCTAAAAATAGCGCCCATACACCGCCTGAAAAAAATGGCCCCATTCACTCCAGTGTGAAAGCCAGCGGGCTTTCACACTGGAGCGGTGCGCTAGCAGGACGGTAAAAAAAGTCCTGCTAGCAGCATCTTTGGAGCGGTATAGGAGCCGTGTGTTCACCGCTGCTATACCGCTCCTACCCATTGATTTCAATGCGACACCGCGGTAATACCGCGGCAATACCGCCACAAAGCCCTGCTATGGCGGCGCTTTGTGGGGGATTTTAACCCTTTTTCGTCCGCTCACGGGGGGGTAAAACCGCCCCGCGAGGGTATAGCAAGGGAAAGACACATTGGAAGGAGATGCTGGTGCTGCTCACCCTGATAAGAAAAAGGAAATCTGAAGTTTCCCCCATGGGGGTTTTTAGGCAGCTAGGTGTAGGTAATGATAAAAGTAAACGTTTGGTAAAAAGTAAAACATTTTTTCTCTTTATTGAAAAAATGAGTTGTTCCATGAGTGTTAGGATGTGAGCTCGAACAGGAATATATTCATGCCAAATACATAAAATAGCAAACATAAGGGTCATATACAGCATATGATAATGACTGTTACAAGACATTCTGGCGCGTTTCGACCCATAGTATTTGGGGTCTCTTCAGAGGATGAGTTTGCTAGAAAAGAAAAATTTGTAATAGTATATATATCTCAAATTAGTTAAAAAACAAGATATAAGATAACAAATTTTTTTTTTTTAAAACCGCCCCGCGAGCGGCCGAATACCGCGGCTAAAACGACGGTAAAGCTGCTTTACCATCGCCGCGGCTCCCGCCCCAGTGTGAAAGGGGCCTTACAGTCTTAGGTGTTTATTCAGAGACTGCCCATTACAGGCTGAGAGCATTGGTCCCTTTGTGGATTAAATAGCACAATTGTCAGGGCTGGGCTCAGCCCTTCTTTCTCTGAGCTGGCCCCTCAGCTGTCGGCTAATTGCCAGCTCCTATCTCTCTCCACAGTTACTCAGCTGTTGATGATCATGCTCGTCAGTCCTGCCTACTTAAGCCGTCCAGTACAGAGGAGCTCTGCCTTCGCTTTGGACACATCACAAGAAACTATGTCCTGCGTTTCTGTTTAAAGACTGGCTTTGCTGACATCCCTTCTGGTTCCAGAACCTGCTTGCCGTTCCACTACATTGATCCCTGACTTCTGGCTTGGCTGACTATTTGTTCCGGTTACTGAATTTTGGCTATGTTTTAACTACGTTTGTTCTTTTTACTTTTATTATTAAACAAGTGTGATTTAACTGTACTTCTGTCTCAGCCTGATTTCATGGTTTCTGACAACAATGTGGAGTGAACAGCATCTCCTTCTGCTTTTCTGTAGATCCTGAGCCCAGTCCTACTGCTGCAGAAAATACCAGCCTACCTGGCCGCTTGGTTTCCCAGTCCTCCTGACTGGCACACTCCTCCCCACTTCTTCCTGGCTGGCACACTTCCATGGAGATTCTTCAGGGCAAGGATGAAGACTTAAGCACAATGCTGTCTTCAGAGAGCACTACTACAACTGACAATCTCTCCTCCTGTGTTGTCCCTGCACTGTGCTGATATTACTCACTGTCTTTGCTTGCTCTGTCCCGCCACCTATTCCGGCATGAATCCCTCCAGTTGCCTCCTATGGTGGGATCCTTCCAGGCCAGCTATCCTAAGCATCCAGCCCAAGGCAGAGAAACCCCCTCCAATCTAGGGGGGTTCGCCTCAAGGGCCACCGACAGCGTCTCCTCAGCACTCCATCTCCATCTTCCACCCGACTCCCCTGCTGGAATGGCCATGTCTATTTATGGGGTTTTCTCAGTCCACCTGCCCACTTCCGCCCTCTAGTTCTAGAACATTTTCCAATATTCCAGATACCAGGGGGAAGCACCAGAGAGCTGCCAGGATGAGTCATCCAGCCCTGGCCTCTAGTAACCCTGACCCAATTCAGTGACTCAGGTTTATTCCTGGCCGGAAATGCTTTTACCTACTCTCAACTCTAGCAGCACACACTAGAGGGTGTTACATATATAATTTATAATAAAAAAAAAGGGTAAAACAAAGCTGAACAAATACCATTACAGTTTTCCTTCAATAAAGAACATCTCTAATGGCAGTTTTTATCGTAACAATCTATGCACCAAGCCGCACCCCTTGACCTGCAAGCCACACCCATTAAGTACTGCACACCCTTTTAAAATTTCCTGTGCAGGTATTCATCTTTACCCTTAATAGAACGTGGCAACCCTAATTAGCACATACAATAAATTGTAATTTTTTTCAAATTTTTATTTTTCTAATATACAAAGCTTATTTTTACATTTCAGGAAGCAGTGATTCTCTTCACTGAGCCGTGAATTAAAAAAAAAACGATTTATTTTCTAAAGTTGGGCTTTAAATTGTCCAGATTGAGCAGGCCGAGGCCTTCGGGAGCTCCTGCTCCCTTCATTGTTCATCACATCAGTCTTTATTAGCCTCCACAGATTATACTATTAAGTCGGAGATCTCAGGAGAGCCATCTCCTATTAGCTAAATACGTCTAAATACAAAATATTGGCCTTTCTTCCCGTGGGGCATTTTTAGGTAAACCACAATGGTATATGTTTCTCGGAAAGCAATGATCGTGATGGAGGAACCGGTCAATAGAATCCCACAGCTTGTGTTTCCAGGGCTGTAAAATGAACTTTGTGCTCCAGGCAGTAACCAATGCAATGCGTATATAAAATAAACCCCTGAAAAATGGAGTTTCATGAGCTAGAGTAATATACATTAAGTACAAGGCTATAAAGCTCAACTCAAGCCATAGTTTCGGATAGACCTGGAAAGAGAAAATATTTAGAGTAAGTTTTCATTTCTGGCCGTTTCTTCATTATCAAGACTTCTCATTACTTCCTGTTCCTGAGACGACAGGACAAGATATGAGGGGCATGGTTGCCCTTGGACAGTAGTAATAACCTGCCTGAGGTTCTGTCCCGAGGGCCACGTACCTAATGTGAGAGCAAAGTAGTGGGCCGGGTCCTTGAAGCTTTTGGAGATGGAGATGGAGACTTGGTGGACACCGAGTGGCACGGGTGCCAGGGGTATGGAGCACAGTGCAAGCCTAATGTACTGTACACACGGTCGGACATTCCGATGACAAAATCCATCGGATTTTTTCCGACGACAAAATCCGGCGGATTTTTTCCGTCGACAAAATCCGGTGGATCTTTTCCGACGACAATATCCGACGGATCTTTTCCGACGACAATATCCGTCGGATTTTTTCCGACGACAATATCCGTCGGATTTTTTCCGACGTCAAAATCCGTCCGTTTTTTTCCGGACGGATTTTGGCCCAAACTTGTCTTGCATACACACGGTCGCAGATAGTTGTCGGAAAATTTGACCATTCAGAAAGAGGTGACGTACAACATGTACGATGGGACTATAAAGAGGCCAGTAGCCAATAGCTTTTGTCTCGTAATTTATTCTGAGCATGTGTGGCACTTTGTGCGTCGGAATTTTCTACACACGATCGGAATTTAAATGATGGGATTTTGTTGTCGGAAAATTTTAGATCCAGATTTCAATTTTGACAGAAAAAGTCAGATGGAGCCTACACAGTTCCGGAATTTCCGACAACACAATCCGATCGCACATTTTCCGTCGGAAAGTCCGACTGTGTGTACAGGGCATTAGTCTGAGATCCGAGCCAATGTCAAGTCCAGTTTGGCAACGAAGTATAAAAGGGTTAATCAGAAGAAGAATGGTTGAGATCCAAGCCGGCTGAGTACAAAAGGGGCAAAGAAGTAGAATGGTCAAGGAACAAATCTGAGGTCAATGGAAAGCAGCAATCAAGAGTAGTCAATTAGGTTTCCAGGTCACAACAAGTTCAGACAGATCAACCACTAGCACAGGAACAAGGGGGGACTGAAGATAATCCAACAATTTGGCAGTGTCTGGGCTGGGCTTATTAGGGAAGTTTAACCGCTTCCCGACCGGCGCACGACGATGTACCTCGACAGAATGGCACGGACAGGCATAAGGGCATACAGGTACGTCCCCTTTAAGATGCTGCTGTGCCATCAAGCGCACGCCCGCCAGGACCCCCGTGAAACCGGTCGCGGGTCCCCGTTTTGCCTAGCAACTAGTGACGCCGATCTCTGCTCCCTGTGATTGGAGCAGAGATCAGCATTCACTAGCTGACAGCCACGCCCCCCTACAGTTAGAAACACGTCTCTAGGAACATGTAACCCCTACACTGCCACCTAGTGGTTAACCCCTTCACTGCCAGTGTCATTTACACAGGAATCAATGCATTTAAATAGCACTGATTGCTGTATAAATGACAATGGTCCCAAAAATGTGTCAAAAATGTCCGATGTGTCCGTCATAATGTCACAGTCACAATAAAAAAATCGCTGATCGCCGCCATTACTAGTAAAAAAAAAAATTATTAATAAAAATGCTATAAAACTATCCCCTATTTTGTAAACGCTATAACTTCTGCGCAAACCAATCAATAAATCGCTTATTGTGATTTTTTTTACCAAAAATATGTAGAAGAATACGTATCGGCCTAAACTGAGGGGGAAAAAAAAACGTTTTTTTTTTTATATATTTTTGGGGGATATTTATTATAGCAAAAAGTAAAAAATAATGTGTTTTTTTCAAAATTGTCGCTCTTATTTTGTTTATAGCGCAAAAAATAAAAACCGCAGGGGCGATCAAATACCACCAAAAGAAAGCTCTATTTGTGGGAAAAAAAGGATGTAAATTTTGTTTGGGAGCCACGTCGCACGACCGCGCAATTGTCAGTTAAAGCGACGCAGTGCCGCATCGCGCAAAGTGCTCTGGTCTTAAGCCAGCAAAATGGTCCGGTCTGAAAGTGGTTAAGGTCACTTCTTGTGTGCCTCCTGGGCATTTTCCCCGCCTTTTTTCATCAGGTTGAGGTCATTTCCTGTGCGCCTCCTGGGCATTTTCCTGCCTTTTTCCATCAGGTTGAGGTCACTTCCTGTGCGCCTCCTGGGCATTTTCCTGCCTTTTTCCATCAAGTCTTCCGCGCAGGTGTGGGTTGGCACACTGAGGCGTCTTTGGGGCATGCTCAGTCAGGACGGATTTCCTCTTGCGGCAACGTGCCATTGGTGCATGCATAGTAAGCCCTGGACTCTTACAGGTTCTCATGTTCATGGATTGCAAAAAGTGCATCGTGGAAGTCTTTGTCACCAATTGAGAAATTATTCTTCATTTCCTGTCCCTACAGGAAGTGAGTAGCAAGCTCCTCCCCTTTTGTGCACATGGACCCCCACCCTCATTCACCCAATAGTCAGTGATTATTAAGGATGGGCAGGGGACCAGTGTTTATGCAGAGCCTAGGTGATAAGTAGACCTGGACCACATTTACTCCAGGTATTTTTCCATGTAACTCTCACAATGTATCTACAGAAGCAGGAAAGAATCAACCATAAAGTCCAGTAAAAAAATCTTTGCAATCTCTAGAACTGACCGGGAGATAATTATTTATTAACACAACTAGAGCTCCACTTTACATGACTGTATTTTCTCAAGTTTATTAAGATACAAGTGAAAATCTCCGGAGGTATAGATTTCAAGTGTCCATTTCGGTGTCAGTCTCTTGTCCACATTTTATGATATTTTCCAGATAAGCGCTCGTTATGCTGATTAGCTTCCCCCTACACAAGCTTCACACATATGATCACATAATCTCATTTATAGACCAGCTTTAATGACAGAGAGCAGGAGCCAAATATCACAGCGTTGTTTGAAGTTCAGCTATTAGTTACTTGATCATATAATTCGTGGTAATTGGATCTATAGCAACCAAACACTTGTGTAAGCCACCAAAAAAAAAAAAAAATACTAAAAAAATCTTTGATGTGAAACTTAAATACGACTTTGACACCATTATTCTCTTGGGAAGTTAATTGATGGGTATTTAATACCAACATAAAAATACTTTCACTCAACCATCCGACTTAAATATGATTTAAGTAAAATGTTTTAAGGCACTAATTATCAATTAAAGAAAAAAAGTAGCAATTAAAGAGAATATACAAAATATCATGTAATATATATAGGAAGGCCAGCATGGTGGCCTGCAATTATGGGAGGAGCCCGGAGGGTATATATACCAGACCTCTCCACGAGGCCGGTGTCGGTTCCAGCGCGCCGTACTACACGTCACCAGGCCGACAAACAACTCAGTACATGTTCCTGAGTTGTCCGACGCTCCTCGTTCCAGATTACGGATTCGATTCCCGATCGCACCCCCAGTTCGTTCCGCTTCAGCGTCGCAGGTAGGATTTATGCTTTTTTCGTCGCTACGTCGAAACCCCTGTTTTTCCACTGAGTCATTTCAACTGCTATTGTCTGTCATTTTCTACCCCACAATTACCCCACTTCCACTGGTTGTTACGCCCGCTACCCAGTGCAAGCATCCCCTCACTTACACGTCCACCACAACGCCTCACCGCAGGTTTGTGTCACGGCTCCCACATCCACCCTCCCACATACCTCTGCAATCGTTGCAGCTCGACCTCCATTGGCCCCGCAGCCACAACCTCCCCAGTAGCAAACTTCAGCTACTCACGCCTTTCTCTATCCCTTTTCACCTTTTCCTTAGGTCAGTAATCGCCCCTGGTCTCCTACACAACAGGATCAGACCATCCCGTTCCTTTTCAGGTAAAAAAAAAAAAAAAAAAAAAAATGTGTAATAACCCCCCCCTTTTTTTCTTGAGGGCTTGCATCTCTTCACCAGGGGGTCAACTACGGCCCCAAATCAGCTCTTGCAACCCACCTCTCACTAATAATTTTACGTCACCCTACCGTAGGTACCAGGTCCACCAGGTTTTGACCCCAACAGTGACTCCATCACTAGGGCAGCAAGCAGGTGCGTAAATTATTGTTGGTTTCAGTTTCCATTCTCTTCACACCTTTTTCACCACATATCCCCCTCCCACATACTTATTTGGCTCAGTACCCTGGCGTTAGAAACTGTCACATACTTCTATGCATGTCACTCTGTTTTCGAAGCACAAGTCTTCACTACGCAGACAAGGTCACCTAGTCTCATGACTTGCTGGCAGTGCAAGTATTAGCTGACCGAACCCACGTCAAACTACTACAGATCGAAACATCCCTACTTAGCAACCAACCAGCAGCCACTCCCCCCAGTACCGCCCTGGTGGGGCTCTGGTTGAACTAGTCCGTGCCGAGCACAGACGGACACCCGAGCACCGATTACCTGGTCAGTCACCTCCTGGCTTACCTCGGTTGTCACGCATTCTCTGAGTTCCACAGGCCAAAGAAACAAACTCACCCAGCGCTCACGCGCACCCCCAATTGTTACCATACCGTCGAACGGTATCTTGCTTCGTTCACACATCTCCCCTCCCCATCCAAGCAGAACACCATAGTTTTGATTAAATCTCCAGGCGTTAGTAACTGTCACATACTTCTATGCATATCACTCTATTTTTCGAAGCACAAGCCTTCACTACGCAGACAAGGTCACCTAGTCTCATGACTTGCTGGCAGTGCAAGTATTAGCTGACCGAACCTACGTCAAATGCTACAGATCGAAACATTCCTACTTAGCAAATCAACCAGTAGCCACTCCCCCCAGTACCGCCCTGGGGGGGGCTCTGGTTAACCAGTCCGTGCCGAGCACAGACGGACACCCGAGCATCAACCATCCGGCCAGTCACCTCCTGGCTCACCTCGGGTGTCACGCACCCCCCTCCCCCGAGTTTTACATATAGGCCCATGGAACATCCCACTCAGCGCACGCGCGCAAAGACCTGTCACACAGGTTTCCCACCCTGCCCCCCCCCCCCCCCCCCCCCTTTTTGCCACAGCCACATACATATATATATGCTCTCCTGCCCTTCAAATCAAAAAAAAAAAAAAAAAAAAGAGAAACCCGAGACAAACCTGCACCCCCCCCCCTCCCTTCCCCCCCCCCCTCTTTTATTCTAGCAGACGCCATGTCTCTGGCCAGCAGCGACGATTTCACCCCCGCCCCATCACCCCCCGAAGCGGGTCCGGCAGACAACTCCTCTCAAGCCTTCAGAGCTTGGACCATCCCCAGACTCTCAGCTGAGCTGAGGCGCAGGAACATCCCCTACCCCATCACGGCCAGGAAAGCCGAACTGTACAGACTACTGTTCCCCATCCCATCCCCACCAACCCCACCAGACACTCAGGCATCACTACAGACAATTGCCTCGGCAGTGTCCCAACTTCACACGCTGGTCTCCTCTCTATCTACTACCATCTCTGATGTCCAGGCCAGAGTGGGGACCTTGGAGTTCCAGCAAGGAACCCCCACTCCACCAGCTGCCGCCCCCGCCACCCCCGCATCATGCGTTACAGCTACGCCCCACGCCGGTTTTTCTGTTTTCCCCGCACATCTCATCCCGGCAAACATCAGGAAGGAAATACTAGATGGCCGCGACGTCAACCTGGCATCCCTTCTGATCTCGGTACACGATGTGACAGAGAACAAGGCCTACGCTTGGGGCGACGTTTCCGTTATCTTGAAGGCAAAAGACCACAGGCTTACACGAAAGCTCACGGTGACGGAATTCGTACTTGCTTTCGGCATGTTTCGGGATGTCATCTGTTCCATCAAACCCGACAGGAGGGAAGAACTAGACCTCTACCTTCATGCTGTCACAGATTTAGGGTACAAGTACGGAGGCAGCGCCTTCTACGACTACCATCGCTCCTTTTCAGCAAAGGCAGCAGCCAAGCTCAGTCAGTTTCAGGCAACCACGGACTGGAGCGCCATCGACACCGAACTCTTCTGTCGCCATTTCGCCGGCCTCCGCTCCCCACTGTGCGCTAACTGCCAATCCTCCACCCACACCGCCAATTGGTGTTCAGAACCCGATGGTAGACGCCTCCCCAACTTCCCCTCTGCCCCGCACACATCCCAGTATTCAGACGCAACCCCACCACACCCCCAGGAGGACAGACTCGGACGGCCCGTCCGAACTTTAGGAGGGGCGCCGATATGCAACAATTTCAATTTGGGGATCTGCAACTTCTCACGTTGCAGACTCCTCCACGTCTGCCTCATTTGCCGCAAAGCCCACCCCAGGATCACCTGCGGGATCAATAAGCCCAGCTCAGCCTGACTAAGCCGTATTGATATCGGATGGCTGCAATCCTACCTCACCTCACACCCGTCACCCTCACTAGCAGCCTTTCTGGTACAAGGCTTCACCACAGGCTTTCACACGGGGCTTATCACACTCCCCGACACCACCCACGAGTGCAAAAACCTGCTGTCAGCAGCCACCGACGAGGAAGCCATCAGTACCCTACTACGAAACGAACTTGACCGAGGGTACATGATCGGCCCCTTCTCTCACCCACCGTTTTCCGTTTGGAGAGTTAGCCCTATCGGGCTTGTAAAAGGGAAGTTTTCAAATAAACTCCGGTTAATTTATGATTTGTCCGCGCCTTATTCTTCTCACACACCTAGCTTAAATTCCCTTATACCCTCACAAGAGTTTTCTCTCAAGTACTCTTCTGTCGACCTTGCTATCCAGGCCATCCTAGACACAGGCGAGGGCGCCTGGCTCTCCAAAGCAGACGTCGCAGACGCCTTCAAGCTGCTACCGATCCAGCCGTGTCTGTGGCGCTGGCACGGAGTCAGGTGAAAAGGTCAGTACTACTTCGCCACGAAACTGACCTTTGGATCCAAAAGCAGCCCATGGCTCTTTGACACGTTCGCACAGGCCCTGTCCTGGATCCTCTCGCACCACGCATCCTGTCAGAAAGTGATCCATTACTTGGACGACTTTCTGCTCATCGAAGACCCCAACCGTCCCCCGGTAGACCTCACGAGTCTAAGGGAGGTCTTCTCCAACCTCAATGTCCCCATAGCGGAGAAGAAGATAGAAGGCCCAGCACATCGCATCACCTTCCTAGGCATCATACTAGACACTCAGGCCATGCAGGCCAGCCTACCACCAGACAAGTTGACTCGCATCAGGGAAGTCATTCATTCCTTCACGGCCACCCAGGGGTGCTCCAGGAGGCAACTTCAGTCCTTACTCGGGATGTTAAATTTCGCAGTAAGAGTCATTCCTCAGGGACGATCCTTTGTCTCCCGCCTCCTAGTTTTCCTCACAGGATGTCAAGACCCAGACCAGATCCTCAGACTTGATCAGGCAGCCATAGCCGACCTTTCCATGTGGGACCACTTCCTGGCTGACTGGAATGGCATTTCCATGTTCATTCCGGCAGCATCTCCCTCTTCTCCCCGGATTGTCACTGACGCCGCTGCCTCCACGGGCTTCGCAGCTATTTTTGGCCCCCACTGGTTTGCCGGTCCATGGCCACCAGAAATCTTGGCAATCCCCGGTTTCAGCCAGTCCTCTTCCCTATTCGAACTATACCCAATAGTGGCCGCAGCACAAACCTGGGGAAGCAGTTGGGCAGGCCAGACGGTGGTTTTTTCCACTGACAACCAGGCCACAGCTGACATCATAAACAAAGGCCGATCCAGGTCCTTGACCATTATGGCCTTCCTGCGCAGGCTGGTACAATTATCCCTGCTACACCAGTTCAAGGTCCTCTGCGTCCACATCCCGGGCAAGTGTAACACCTCAGCTGACGCTCTGTCCCGATTCAATTTCCCGTTGTTCTTTTCCCAGGAACCCGGAGCCGATTCGACCATGGCTGCCATCCCTCACTGGTCTCAACTGACCCTAGTCTGAGTCACCACCTTCATGGCACCACCAGTCTTACAATCTTTTGCCAAACAATAAACCATTACCTCCCTAAAAACAAGTCTTTGCGCCCTTTTCTTAACTACTCTACTAGCAGAAAGGGCCTCACGGCGCAGCTCACCAGGGCTTACCTTACGGTAGACCAGGGCACACTTCAGGTCTAGTCTGTTGTCTGTCTTGTGGCGTGTTTATGTTTGCTCCTTTACATCGTTAAGGACCGAGGGCTCCGACCATAAATAGGAAGGCCAGCATGGTGGCCTGCAATTATGGGAGGAGCCCGGAGGGTATATATACCAGACCTCTCCACGAGGCCGGTGTCGGTTCCAGCGCGCCGTACCCGCCCACCCATTCCCCTTCTCAGAACACTCCAACACGTTTCTCTACAGAAACAGCCATTACTCCTCAGGTAAGCGCCCTTTTCTTAACTACTCTACTAGCAGAAAGGGCCTCACGGCGCAGCTCACCAGGGCTTACCTTACGGTAGACCAGGGCACACTTCAGGTCTAGTTTGTTGTCTGTCTTGTGGCGTGTTTATGTTTGCTCCTTTACATCGTTAAGGACCGAGGGCTCCGACCATAAATATATATATATATATATATATATTATTTAATTTTTTATTATTTTTATTTTTTAAATAAATATATTTATATATATATATATATATATTTGTGTGTGTGTGTGTGTGCGTGTATGTGTATATATATATATACACACACACACATATATATACATATATATACATACATATACACACACACATACATATTATATATATACACACATATATATATATATATATAATACACATACAGTGGTGTGAAAAAGTGTTTGCCCCCTTCCTCATTTCCTGTTCCTTTGCATGTTTGTCACACTTAAGTGTTTCGGAACATCAAACCAATTTAAACAATAGTCAAGGACAACACAAGTAAACACAAAATGCAATTTGTAAATGAAGGTGTTTATTATTAAAGGTGAAAAAAAATCCAAACCATCATGGCCCTGTGTGAAAAAGTGATTGCCCCCCTTGTTAAAACATACTATAACTGTGGTTGTCCACACCTGAGTTCAATTTCTCTAGCCACACCCAGGCCTGATTATTGCCACACCTGTTCACAATCAAGGCATCACTTAAATAGGAGCTGCTTGACACAGTAAGGTCCACCAGAAGATCCTTAAAAGCTACACATCATGCCTAGACCCAAAGAAATTCAGGAACAATTGAGAAAGAAAGTAATTGAGATCTATCAGTCTGGAAAGGGTTATAAAGCCATTTCCAAAGCTTTGGGAATCCAGCGAACCACAGTGAGAGCCATTATCCACAAATGGCGAAGACATGGAACAGTGGTGAACCTTCCCAGGAGTGGCCGGCCGCCCAAAATTACCCCAAGAGCGCAGCGACGACTCATCCAAGAGGTCACAAAAGACCCCACAACAACGTCCAAGGAACTGCAGGCCTCACTTGCCTCAGTTAAGGTCAGCGTTCATGCCTCCACCATCAGGAAAAGACTGGGCAAAAATGGCCTGCATGGCAGAGTTCCAAGGAGAAAACCACTGCTGAGCAAAAAGAACATCAAAGCTCGTCTCAATTTCTCCACAACACATCTTGATGATCCCCAAGACTTTTGGGACAAAATTCTGTGGACCGATGAGACAAAAGTGGAACTCTTTGGAAGGTGTGTGTCCAAGTATATCTGGCGTAGAAGGAACACTGCATTTCAGAAAAAGAACATTATACCAACAGTAAAATATGGTGGTGGTAGTGTGATGGTCTGGGGCTGTTTTGCTGCTTCAGGACCTGGAAGACTTGCCGTGATAAAAGGAACTATGAATTCTGCTGTCTACCAAGAGATCCTGAAGGAGAATGTCCGACCATCTGTTCGTGTACTCAAGCTGAAACGAACTTGGGTTCTGCAGCAGGACAATGATCCTAAACACACCAGCAAGTCCACCACCGAATGGCTGAAGAAAAACAAAATGAAGACTTTGGAGTGGCCTAGCCAAAGTCCTGACCTGAATCCTATTGAGATGTTGTGGTATGACCTTAAAAAGGCCGTTCATGCTCGAAAACCCTCTAATGTAACTGAATTAGGACAATTCTGCAAAGATGAGTGGGCCAAAATTCCTCCAGGACGCTGTAAAAGCCTCATTGCACGTTATCGCAAACGCTTGGTTGCAGTTGTTGCTGCTAAGGGTGGCCCAACCAGTTATTAGGTTTAGGGGGCAATCACTTTTTCACACAGGGCCATGATGGTTTGGATTTTTTTTCACCTTTAATAATAAACACCTTCATTTACAAATTGCATTTTGTGTTTACTTGTGTTGTCCTTGACTATTGTTTAAATTGGTTTGATGTTCCGAAACACTTAAGTGTGACAAACATGCAAAGGAACAGGAAATGAGGAAGGGGGCAAACACTTTTTCACACCACTGTACACACACACATATATATACATATATATACATACATATACACACACACACACACACACACACATACATATATATATATACACACACATATATATATATATATACACACATACATTAAAATATATATATATATATATATAAAATTATATATATATATTTATATATATAAATTGAATTTTAAATATATTTTTATATATATATATATATTTTTTTTTAAATAAATATATATATATATATATATATATATATATATATATATATATATATATATATTATATATATATATATATATATAAATAAAAATATATATAAAATTAAATTTTTTATATATATATATATATATATATAATATATATATATATATATATATATATATATATATATATATTATATATTTATTATTTTTTTAAATAAATATATATATATATATATATATATATATATATATAAACACACATGTATACACTATATAACACGGTGGAAGCCCAGGCAGTAGGGGCAATTGGCGCCTCATGTGGTGATTAGGGTGTGCCCAGGCACGCCTGGCACACCCCCTATGTATTGCACTCAAATCGCACCAAAGTCGCAGAAAAATAGTGCAGGGGCCTTTTTTTGTTGCTGTGACTTGAGTCGCATTGATTGTGTTTTCATTTGTCATGTGACTTTATGTGTTGCAATGTGAACCAGGGTTTTTAAAGGGCCCAGCAACGGGTGTAAAGGGCCCCCGGGATCAGTGCTAAGGGCCCCTGGCTTGGAGGTAAGCTATGGGACAGAAGGAAATGACCCCGGGACCTTGGAAAGGGGGGGGGGCCTTCATGGTTTCTTGCACCGGGGCCCTGAAGGTACTAGTTACACCTCTAGCGCAAGGAGGCACGGCCTACATGAGAGGGGCAACTTTGCTGGGAATTCAGAAGCAGCACAGGATAGTTGTCACACCATCACAGGAAGCTGCATTAAGTAGACTGGTCTGGCAGGATCAACATGTATTTGTGGGCCATTTCGGGGGGGGGGGGGCGGACAGTAAGTGCTGATGCCGTAATAAGTAAAAATTGTTGCAACATATTTTTTGTATGGGAGGCTATAGTTCCATTTTCATAAAATGCAAAATACAACTTTGTGCCATTTTCACAAGTTCAACTGTCTAACAAATGTCTGCATGTCTGACAGTTGTACATTCTTCCAGCTTTGACTTAATTTGTAGCCTGAAAAGGAAGTCAGTCTTCCAAATCATGCTAAAATCGCAGGAAATCGCACATTGAGCATTTGGGGGCCATTTATCCTTAATGGCACCCCCCAAACGCAGTGCCATTTTCCTGCACAAACAAAATGCACGAAAATTGCTCCAAAACGTGCGCGCAAAAAAATCACGCCTGGCTCAGGGCCAAGATGTAGTCCTTTCGCTTCTTTGCTGCGACAAATGCACATTTTCTTAATTTTCTTCTAGCTCGCTCTTCTATATTTTTGTCATCTTATAATACAGCATCTTTAGCGCTGGAATCACCCCCTCTAGTGGTCAGTTGTATATGTGGGAATTTAATTAGCAGGTTTGCTTAAAGCCGAACTCCAGCTTGAGCTTTTTTTTTTTTTAACCAATTGACCTCCGGAAGATTTACCCCTCTTCATGACCAGGCCATTTTTTGCATACGGCACTGCGTTACTTGAACTGACAATTGCGCGGTCATGCAATGCTGTACTTAAACAATTGATGTCCTTTTTTTCCCCCTCAAATAGAGCTTTCTTTTGCTGGTATTTGATCCCCTCTGCGTTTTTTTATTTTTTGCACTATAAACAAAAAATTAGATTTAAAAAAAAAAAAAAAAAATGTTTTTTGCTTTCTGCGATAAAACGTATCCAATAAAAAGAAAATTTTAAAATCTAATTTCTTCATCAGTTTAGACCAATATGTATTCTGCTACATATTTTTTGGCAAAAAAAAATCCCAATAAGTGTATATTGATTGGTACCTTTGGGATGAATTAGAGGGGAGAATGCGAGCCAGGACTTCTCGTCCACATCAGTGCCTGACCTCACATAGTTACATAGTAAGGCTGCATTCACACCTGAGCGTTTTGTCGCATGAAGCCTGAAGCTACAAAACGCTAGAGGGGAAAAAATACATTATTCTCTATGGAGATGGTTCACATCTCCACTCCAAAACGCCTGAAGCTCAAACAAGTTCCGGACCCTTTTTTGTCGCTCGAATCGGGCAGATTTGGGCGTTTTTCTTCTTTTTACATTGGTGACCTTTTGCTCTGCACAAAATCGCGGCAAAACGTGGTAAAAAACGGTGCAATTCGCGCGATTTTCTGCCTGAAAAGCTACGCTCAGGTGTGAATGCAGCCTCAGTCAGGTTGAAAAAAGTCCATCTAGTTCAACCAAAAAAAAATAAAAAATCATACAATCCCATAAACACAATCCTATACCCACAGTTGATCCAGATGAAGGTAAAAAAACCGAGCAAAGCATGATCCAATTTGCTCCAGCAGGGGAAAAAAATCCTTCCTGATCCCCCGAGAGGCAATCAGATTTTCCCCGGATCAACTTTACCTATAAATGTTGGTACCCAGTTATATTCTGTACATTTAGGAAAGAATTCAGGCCTTTTTTAAAGCAATTTACTGAGCTGGCCAGAACCACCTCTAGAGGGAGTCTATTGCCCCTTTTTTTACAGCTCTTACTCTGAAGAACCCTTTCCGTATTTGGAGATGAAATCTCTTTTCCTCTAGAATGTCCCCTTGTCCTCTGTGATGACCTTAAAGTGAATAACTCAACATCAAGTTCACTATATGGACCCCTTATGTATTTATACATATTGATCATATCCCCCATATGTATTTATATTAGGTGATCATATTCCCCCCTTAATCTCCTCTTCTCAAGAGAGAATAAATTCAGTTCCTCTAATATTTCCTCATAGCTGAGCTCCTCCATGCCTCTTATCAGTTTGGTTGCCCTTCTCTTCACTTTCTCCAGTTCCCCGATATCCTTTTTAAAAAATGGAGCCCAAAACTGAACTGTATATTCCAGATGAGGTCTTACTAATGATTTGTACAGGGGGGCAAAATGATATCTCTCTCTCTGGAGTCCATACCTCTCTTATACAAGAAAGGACTTTGCTCGCTTTGGAAACCGCAGCTTGGCATTGCATGTTATTATTGAGCTTATGATCTACCAAAACCCCCAGATCCTTCTCCACCATGGATTCCCCCAGTTGTACTCCCCCTAGTATGTATGATGCATATTCTTAGCCCCCAAGTGCATAACTATCTGCCACATAGTCGCCCAATCAGACAGAGCATTGAGGTCGGCTTGTAAATTGGAGACCTCCTGTAAGGACGTTATTCCACTGCATAGCTTGGTGTCATCTGCAAAGACAGGAATGGTACTTTTAATCCCAGACCCAATATCATTTATAAAGATATTAAAAAGTAAATTTCCCAACACTGAACCACAAATGCGCTTCTGGAAGAATGGTCAAACATTCCCATAGACACACTCCTAAACCTTGTGGACGGCCTTCCCAGAAGAGTTGAAGCTGTTATAGCTGCGAAGGGTGGGCCAACTCAATACTGAACCCTACGGACTAAGACTGGGATGTCCTTAAAGTGGAGTTTCCCCCATAAATATAAGTTTGTTTAGACCTGCCTACAATCGCATAAAAAAAAAAATGGAGAAAAAAAATGTCACTTACCTAGTTCTGCCTGTTGCTAGGTGGTCTCACGTAATCTGCCTCTGCGCTAGCCCGGGCTAAAAACGTCACTTCCCTCGGCGTCAAGGCTCGCTAAGGCTCCTGGGAGATGTGAGTCACCATTTCCCAGGAGTCTTTGAGCACCGCCGAGGGCTAGATTATCTCTGTTGCCATCCCAACAGGGCGGGACTTCTGAGGACGCCGCCTGTTGTGATGGCAACAGAAGCTGTGAACGGCGCTCGCGCAACGTGTCTAATGCGCATGCGCGAGATCTGCGACAAGGGGCATTGCATGATGGGAAATTGACGTCAGCACAACGTCAGCACATCCCGGAAGAGAATGCCTGTGGGTTTCACATGCCCACAGGCAAGATGAAACCCCCGTACGGGGATTTTATAAATACACTATTGGAGGAGAGAATTAGAGGATAACAGCGGGAAGGATGGGAGACGTGAGTGATCATTTTAGAACCATTTAAGATTTCTAACGTACCGCAAAAAAAAAAACCAAGGAGGCAGTGGAACCCCACTTTAAAGTTCATGTGCGTGTAAAGGGAGGCGTCTCAATACTTTTGGTAGAATAGTATATTATATATATATATATATATATATATATATATACATATATATATATATATATATATATATATATTTTTTTTTTTTTTTTTATTTTCTTTTTTTCAAAGGTGAGAGAGGGCAGGGGGAGAAGGCAGGGAGGAATAAGTTGTAATTTAGAATGAAGGTCCGCTTTAAGGTGGGTGCAAGAAACATGGCGGAGAGGGAAGCAGCCTGCACCCCCCCCCCCCCCTCCAAAAAAAAAAATACATAGGTAATGACCTTAGTTACAGACTAACAATTAGGAATCATTGCACTTTGACATCGTCCAAATCTGTGGCATAAATAATGGGCTTGGTCCTCACCCCAGCAGTTTTATGGTGGTGTTAGGAAAAGTGTCAGGCTGGGATTTGTAGTACCTTAAGATCAAAATAAAAGTGGCCATGGGTGCTATGGGGGGGGGGGGGGGTGTTAGAAAATGGGGTGGGCAGCCAGAATTTGGTCTTTAAAAGGTAAATGTACTAAAAAAAAAAAATCCTGTACCCCCATCATCCTGGTGCTCCTCCATGCTTACGTTGATGAGGAATGCTGGTCATGTAAGGCAATGGGCAATGTGCCGTCACATCAGCAGTTTCTTGGGATGCGAAAGGGTGCAAGCACCTCCTGATTGGAACCAGTAATAGATGGAAGCTGTCATATTTAACGGCAATAGAAATACAGAACAGAGGGCAAAAGTTTGAGCGTCTGTCAGCTCATCCCTACTCAGCATCCAGCGCTCCGTACAGACAAGTCCAATCGCTTCCTGACATCTCATTCGCAGCCTGTAAAGTCCGTGTCGTTCCACCGCCAGCTGAGAAAATATTTCCCTGTCGTAGAGTCCTGAAGATGTCAATGTGTGTTAGAAGCTGAGAAAACGGGAGATGAATTGGTCTTCAGTGATAAATTTAAGTAAAGGGAACCAAAGTCAGTTATTCCAACTTCCATTCCACAAAATGAAATATGTGCTACAAACTCGAGACAGATTGTTCAGGGATCAAGTTGGGTCTGGAGAAGCTCATGGCTGAGAGCCAGGAGGAAGTTGGTGGGTAAGAGTCTGTCCTATAGTGGTGTGAGTCTACATCTCCCTTACTAGGAAGAGCCTGGTAGATATCGGTCGGAGGCAACCGATGATCCTGTGGCTAAGTGAGTAGCTGACCCCCAGTGCTGGAGGAAAAGTGACTGTGTGTAGCTCTTCTGTTCAACTGTTTGGGCAGTGCAGCCAATAGTCAGTGCAATGCAGCCAAGCGGTTGTGTGAAGTTCAGCCAGAAATTCTAGGGTATCCTATGCCCCCTCTCCCTATACCAGTTCATCGTTCCCAATATAAACCCTTAAAAGAACCCCTAGACTGTTTTCCGAGCGACTGTCTAGGTGGGGTGCAGCGTGGTGCGGCAGCAATAACACACAGTCCCAGTGCAGTAAAAGAACTTGTATTGAAACAATGCAAAGGCAGTTCACAAA
The DNA here is from genome assembly GCA_028564925.1 of Lithobates sylvaticus. Classification (NCBI taxonomy): domain Eukaryota; kingdom Metazoa; phylum Chordata; class Amphibia; order Anura; family Ranidae; genus Lithobates; species Lithobates sylvaticus. Next base: position 198,552,547 of record CM053035.1, read on the forward strand.
TATCTCGGTGGGAGACAGCCCATCCTAGAACACTCACAAGTCCAACAACGCGTAGAGAGAAGGTCTCACCTGGGCTGGCAGCGTCTGTAGAGAGGGGCAGAATGCGGCCTGGCCATCTTGCGCCCAAACAGGCAGGTGTCCAGAGAAGCATCGAACCCTAAACTTTCCCTCTTCGTCTGGAACCTTTCCCTGCTGCTAGTTGTGTCCCTACCAGATGGGGTACCTGTTCTTACAATACCAACTTGGAAAGGCGCACCATACTTGGGAGCCAGGGCTTTAAAAAGGCTCTCCCTGACCCAAGATGGCCGCCAGAGTCACATCACCCAATGGGATAGCTTCCCCAGTGACCCAGGAAACCATAGATGAACCCTGTTCCTCCTGACTGACCCAGGAAACCATAGACGAACCCTGTTCCTCCTGACTGACCCAGGAAACCATAGATGAAGCCTATTCCTCCTGACTGACCCAGGAAACTATAGATGAACCCTGTTCCTCCTGACTGACCCAGGAAACCATAGATGAGCCCTGTTCCTCCTGACTGACCCAGGAAACCATAGATGAAGCCTGTTCCTCCTGACTGACCCAGGAAACCATAGATGAAGCCTGTTCCTCCTGACTGACCCAGGAAACCATAGATGAAGCCTGTTCCTCCTGACTGACCCAGGAAACCATAGATGAAGCCTGTTCCTCCTGACTGACCCAGGAAACCATAGACGGACCCTGTTCCTCCTGACTGACCCAGGAAACCATAGATGAAGCCTGTTCCTCCTGACTGACCCAGGAAATCATAGACGAACCCTGTTCCTCCTGACTGACCCAGGAAACCATAGATGAAGCCTGTTCCTCCTGACTGACCCAGGAAATCATAGACGAACCCTGTTCCTCCTGACTGACCCAGGAAACCATAGATGAGTCCTGTTCCTCCTGACTGACCCAGGAAACCATAGATGAACCTTATTCATCCTAACTGACCCAGGAAACCATAGATGAGCCCTGTTCCTCCTGACTGACCCAGGAAACCATAGAGGAAGCCTGTTCCTCCTAACTGACCCAGGAAACCATAGATGAACCCTGTTCCTCCTGACTGACCCAGGAAACCATAAATGAACCCTGTTCCTCCTGACTGACCCAGGAAACCATACACGAACCCTGTTCCTCCTGACTGACCCAGGAAACCATAGACGAACCCTGTTCCTCCTGACTGACCCAGGAAACCATAGACGAACCCTGTTCCTCCTGACTGACCCAGGAAACCATAGATGAGCCCTGTTCCTCCTGACTGACCCAGGAAACCATAGATGAACCCTGTTCCTCCTGACTGACCCAGGAAACCATAGATGAACCCTGTTCCTCCTGACTGACCCAGGAAACCATAGAGGAACCCTGTTCCTCCTGACTGACCCAGGAAACCATAGATGCACCCTGTTCCTCCTGACTGACCCAGGAAACCATAGATGAAGCCCGTTCCTCCTGACTGACCCAGGAAACCATAGACAAACCCTGTTCCTCCTGACTGACCCAGGAAACCATAGACGAACCCTGTTCCTCCTGGCTTCCTCTCCATCTGCAGTACCATTGCAGTACCATTGCGGGAGAGCGCCACCTGCCGGAGAGAAAGTAGATCAAGTTGAAAAATGAAGAAAATACTGTGTGCCTGGCTGTGTGGGCCCTAAGGGGAAATAAGGCCAAATTCACCAATGGCTCCTTAGGGGGTGAGCTACATATCTATCTTCTATCAGTTTTTTTTAGCTATTATTATATTTCCCTCTCTAGAAAGAAAGAAAGCCCAGATGAGGTCGATGGTTTTTGGTTGGATAACGGACAGTTTCCAGTAGAAACATAAAGTCATGAAAACTTGTTCCCCATCAGAGCCTTGATGAATTATAAAGACGCGGCTCACACCGCTCTCGAAAGGACATCAATCATGCTGTCAGGGAATTTGCTGTCACAGATGTAAAATGTAAAAAATCTACACGCACCAACCGTCAAATCGGACTTCATTTTCCCCCACGCTTAACAACATACAGGGGAAAGATGTCAGCCAGATAATAAACATTTCATGGCGACAGCTGAATGTACGCAGTGGACAGAGGAAAAGGCAAAGTGCACGGGGGGTGCCGCTCTATCCTATGAATAAACGCGCTTACGGCGAGAGAGAATTAAGGCTAATCTGTCATTCTATATACCAAGGTTTTGATGGATGCCATATTTTTTGCTCGAGCAAGGAGGAAAAAATAAGTGTTTGAGATTTCAAATCTGATATATAGATATACAGATATATATATATATATATATATATATATATATATAGAGAGAGAGAGAGAGAGAGAGAGAGAGAGAGAGAGAGAGAGAGAAATATATGTGTGTGTTGTGTTTCACAGAACGGGAAGAAGTTGCATCATTTCACAATATCGTCCAACATCCATACAGTACCTTGATAAAGTATTCATACCCCTTGAAATTTTCCACATTTTGTCATGTTACAAGCAAAAAAAACATAAATGTATTTTATTGGGATTTTATGTGATGGACCAACACAAAGTGGCACATAATTGTGAAGCGGAAGGAAAATGATAAATGGTTTTCAACATTTAAAAAAAAAAAAAAATATGTGAAAAGTGTGGGGGGGCATTTGTATTCATCCCCCTTTACTCTGATACCCCTAACTAAAATCTAGTGGAGCCAATTGCCTTCAGAAGTCACCTAATTACCGTATTTATTGGCCTATAACACACACTTTTTCCCCCCTTAAATTAGGGGGAAAATCAGGGGTGCTCGTTATACGCCGATATCGTACCTCGAAGAAGGAGGGGGATGAGCGCCGCCGGAATCACTGAGCCATCATGCCCCGCCCACTCAGCTCCGACGTCACACACACATCCTGCCTCCGCCACCGGCACTGGATTAGTGTTCTGTCAATCACAGGAGCTGGTCCAATGGCGATGGCGGAGGCGGGACCTGCACACGACTGCCGACCCAGAGCCGAGTACTGTAAACAGAAGATGACGGCTCGGTGATTCCGGCGGCGCCCGTCCCCCTCCTGATTTCCTGCACTGCATGGGAGATGGTGAAGCTGCAGATAGGCATCAGGCTGCATTGGATGGGTGCAGATCAGGCAGCAGATACGCTGCAGATGGGCACTAATCAGACTGCATTGATTGGCACTGACCATTATTTTTCTTCAAAGTGGTTTATTTGAAAAAAACGTTTTTGTCCTGAAACTTCCCTCTTACATTGGGGCGCGTGTTATACGCCAATAAATACGGTAGTAAGTAAAGTCCACCTGTGTGTAATTTAATCTCAGTATAAATACAGCTGTTCTGTGAAGCCCTCAGAGGTTTACTAGAGAATATTAGTGAACAAACAGCACATTGAAGGCCAAGGAACACACCAGACAGGTCAGGGATAAAGTTGTGGAGAAGTTTAAAGCAGGGTTATTTCATCATCCGAAAATGGAAAGAGTATGGCACAACTGCAAACCTACCAAGACACGGCCGTCCACCTAAACTGACCGGCCGGGCAAGGAGAGCAATAATCAGAGAAGCAGCCAAGAGGTCCATGGTAACTCTGGAGGAGCTGCAGAGATCCACAGCTCAGGTGGGAGAATCTGTCCACAGGACAACTATTAAGCCCCATACACACGCGCGGATTATCCGAGGACCAGGTCCGTCGGACCATGTCCGTCGGACCATGTCCGTCATACTTTGTCTGATGTTGGTTTTGCGTACACACGGTCGGACAAAGTTGTCGGAAAATCCGATCATTCTGAACGTGGTGACGTTTGTTGCCTACGACGGGACTACGTAGAGGCTAGTAGCCAATAGCTTTGGTCTTGTAATGTGATCTGAGCATGCGTAGCACTTTGTCCGGTCGGACAACGCTACACACGATCGGATTTGGTGTGATCGGACCGTGTTGTCAGAAAATCTATCCAGCAGGAGATAGGACTTTGTCCGTCAGACAATCTGATGGAAACTGTCCGATGGTGCATACACACGGTCTGATTTTCCGACAACATTGTCAGATAGGACAGAATCCATCGGAAAATCCTACCGTGTGTATGGGGCTTTAGTCGTGTTCTCCACAAATCTGCCCTTTATGGAAGAGTGACAAGAAGAAAGCCATTGTTGAAAGAAAGTCATAAGAAGTCCTGTCTGCAGTTTGTGAGAAGCCATGTGGGGGACACAGCAAACATGTGGAAGAAGGTGCTCTGGTCAGATGAAGCCAAAATTGAGCTTTTTGGCCTAAAAGCAAAACGCTATGTGTGGTGGAAAACTAACACTCCACATCACCCTGAACACACCATCCCCACCGTGAAACATGGTGGTGGCAGCATCATGTGGTGGGGATGCTTTTCTTCAGCAGGGACAGGGAAGTTGGTCAGAATTAATGGGAAGATGGATGGAGCCAAATACAGGGCAATCTTAGAAGAAAACCAGTTAGAGTCTGCAAAAGACTTGAGACTGGGGCGGAGGTTCACGTTCCAGCAGAACAACGACCCGAAAACCAGGGGCGGACTGACAACTCATGGGGCCCCCGGGCAATAGGAGATTATGGGGCCCCCAGGCAATCAGAGATTATGGGGCCACACAGTATACAATCACACAGTATACACATACATGTACACACAGTATACACAGACATGTTTCTATTGGCTGAGAAGGTACTGGAGAGGTGGGGCAGCTAAAATCTCTGGATTTTTAGACCAAAAGGATGTCGGTAAGGGACATTTCAGAAACAGATGTAAAAAAACCACAGATTTTTACATACTGTCCCTGGTTTTACTGAGGCTGGCAACCCTGATGGGGCCCCCTAGTGGCCCGGGGCCCTCGGGGAGGGGCCGAGTGGCCGAATGGTCAGTCCGCCCCTGCCCGAAACATACAGCCAGAGCTACAATGGAATGGTTTAGATCAAAGTCTAGACCTAAATTGCAACAACATGCGGTTCTATAAAGTATTAACTTGGGTACAAATGCACACTTTAGACTGGAGTGCCTTTAGATTTTGAATACTTTTAATGGGTGCCAAAAAAGGTTGAGATTAGCTGCTCTACACCATGCAGAACAAAGTCCTTTGAGCTTTCCTACACTATATGGCAGTCTTTCTCAACCAGGGTTTAATGGAACCCTTGGGCTCTTTCAGAGATTGCTAGGGTTTCCATGAGCAATAAGCAATGGTGGGTTTACTTCTTTAACAAAGAGATTAGCCCCTGCCCCCACCTTTAACTGGCCTTCACAGTAAGGAGCACATGGAAGGGCAAACGCATGAAAGACAAAACCAGAGAAAAATTTCCAGCTCAACTCACCAACCAGTCAGCTTACCAACCAAATGAACCTGTCCAACAGTAAACATTAAAAACAGGGGTTTAGTTAACACTTGCATTTGCAAAAGCATGGGTAAGCTGCAAGGCCCCTTCGGGGTTTACTTCTTGCCTGCATAGTTACGGGCTCAACATCACTGGGCAGAGACAGCGGTCTAAGACCAATGGATCCTCTACTCTTTTCTGGCAGATAAGTAACAGCTGAAACAAATGACCATTTTAGTTGGCTTTAAGGGTAGCATTTTCCCCAAGGACCACTAATGGAATCAATTGTTCCTCCTACTGGCCACCAATACAAGAGGACTCAAAAATGATCCACCTTGGTTTTCAAATACGGTTGGAATGGAATGCCACGTAATTTATTCTTATATTTATTATATCTACAATATCTGACTGATGACGTTCATGTATGGTGAGTTGTAGATGTACCGTATATACTCGAGTATAAGCCGAGTTTTTCAGCACATGTTTTTGTGCTGAAAATACCCCCTTCGGCTTATACTGGTGTCAAGCACTTTTCTGCATCAGAGAATCACATTATCCGACCGGACCTTGGGGCCCCGTATTTTGGGCCACTTGGTGCTAGGAAGCCCAATTTGGTGTGCAAACCCAGTGGAACCAGCACTACAACATATTCAAAGATTGGGTTTGTAGCACTAAGTGGCCCCGATATATGGGGCCCCAAAGTCGGTTGGAAAATTTCATTCTCTGCTGCAGAAAAGTGCTTGACATTTTCCGACCCAACTTTGGGGCCTCATATCTCGGGACCCCTTGGTGCTAGAAACCCCAAAGATGAGGTGACACTGATGGGCACTGATAGGTGGCACTGATGTGCAGCACTGTTCTTCAGGCACTGATTGTGACAGATGCCACTGTGGGCACTGACTCATGGCACTGAGGGCACTGATGGGTGGTGCTGGTGGGCACTGGTAGGCGGCACTGTTGCCTACTGCTAGGTGGCACTTGCAGGGGGCACAGGTGGGCACTGATGAGCTGGCGGCGCTCGCAGTGATCGGGACTGATGTCCCTCTCACTGCTGCCAAAAAATAGCCGATTACCGGCTGTGTTGACATCACACGATCAGCTGTCATTGGCTGACAGCTGATCACGTGGTAAGGGGTCAGGATCGACCCCTTACTCCGATCTGTGATCAGCCGAGTTTCATAGACTGAGCTGCGCACCCCCTTCAGGCCACTCATGCACGGGACGACATCAATAGACATAGTCCCGGCAATGCAGGTCCACGCTATAGCCGAATTATCAAGTGGATAAAATAATATTAATGATATAATAAAAAAGAATAATATAATATAAAATAAGTTGACTCCTGTTAGGTCATCCTAATTTTATTCAAGGAGCAGGGTGGTCTTTTCTTATTGTCTTATGCCGCGTACACACGATCGTAATTCTCGTCGGAAAAAGCTCTGATGGTTCTCCCAACAGAATTCCACTCAAACTGTCTTGCCTACACACGGTCACACCAAATTCCGACCGTCAAGAACGCGGTGACGTACAACACTACAACGAGCCGAGTTCAATGCTTCCGAGCATGCGTCGAATTGTTTCCGAGCATGCGTAGGAATTTTGCGCGTCAGAATTGCTACAGACGATCGGAATTTCCGCTAGAAACCTTTTCCGTCTGAAAAATTGAGAACATGCGCTCAATTTTTTTGGCTGTCGGAAATTCGGCCAGCAAAATTCCGATGGAGCCTACACACGGTCGCATTTTCCGATGAAAAGCTCTCATCGGTCTATTTCTTGCTGGAATTCCGATCGTGTGTACGCGGCATTACAGCAGTCCTGAAGCAATATGGGAAATGGGGGGGGGGGAGTAAGCATTGTGTAAATCATAAATATAGCAGCAAATAGACGCGGCGGTTGAATTGGAACTGCAAATATTATTATTTACATGTTAATTATGTATATATATATATTTTTTATAAATAAATAATGATATCCCTTTAATGTGGAGTGTCCAGTAATTGCTGCATCAGGAGAAAAAGTTGCTAAAAACATCCAAGATGATTTTCTCAACGGGGGAAATGTAAGAAACGAGATACTGGAAGAAGTCTATGTACAGAGTCTTATGACAACCGTACCGTGTTTATTATCCTTCCTTGTTCTTCCTGGAATTACCTGGATCAACTCACCATGACCCCACTCCGACATTTAAAAGCGAAAATAGGAAATTTTAGAACAACATATTGCTGACCCTTACTGGTAATTCTTACGGTTTCTACAGTATCTGCTATCAAAGGGTAAAGAATGCTAAATTAGCCAATGACTGACGTGTTTATAGCGTCTTTGTCACTGGCGTACCCATTGGCACCAGAAGGGGGTTTACTCATTGAAAGTTCCAACCAACTTGTGCCTTCACTTTGCATGCTCTTCCTGAATTTATTATTATTATTTAAAGGTACTTAGATAGCGCTGTCAATTTATGCAGCGCTTTACATATACATTGTAGATTCACATCAGTCCCTACCCTCAAGGAGCTTACAATCTAAGGTCCCCAACACACATTCATATACTAGGGCCAGGCAGAAGCCAATTAAAGAGCAAGTAAACTGACCGATAGACATGTGCACAATAGAAAAATTCGTTTAGTTTCGTTTCGTTTCTGTTCGTTTCCGTTGATTCGTAACGATTCGTAAATTCGTAAGTCGTCGGTGTTCGTATTCGTAACGATTCGTATTTTCATAAGAGTTATTTTTTCGTTGATTCGTTTTTGCGTTAGTTTAATTTTTGTTTATTCAAAATTTTGGACGCATTCGTATTTTCGTAGATTTAGTTACATTCGTACTTTCGTTAGATTAATTTATTCGTACTTTCGTAACATTGTTTTCGTAGATTCGTAATCGGAGCATAATTCATAATTTTTATGTAATGTGTATGCTATTATTACATTGTAAGAGACACGGAAAATTATGAATCGAAAAAAAAAAGTTACGAATGTACGAATTTTTTCGTTCAATCCATTCGAAGCACGTTAAGCAGCGCCATTGTAAGAGACACGGAAAATTACGAATAAAAAAAAAAAAGTTACGAATGTACGAATTTTTTCGTTCAATCCATTCGAAGCACGTTAAGCAGCGCCATTGTAAGGGACACGTAAAATTACCAATTCAACAGAAAAAGTTACGAATGTACGAATTTTTTCGTTCATTTTGATTTTCATTGTTCCTGTTTTCGTTTTTCGGATTTTCTTCTTTTGTAGTTTCGTTGTTTCTAATTTGGTTCGGAATTTTGCGTGTCGGAATTGCATACACACGATAGGAAAATCCGATAGAAAGGTTCTCCGTCGGAAAAATTGAGAACAGGTTCTCAATCCAAAGTCCGTCGGAAATTCCGACAGAAAAAGACTGATGGGCATACACACGGTCAGAAAATCCGTTGAGTAGCTCCCATCGGACTGTTTCTATCGGAAATTCCGACCGTGTGTACGCGGCATAACGGTTTACAACCACTTTCACCTACCATCATGTCTTTGGAGTTTGTGGGTAAATGCAAATATATATATATACACACAGTATCTTACAAAAGTGAGTACACCCCTCACATTTTTGTAAATACTTTTGTATTTTTGTATATATATATTGGTAAGTTTGTTTGTTTTTTTCCAAGCAAAATTAGTTTGCATTCAAGGTACATTACATTAATTAATGTTCAATTTTGGGTAATATTTAAGCAGAAAAGCCCGGCTACCTTTGGACCTATAATACAACTACAAACTCATCTTTAACCAGCTCTTGAATGAAAATAGTTACATTCTAACAGCATAATCTCCAATGCTGCCTCATCATACCGGGGAAATGACAATGTGCTGAAGTGTTTCACCCACTGCTTCTTGGTGACTGCGGCTTGGCAAAGCACCGCGCCGACAGCTAGAGTTCTCAGTGTGCTGTATATGTAATCAATATTTTGAGCTTAAAGTGTATGTCAAAACTTTATTTTTATGGGTTTTGGATAGAGTAAGAAATGGTTATGTTTTTATTTCTCCCGTGACATGAGATTTCCCTTTACTTCCTGTCCCAGAAACACTGCAGGAAGTTAATGGAGATCTCTAGACAAGAACAGGTTTACTCACTGTACCTGGTGTACCCATTGTCAACAGAACTGGTTTACCCATTGTAACTGGTGTACTCATTGTCATCAGGACTGGTTTACCCATTGTACCTGGTGTACCCATTGTCAACATAACTGGTTTACCCATTGTAACTTGTGTACCCATTGTCCCCAGAACCGGCTTACCCATTGTACCTGGTGTACCCGTTGTCACTAGTACTGGTTTACCCATTGTAACTGGTGTACCCATTGTCCCCAGAACCGGCTTACCCATTGTACCTGGTGTACCCATTGTCAACAGAACTGGTTTACCCATTGTAACTGGTGTAACCGTTGTCACTAGTACTGGTTTACCCATTGTAACTGGTGTACCCATTGTCCCCAGAACCGGCTTATTCATTGTACCTGGTGTACCCATTGTCCCCAGAACTGGTTTACCCATTGTACCTGGTGTACCCATTGTCAACAGAACTGGTTTACCCATTCTAACTGGTGTACCCATTGTCATCAGGACTGGTTTACCCATTGTAACTGGTGTACCCATTGTGACTAGTACTGGTTTACCCATTTAACTGGTGTACCCATAGTCCCCAGAACTGGTTTACACATTGTACCTGGTGTACCCATTGTCAACAGAACTGGTTTACCCATTGTAACCAGAACTGGTTTACCCATTGTAACTGGTGTGCCGTTGTCACCAAACTGATTTACCCATTGTATCTGGTGTACACGTTGTCATCAGAACTGGTTTACCCTTTGTAACTGGTGTGCCCGCTGTCATCAGAACTGGTTTACCCAATGTAACTGGTGTACCCATTGAAACGAGAACTGGTTTACCCATTGTACCAGGTGTACCCATTGTCATCAGAAATGTAAAAAAAATGCAAAACATTTGAGATGGCAATGGTATTGTCTGTGATTTTAACCATGTTTTAATTCTATAAGGTTGTCACCAGAACTGGTTCACCCATTGTAACTAGTGTGCCCATTGTCACCAAACTTGGTTTATCCATTGTAACTGGTGTACCCATTGTCCCCAGAACTGGTTTACCCATTGTACCTGGTGTACCCATTGTCATCAGAATTGGTTTACCTATTGTAACTGGTGTACCCATTGTCCCCAGAACTGGTTTACCCATTGTACCTGGTGTACCCATTGTCAACAGAACTGGTTTACCCATTCTAACTGGTGTACCCATTGTCTTCAGAATTGGTTTACCTATTGTAACTGGAGTACCCATTGTCACCAAACTGATTTACCCATTGTATCTGGTGTAACCGTTGTCATCAGAACTGGTTTACCCTTTGTAATTGGTGTGCCCGCTGTCATCAGAACTGGTTTACCCAATGTAACTGGTGTACCCATTGAGACCAGAACTGGTTTACCCATTGTACCAGGTGTACCCATGGTCATTTCAGAACTGCAAAAAAATGCAAAACATTAGGGATGGCAATGGTATTGTCTGTGATTTTAACCATGTTTTAATTCTATAAGGTTGTCACCAGAACTGGTTCTCCCATTGTAACTTGTGTGCCCATTGTCACCAAACTTGGCTTATCCATTGTAACTGGTGTACCCATTGTCACCATAACTGGTTTATCTATTGTAACTGGTGTACCCTTTGTCACCAGAATGTGTTTACCCAGTGTAGCTGGTGTACCCATTGTCACCAGAACTGGTTTACCTATTGTAACTGGTGTACCCATTGTCCCCAGAACTGGGCTTACCCACTGCAACTGGTCTACTCATTGTTGCCAGAACTGGTTTACCATTGTAACTGGTGTACCCATTGTCACCAGAACTGGCTTATCCATTGTAGCTAGTCTATCCAATGTACTTGGTGTCCCCGTTGTCAGCAGAAGTGGTTTATCCATTGTAATTGGTGTACCTATTGAGATCAGAATTGGTTTGACCATTTTACCCAATGTAACCATTATCATCAGAAGTGGTTTACCCATTGTAATTGGTGTACCTATTGAGATCAGAATTGGTTTGACCATTTTACCCAATGTAACCATTATCATCAGAAGTGGTTTACCCATTGTAATTGGTGTACCTATTGAGATCAGAATTGGTTTGACCATTTTACCCAATGTAACCATTGTCATCAGAAATGAAAAAAAAAAAATGAAAAAAATTTGAGATGGCAACTCTATTGTCTTCGTGATTTTAACCATGTTTTAATTATATAATAAAGTTGTGCATTTTTAATAGAGGGTGATAAATTCCTTCTGTAGCACAATTAGTCCTCAACCCAACTTCTCCATCTCTGACTTATGGGGGATTTGGAGTGAGGCCATTACATAAGGTTCAACAAAATATTTGACGGCGCTGTAGGAGGCTCTGTTGAACACCCAGGAGTGACCGGTAGAGGGAAAGCCAAATAAAAGCCAGTCCAGAGCAAAGTTGGTTTTCGTAAAAATTGATTTGCTCCTTCGTGTTTTTTTTTTTTCCATGCATAAGAAATTCCGCCTTTAATATGTATCTGGAAAGTGTAGCGGCGTTACCTCTCTGTCCTTCAAGGAGCATGTAAATGGATATTCCTCGGTTATGCATGTTGAGGTCGCAGAGCCCCGTACGGTTTACGACCGTGCCAAAGAAAGCATTTTTACCCTGATGGGGATGTTTAAAGAATTCACCAACGCTAAATATCTCTCGTTTCCCAACAAGACATTCAACATTACACCCCTTATATCAAGAGCCCCTGCTTTTTGTGCGGCGCGGTTCAGGCCCGGATTAAATTTGACAGCCTGGTAGAGATTGTGGTTGTGAATTATTTTCCAAAGTTTAATAAAAAAATTGAGTTTTATACTTCTTGAGACGCTGAGTCTTAAGTAAACAAATTAATGCCAAAATTAACATTTTTAATGCTCGTTTTAAAGAAAAAAAAATTACCGAATGAACATTAAACCGCAATTCACGGCGCAAAAAAAAAAAAGGGAGGGGCGAACGTGTCGGATACATTATATTCCCTCGTCTTAACTGTGAAAATACTTCATGCAATTTGTCCCGTATCAGGATTTTTTGAGCCGAATCAAAGTCATCGTACTCGGGGTGTGTGATTATTCGCTGCGTTCCAGCATGTGCGGAGGGAAGAGCGAGGGATTATGGGAGCATTGTAAAAAAGCCGCTCCAAAAGATTAGCCGGCTCAAAATAACCACAGTCACAGTATCGGCTGGCTTGTCGGTGAAGAGAGGAATCACCTTGCATAGCAAAACCTTAAATTTGATATAAGAGGAAAACAAAGTTGAAAAGTTCAAATTGCAAAAAACGTAGAGACGTTCTTGAGACCTATGCAGGTTGAGGAGCAATTTTTTTTTTTTACTTTCAATAAATTTTTATTAAATTTAATAAGTCATACAGAGTGTAGGCTTTACATATGTATAGCATAAGGTAGATCAAAAAACTGTAATAAACAAAGGTGAAAACCGTGTTACAATGAAACAATTCTGAAACTCAACTTGGGCCCAGGTGTAATGGACCATCATATCGGAACGGTCCAGCTCTCTTCCCCTTAGGACGTATTGAAATGCATAGGAGGAGGTCAAATAAGCGGCATTAAGTCTAGGGGTTCGAGCCTGCTCCGGGCACCCCTAACGGGATCTTTCTGTGCCCTGAGCCGACTCCCCCACAAATCCTCTACCCATTCTTGTTTATGGCCTGGAGAGGTTAGAACTTAGGCAAGTGACCCGTCGAGGAGCAATTTTTACGACTATTAACCAGTTGTCTACCAGAGCTAGTAGTTGTCTACCAGAGCTAGTAGTTGTCTACCAGAGCTATTTTTTTCCCGTTTTGCACACACGTTTGTGAGAGGGGCATTGTGATTGGCTAGATTTGGCGCCAAGAGCACAAGTTCCCCACCCTCGCTCTTGTCCTTCTAGAACACTCTCTTGTTGAGGCCAAACCCTGCACCATCTTGTGCCCCACTCCATGCCAGAGGCCTCCACATAGTAGGTGAGGTCGAAAAAAAGACACAAGTCCATCAAGTCCAACCTGTGTGTGTGATTATATGTCAGTATGTCTTCGTGACATTCACGGCCATTATCGACCTTGATATTCCCAAAGGAATGTCCACACATAAAAGTCGTTTGGTGCACTTTACTGATGGAATTCAGGAAATGGCATAATAGTCACATCATAGTTACATAGTTAGCTAGGCCGAAAAAAGACACAAGTCCATCCAGTTCAACCATAAAAAAAAAGAAATAATAAATAAAAATAAAATATATCGTACAATCCAATAAACCCCATTCTATACCCACAGTTGATCCAGAGGAAGGCAAAAAAAAACCAAAAGAGCATGCTCCAATCTGCTACAGCAGGGGAAAAAAAATTCCTTCCTGATCCCCCGAGAGGCAATCGGATTTTCCCTGGATAAACTTTACCTATAAATGTCAGTACCCAATTATATTATGTACATTTAGGAAAGTATCCAGGCCTTTCTTAAAGCAATCTACTGAGTTAGCCACACCAGAGGTGAATCACCTCTGGAGGGAGTCTATTCCACATTTTCACAGCTCTTACTGTGAAGAAACCTTTCCGTATTTGGAGATGAAATCTCTTTTCCTCTAGACGTAAGGAGTGCCCCCTTGTCCTCTGTGTTGACCGTAAAGTGAATAACTCAACCTGCATCACATCAACTTACATTCCGGAGTCACTTGACATTACACAATCAATCACATTTAGTGGACGGTCTGCAGTAGTCGCATGTGAAAGTATATGCGGCACCTCAGCAGCCATTTCCCTTTTAGGCCTCATGTACACTGCTGCTGGTAAATGGACGTTTAGGAGCAGTAGGGCCGTAGCAGCTGCCCCGGAACTCTCCTCAAAGTTATCTTATCAGCAGTGGCGGACAGTGTTTTTTTTTTGGGGGGGGGGAGCGGCAAATAACCCGCCTTTTGGTCAGTGTCATCTTAGCACCCCCCTGTACTTAGCCCAGTGGCAGCAGCAGCAGGCTCCGACGGGCAGCGGCGGGATGTGGGTTTCGGAGGGTTCTTGGCTCCGGCAGGCAGCGGCAGGCTTCGGTGGGTTGCGGGCTCCGGCAGGCAGCGGCAGGCTTTGGTGGGTTGCGGGCTCCGGCAGGCAGCGGCAGGCTTCGGTGGGTTGCGGGCTCCGGCAGGCAGAGGCAGGCTTTGGTGGGTTGCGGGCTCCGGCAGGCAGTGGCGGGCTTCGGCGGGTTGCGGGCTCCGGCAGGCAGTGGCGGGCTTCGGCGGGTTGCGGGCTCCGGCAGGCAGTGGCGGGCTTCGGCGGGTTGCGGGCTCCAGTGGCAGCGGGCTTCTATGGACAGGCTCCTGTGTCTTCTGTAGAAATGGGGGGAGAGGTGCTGGGGTTGGTCTGGAGCAGGTCTAATCCACATCCCAGAAAATACTATGTATACAAATTGTATTCTTCTTGGGGGACTTTTAAGGGAAATAGACGACTGCTTGGTATTGAAATGTGTTATTCAAAGGTTTTATTCAAGGACATGAAAAATAAAATTGCGTGGGAAACAAACCCACGTGAATAAGCAATAACAAGTGTACAAAAGTGAAGTTTAAATGGGATGCAAAGACATGAGCAAGAAAGTAAAACACAGATACAGATATATGCGATTGTCCAACGCGTTTCAAGTTTTAGCTCTTCTTCAGGGACAGAGGGATCAGCACATTTATTTATATATATATATATATATATCTATAAAGAAAAAAAACAGTATGAGAAACACATAACAAGTACATGTATATTAAAAATCATAATCATAATCAATAAACAATTGGTAAGCGTGAGTTGTGTGAAGATTGTGTCTTCTGTGCGGCTCCTCCCTTCGTCTCATAGGCATCCAATAGTATGGCCTGTCCTTTCAGCCAATCGGGTGATGGATATCAAACCCGCTTCCCAATTGGCCGGGAGGAGGAACAGTTTTGCAACAGTGAATAATAATTTGCTGTTGCAACACACCTGGGTGGGCTCTGGACGCAATGCTCTGCGAGTCCACCCTATTTTGAAGCCTATTAGAGCCTCTGGTTCAAATCAGTGCTTCAAAAAACACACCCCCGCCATAGGAATTCATGCGCCCGGTCTCCTGAAAGGGGCCAGGCGCATGGATAGGGAGGGGCGGCGCCCATGCACCCACAATGAATGGGCCACCCCTGCTTATCAGCACATGTACACTCGTTTATAGTTGTTTTCAGGCAGTTGAGCTTAGAAGCATCTTTTGGAAAGCAAAGAAAATGCGTTCAGGACGGATGTTCAGAGGCATTTGAAACGCCAAATGCCTGTAACAGCTTGTAAATGCGTTTCGTTTCTAGGCGTTTTCAATGGAGATACATTTCTGACCATTTACAATGTAAAAAACACTTCTAAATGCAAACGTGGCTAAACGCGGCATTTAAACGCAACGTTTTTAAACGTCGGTTACTAGCTGTCAAGTTCCATCGTTCAGGAGAGGTTTCTCCTTTACCTGTGATCATTAGTACTTACAGAACTGGGCTCTCTGTAGTCACCTCCTCCATAGGTACACCTCTCCTGGGAACCTTCTAGAGAAGCAGCCTCCCACAGGGAACAATCCACCCTAGCCTCCTCCTCCATAAGAGACAGAAAGACTACAGCCTACTCCTCCTGGGTGCAGGACTACTCCTCCCAGCCTCCTGCCCTATCCAGGGCCCACACAGGCTGGTTACATCGACATAGGTGTGGGGTGTTTGGCTCCCATGCCCCAAGTGTGTCTGGGCTCCTCCCAACTTGGCTTACAGTATGTATGAAGGCCCCTTGACCCCCCCCCCCCGCCCTAAGGAAAGGGAGCCTTGACTGCTGGATGCTTGGCAACCCAGCGGGGCGTCAGAGTGGCTCCATTGGGATTAGCTACAATGGCACGAGGTAACTGGGTGGAGCCGGTGTTCTGGCGAGAAGTGTCCCCCCATCGGATAGTGTCCGGCCCGCACTGCGCAGGTGCAGCGCTTGCATAGTACGGAGGACAAGGAGACGCCGAAAGTCTCCGAAGATGAACAGCGCCTGTGCACTTAATAGTACCTTCTGCCCTAAGGCCAGGTTCAAGCCCCACCATCCAAGTGGACATACGGTAGATGATGTAAAACAGCACTTAGTAACAGGGCCCCTCGCGGGCTCGCTTTGCTCGCCATGCTTCGGGCACGGCCTCGCTTCACTCTGCAAATTTTTATTCTAACACTATGTACACTTGGATGGTGGGGCTTGAACCTGGACTCAGTGCGCAGGCGCCGTTCATCTTCGGAGACTTTCGGCGTCTCCTTGTCCTCCGCACTGCGCAAGCGCAGTACAGGGCAGACACTATCCGACGGGGGACAGTATTCGACAAGACACCGGAACTCTAGAAAAGGCTATGCAGAGGCACGTCCCACTACTTTCAAGACGTCACAAGAGTTGACCACCCACCCGCCCGTTGTGTGTTCTTCACAGCTTCCTTGGGGGTATTACCTTGCCAGCAATTGGTATTACTTTATGGGCTATGCCCTCAAGTTAATTACGGGGTCAGTTTAATGCCCGTCTCGCACTGATGGTGGAGACAGGCCTCTTAAGCCCCATACACACGCTCGGATTATCCGAGGACCAGGTCCGTCGGATCCTGTCCGTCGTACTTTGTCCGATGTTGGTGTTGCATACACACGGTCGGACAAAGTTGTCGGAAAATCCAATCATTCTGAATGTGGTGACGTTTGTTGCCTACGACGGGACTACGTAGAGGCTAGTAGCCAATAGCTTTGGTCTTGTAATGTGATCTGAGCATGCGTAGCACTTTGTCCGTCGGAATTCGCTACACACCATCGGATTTGGTGTGATCGGACTTTGTTGTCAAAAAATCTATCCAGCAGGAGATAGGACTTTGTCCGTCGGACAATCCGATGGAAAATGTCCGATGGTGCCTACACACGGTCGGAATTTCCGACAACATTGTCCGATAGGACAGAATCCATCGGAAAATCCGACCGTGTGTATGGGGCTTTAGACTATACGGTTTGGTTATAGATGCTCACGGTATTAACGTTGGTATTTTGAAGGTTGTTATACGAAGATGTTGAATAAAGCTGTGGCCTTGCCCAACTAAAAGTGGTATGTGTGTCTTTTTTTTGGGGGGGGGGGGGCAAGGTTTTGTAGTGGTGTAAATAAGTGGGGGTTAAGACAAGACTAAGCTTCTCAGCAGTCATGAGAACTGACTCACCCATGACATCACTGCAGAAGGGTTCTACCTAAAAGGGGCCTAGCACCTAAAAATAGAGGAAAAAACTAAAACGAATGCAGCCACCACATCTAAGAATTGCTATGCTGCAACATACTAAATGTTTTCTTTTTGGTTTTTATACCGCTTACTACTTGTTTGCAGCTATTACAAAGCCAAAGGATGGTGTCCCCCTCCCCATAAGGAATTCTCATAATCCAGAATACACAATATGGGACCCTTCGGGGTAAGACCGCGCTATATTAAGATACTTCTCAACTCAACAAATATCCAGGGAATGGAGCTGCAGTAGAATCACAACTTCC
Source organism: Lithobates sylvaticus (assembly GCA_028564925.1). NCBI lineage: Eukaryota > Metazoa > Chordata > Amphibia > Anura > Ranidae > Lithobates > Lithobates sylvaticus. Next base: position 198,570,429 of record CM053035.1, read on the forward strand.
TCATAGCCTTATGGGAGGGGGTGAGACACAAACCCTGGCAAGGAAATACGGCCATTGTGGTCTTTGAGGTTCAACCTTCCTGTGTCACCCAAAACGGTACAGTAAGCTTTGAGTGGAGTTATCCTTTAATTTACGCCCTAGTCATGTGCAATTCGTTTAATTTTTTTTTTCGTTTTTTTTTCGTTATATTCGTTCATTCGTTATCGTACGAATGAACGAACGATTCGCTAAAAATTTTAACGAATAACGAATCGAACGAATACGAAAACAACGAAAATCCGAAATAACCAAATTAGAAACAACGAAAGTACGAAAGAAGAAAATCCGAAAAAACGAAAAACAGGAACAACGAAAATCAAAATGAACGAAAAAATTCGTACATTCGTAACTTTTTTTTTTTGGTTGAATTGGTAATTTTCCGTGTCCCTAACAATGGCTCTGCTTAACGTGCCTCGAATGGATTGAATGAAAAAATTCGTACATTCGTAACTTTTTTTTTTTTTTTTTTTTCGATTCGTAATTTTCCGTGTCTCTTACAATGGCGCTGCTTAACGTGCCTCGAATGGATTGAACGAAAAAATTCGTGCATTCGTAACTTTTTTTTTTTTCGATTCGTAATTTTTCGTGTCTCTTACAATGGCGCTGCTTAACGTGCCTCGAATGGATTGAACGAAAAAATTCGTACATTCGTAACATTTTTTTTTTTTTTGTTGAATTGGTAATTTTCCGTGTCCCTTACAATGGCGCTGCTTAAGGTGCTTTGAATGGATTGAATGAAAAAATTCGTACATTCGTAACTTTTTTTTCGATTCGTAATTTTCCGTGTCTCTTACAATGTAATAATAGCATACACATTACATAAAATTATGAATTATGCTCCGATTACGAATCTACGAAAACAATGTTACGAAAGTACGAATAAATCAATCTAACGAAAGTACGAATGTAACTAAATCTACGAAAACACGAATGCGTCCGAATTTCGAATAAACGAAAATTAAACTAACAGAAAAACAAATCAACGAAAAAAATAACTCCTACGAAAATACGAAGCGTTACGAATATGAACACCGACGACTTACGAATTTACGAATCGTTACGAATCAACGGAAACCAAAAAAAAATTAAACGAAAATAAACAAATTTTTTTGTTGTGCACATGTCTATTACTCCCTTTACTACATTCCGAAGAGGCCTCTTTTATAACCGCTTAGCGGTACCCAGACATTCGTACTGTGTGTTTCCTAATGCAAACAGAGAACATGCCTTGCATTTTTTTTTTTTTTTAATGGTACGTTAATAATAATGTATCGGAATTAAAATAAAATCCCCGCCAAGTCAAAGATATTTTCTTTTTTTCACTGGCGCGTTATGTCTGTGTGTGTGTGTGTAACTTAATCTTTCTAATAGGGAAGTCTGCTTTAAAAGGACCAAACAGTAATTAGTCACTTACAGAGTTCCTTTATGCGGAACACTCTGGAAACACGTGAAACTCGCAGTCACCAAAACAAAGCGGTTGAACGAGGTGGAAAGGGCCATCGAAGGATTCCAAGACTACAATAACTCCGATTACACGATGCAGAGGGATGTCTCCACCATGGGGTGCAATGGGTGCTATTTAACCGCTTCAGCCCCCTGGGCGATTTTACTGGGCGATTTTACCCCCTTCCTTACCAGAGCACTTTTTGCGATTCGGCACTGCGTCGATTTAACTGACAATTGCGCGGTCGTGCGACGTTGCACCCAAACAAAATTGACGTCCTGTTTTCCCCACAAATAGAGCTTTCTTTTGGTGGTATTTGATCACCTCTGCGGTTTTTATTTTTTGCGCCATAAACCAGAAGAAGAGCGACAATTTTGAAACAAAAAACAATATTTTTTACTTTTTGCTATAATAAATATCCCATTTTTTTCAAAAGAAAACAAAATTTTTTACTCAGTTTAGGCCGATACGTATTCTTCTACATATTTTTGGTAAAAAAAAAAAATCGCAATAAGCGTTTATTGATTGGTTTGCGCAAAAGTTATAGCGGTTACAAAATAGGGGATAGATTTATTGCATTTTTATTTTTTATTTTTTTTTTACTAGTAATGGCTGCGATCTGCGATTTTTTTCGTGACTGCGACTTTGCGGCGGACACTTCGGACACTTTTGACACATTTTTGGGACCATTCACATTTACACAGCGATCGTTGCTATAAAATTGCACTGATTACTGTGTAAATGTGACTGGCAGGGAAGGGGTAACACTAGGGGGCGCTGCAGGGGTTAATATATGTTCCCTGCAAGTGATTCTAACTGTGGGGGGAGGGGAACTCACAAGGGGAGGAGACCGATCGGTGTTCCTCTGTACTTGGAACACATCATCGGTCTCCTCTCCAGTGACAGGGCGTGGAGCTGTGTGTTTACACACACAGCTCCATGGTCCCGCTGTTTTCCCGGGCAATCGCGGGTACCCGGCGGACATCGCGGCCGCCGGGCACGCGCACCGGGTCCCGAGCGACGCCTTGGGTGCGCGCGCCCCATAGACGGCCGGGAATAGGAGGACGTCATATGACGTCCACCCAGGATGGGAGATCCACCTTGTGGACGTCATCTGACGGTGGGCGGTATTGAAGTGGTTAAAGAGACCCTGTCAATGTGCCTTTGAACTTCTAGAAAATGTGACTGTTCCAGAAAGAGTCAATTCCCTAGCTCAACCTCTTCCTTCCTTTCAAATCATAGCCCTCTTCTCTTCTGGGAGGGGGTAATTATTGTCTGTGCGGTCCCAGCTCCTTGGCCCCTCCCCTCCCCTTTTTACATAACCTTTTATATAGCTACCAGGAATACTATGGAGTACCACTTCATTGACAGCTCTGAGTCTGCTGGGGCCGCTGGCATCACATACAAGGTGGTGGTGCTCAGCAGCGGCCTCAGAGATTTTGGATGTCTACACAAGTGGTGATTTTACAAGAAATTACCATACATTAAATACCGTATATACTCGAGTATAGGCCGACCCGAATATAAGCCGAGGCACCTAATTTTACCACAAAAAAATGAAAAAATGAATTGACTCGAGTATAAGCCTAGGGTGAGGAATGCGCAGCTACTGTAAGTCAACAATGCCCATTTGCAGCCTCACTGTGCCCATTTGCAGCCATAGGTCCCCCAAACTTCAATCTTGGTAGTTAAGGGTTCCTAGAGGCCCCCTATCTGCAGCCAAAATTTGGGGTCCCTGGACCCAAAGGGTCCTGAAATAACATTGCTGCAGATGGACACAGTTGACCGACTTTGGGCCCCCGTATCTTGGGGCCACTTGGTGCAAGGAACCCCAAATTTGGTATACAAACTCAGTCGAACTAGCACTGCAACATATCCAATGGGGTTCCTATTTCCAAGAGGCCCCGAGATACGGGGGCCCAAAGTCGGATCGGAAAATGTCATTTTCTGCTGCAGAAAAGTGCTTGACTCGAGTATAAGCCGAGGGGGGCACTTTCAGCACAATAAAATGTGCTGAAAAACTCGGCTTATACTCGAGTATATACGGTATGTTAAATGTACAAAGATTTCCCTTCACTTCCTGTTCTGAAGACCCTACAGGAAGTCACAGAAAATCTATTGAAAGTGGAAAAATTCCCTTCTATCTATCTGTGACCGACACAATCAAGACAGGGGACTAGGGGCTAGCCTTCTGCCCACTGATTATGGCCCATGCAGGAGACCAAGGATTTTGAGGCTCCTCTGTGGCAGGTGGCCCCTCTCCCCAGCAACAGGCTACTGTAGTGAAGTCCCTACTCCCAGCTGAAACGCTGGCAACAGGGCAGAGCGCCGCTGACCTCTACCTAGCACCTACAGTGTCTCCACGGCTCCAGGGAGCCGGGGCACTTTGCCCCTCTCCCCAGCAGCAGACCAAGCCCCTGAACGGTAAAGACCACCCAGCTGAAGCACTGGCAGCTGGACAGAGGGTCCACGACCCCTGTCCCACACCTACCGATGACAACCCTTCCTTGAGGCCAAGAGTAGAGATCATGTGGCCTGACTATGTGGGTTCACTCTGCACTCTGGGACTTGGTTAGTCTCAATTTAATGGGGGAGAATTGTGACAAACACAACCGGGAAAGGGGCTTTTGGAGGGGACTAGGGGCTAGCTGTCTACCCACTGATTATGGACCATGAAGGAGAGTGGGGATTTTGTCTGCTTCTCCCATTCAGAGCATGGAAAAGATGTTAGTTCAGCCTCTTATCTCATGAAGAGAGCAGATCATTCTCTAATGATGGACAACAATGTGATGAACGCGGAGAGCCAAGGCTTAGATTCGTTCTCTGAATAAAGACAAAAAGGGTTCCTTTTCTGGAGTATATGGAAAAGTGTAATATTAATCTTGTACAGGTTAATGGTCAGAGGAAATATGGTGGCCCTCCTGCAGACTGGGTTGGAAGAGCTCCTCCACTTGCGACAGAAATATTCATCAAAAATCTCCTCCAAAATCTCCCCCAAAAAATCTATGAAGATAAATTAATTCCACTATTTCAGACTGCTAGAACATTGTATGTGTTTCATCTAATAATGACTCTTCTAATGGACTGATTACACAAGTAGAGCTAGTTAGTGAGATTTGGACAGCCCTGGGTCTTCTTTCTGGGGAACTAGTGCGGAACTTTCTGGGTGGGCACTGACCTGAGTCCCATAGGCTTGTCTAGATGACTAATTGTTAATTAGCTTACTGTTTATGTTTATTGGCTGTTCATTAGATGTACAGTTAGATGTACTGATGAGATTACTGTTTACCGTTTGCATTGTTTAGGGTAACGTGATCAAGCTCTTATGTGATTTTGAGTGGTATATATTATGTGTGAGTTTACAAGAAAGTCAGTTGCTGTTTGCACTTAAGCTAGTGTTGTCTAGTTCTTGGGTGCAATTCTCAGCTATAATACCTTGTTCCTGGTTCCAGAGTGGAGGAAGCTGTATCTTGGCGGAGGCACAGAGGCTGGGTGCCAGGCAGTCCGTCACATCTATCTATCTATCTGTAGCACTAACCCCCGAAGGAGCTGGTTATTTTTGGGCTTACCGTTACCTTCTTGACCTTGTGTGCGTCTAGGGGTTTCCCGAGGTAGATGGCCCAAAGAACTGTAGAAACTGACACTGAATCCACTTTAGGGATTTTTATTTGCAAAACGTTGAACAGAACACAGTCTCTCTTGGAATTGCTGACACTTTAATGTCTCTCACTATACAATCCAGGGAATAGCCATTCGCAACTGGATACTACAGCTATCGGATAAATCCCCTTTTGGTGAATTTAGCAACCGACAGGCGATTCGGATAAAGCAAAGTCTCTGCCACAGACTTGGTTGTAAAACTTGAGAATGGAAAGTCTCTGCCACAGACTTGGTTGTAACTGAAGGATGAACTTAGAGAACTCTCACACGGTACCAGTATCCTGCAGCTAGTCCGGTGATACCGTATGAGCGTGGATTCACCTGGTGTCCTTCCAGCTTAGCTTCCAGGCTCTTGCTGAGCAGCCAGCCTTGTGCGTGGCCCTCTTCTGAAGAGTCCTTCCCTGGTTGTGTTCTCAGTTGCTGGGCCTCTCCAAAACTGAGACAGCACCGGACCACCTTGGAACCCTCCTTCCAGTTACTGCGCCTCGGGCTAGCCAGCCCAGAGACTCGGAAACGGATGGATCCGCACCACAGGCCATGAGGGCCCCTGAGGGCTGGTCAGGAGGACCAGGACCAAGCAGTCAGAAAGATCTTCTGGACCGGAACCCAGAATCACGTGACCTCAGTACCTTAAGTACCTTCTCCCAGAATGCACAGCGAGGCAACACACTCACTGATTGGTTCCGAGAAAGATTGGCACCCAATGCGTCCAACAAGACTGCGTTCCCATGCTTGCCAGAGGTGACACCTATGGCCAATCAGAACACAATACAGTCCAGCCAAACTGGTACTGAGACCATCATTTAGAGCAATTAACCCTAAAACCCAACTATAGTTTTAGAAACATTAAAAAAAAAATAGCGCGTGCTCTTCAGGAGCCTGGCGCTACATATCTATCTATCTTTCTTTCAAGGATGTTATCTCTCCTTCTTTACAATATCTATCTATCTATCTATATCCATTCCTCCATCTATCCATCTACCCCCTCGTACATCTATATCTATATCTATCTATCTATCTATATTTCACTTCCAATCCTGTAGACACTGGTAGTGTCTATCTAGCAATTTATCTATGTAATCTATCTATCTATTGATCTGTCCTCTCTATCACAATTTTTTTGCCATCTGTGCCCAATTGGGAAGATTGTCCTTCACCTCCTGCAGACACTACAGGAAATCAGCAGAAATCAATCTATCTATCTATCCATCTATCTATCCTATTTATAATCTATCTATTTGACATATTTCAGGAGCTGGGGGCTGGGGAGGTGTTTAGGTGGAATTATAGGACAAAGAAGTATCAAGAAGGGGTGCAAAAAGGTGACAATGCTTATTCGTAAAAGGCCAGCGCGCACAGTGGAGGTGGCAGGAAGAAAGTGGAAGCTCCATAGGTGGGAGTTTATAAAATGATATAGGAGAAAGTTTGAGAATTAAATATATTCTCAGACAGACTTGGAGTAATGTAAAGACATTTTGAAAAAATATCTATCTTTACAATATTTATCAATATTTGTTCATCCATCAATTTATTCTCCATCTATTTATCCCATCAATCTATCCATCCATATATTTCTATCTATCAATCTACATATCTACAGTATCTATCTATCTATCTATCTATCTTAAACACAAGGTTCTTAAAGCGTGAACACACAGGAAGCAATTTGTTCATCTCCTCGCCTTTCCATACTTATCACCCATAGATTCATAATATCACTTTAAGTCTCCCATAATTCCGTACATAACCAGCCTCTGTGCATTGTACTCCGTCATTTCACGCATATGGAAACCTGATCTAAACATCCATGACCATCCCGCCAACGGTTTGAGGTTAAAACGTGAACCATCCTTTGTGCCGTCCTCCCTGCGCCGTCCTGGAAGTCAGGATTAAACAAGCAATGCTATTTACGAGTGATTAATCTCCTTCTTCTATTTTCCTTTTGCTGATTTCATTTAGATTTGGGATTTCTCCAGGAGGAGAAAAAATGTGTATTTATAAGAGGTTCCAAATGGTCCTCTACCCTGCCTTCTATCCGTCTACCTTGTTGGCCAGACATTCCCTTCGTTGGAAAAGGATATAGTGAAAATTCCAGTCATATGTCTATTCGTTCTACTCGGTGAGAGCATGATTCCTCCGACTATTTGCATTGCATTAGTTGTCTCTAATGGTGGTCACTCAAAAAAAAAAATCCTGTATCCATATGGCAAGAATTTAACCACATACAGACCGGACCAATTGGCAGCCAAAGGACCAGGCCCCTTTTTGCGATTCGGCACTGCGTCGCTTTAACTGACAATTGCGCGGTCGTGCGACGTGGCTCCAAAACAAAATTGGCGTCCTTTTTTTCCCACAAATAGAGCTTTCTTTTGGTGGTATTTGATCGCCCCTGCAGTTTTTATTTTTTGCGCTATAAACAAAAATAGAGTGACAATTTTGAAAACAATGCAATATTTTTTGCTTTTTGCTATAATAAATATCCCCAAAAAATATATAAAAAAACATATTTTTTCCTCAGTTTAGGCCGATACGTATTCTTCTACATATTTTTGGTAAAAAAAAAATCGCAATTAGCGATTATTGATTGGTTTGCGCAAAAGTTATAGCGTTTACAAAATAGGGGATAGTTTTATAGCATTTTTTATTAATATTTTTCTTTTTACTAGTAATGGCGGCGATCAGCGATTTTTATTGTGACTGCAACATTATGGCGGACACATCGGACATTTTTGACACATTTTTGGGACCATTGTCATTTATACAGCAATCAATGCTATTTAAATGCATTGATTCCTGTATAAATGACAGTTGTAGTGAAAGAGTTAACCACTAGGGGGAGGGGAGGGGTTATGGGCTGTGACGTGTGTGTTTTTTTTTACATTAGGGGGCGGGGCTGACGTCTGACATCATTGATCGGCTTTCCCGATGACCGGGAACAGCCAATCAATAACAGGCAGAGTAGGAAGCGCGGGGAGAGGTTTGTTTACACATACCTCTCCCCGTTCTTCAGTTCCGTAACCCGATCGCGGGACACCAGCGGCGATCGGGTCCGCTGGTCCCGCGGCCGGGGTCACAGAGCTCCCGACCGGGTCGCGAGCTCGCCGCTGGCGGCGCGCGACCCACGGGCAGGCATTTAAAGGATCACGTACAGGTACGTGATTTTGCCTGCCCGTGTCATTTTGCCGCAGTATATCTGCGTTAGGCGGTCGGGAAGCGAATAAACAAACTTTAAACTTTTGCATGCTTCTGTTCTAGATATATTTTGTGGGTAAAATAAGTATTGAACACGTTACCAATTTTCTAGGTAAATATATTGGTAAAGGTGCCATTGACATGAATTTTTTTTTTGTCGGTAACAACCCATGCAATCCATACATACAAAGACACCAAAACAAATAAGTTCAGAAGTTAAGTTCTGTGTAATAAAATGGAATGACTCCGGGAAAAAGTATTGAACACGCCAACTGAAATGTATTTAATACTTGGTACAAAATCCTTTGTTGGTAATGGAAGCTCCAAGACGCCTCCTGTATGGAGAAACTAGTCGCATGCGTTGCTCAGGTGTGATTTTTGTCTTCTACACAGTCTTCAAATCTTGAAGGTTCCGTGGGCCTCTTCTGTGAACTCTGATCTTTAGTCCTTTCCAGAGATTTTCTATTGGATTCAAATCAGGAGCTTTATTTTCCTTCTTTGAAACCAACTGAGAGTTTCCTTGGCTTTGTGTTTGGGGTGATTGTCTCGCTGAAATGTCCGCCCTCGTTTCATCTTCATCATCCTGGTAGATGGCAGCACATTTTTATCAAGAAGGTCTTGGTACATTTTTCCATTCATCCTTCCATGATTTGAAGTTTGCCAGTACCGTATGCTGAAAAACAGCCCCGCCCACACCATGATGTTCCCACCTCCAAACCTCACTGTTGGTATGGGGGTGTTATTGGGGTGATGCCCGGTGCCATTTGACCACCAAGCATGGTGTGTGTTATGGCGTCCAAAGAGTTCAATTTTGGTCTCATCTGACCAGACTGTATTCTCCCAGTATTTCACAGGCTTGTCTTAAATGTTGTGCAGCAAACTTTAAATGAGCTTCAACATGCTTTTTCTTCAACAATGGAGTCTTGCGCTGTGAGTGGTCATACAGGCCATGGCGGGTGAGTGCATTACTTATTGTTTTCACTGAAACAATTGTACCTGCTAATTCCAGATCTTTCTGAAGCTTTCCACAAGCGGTCCTTGGCTCTTGGACAACTCTTCTGATAATTCTATTTATCTTGTGAGGAGCACCTGGTCGTGGCTGGTTTAGGTGAAATTATGTTCTTTCCACTTCCGGATTATGGCCCCAAAAGTGCTCACTGGAACATTCAGAAGGTTAGAAATCCTTTTGTAACCAATAACATCAGTATGTTTTGCAACAATAAGGTTGTGAAGGTCTTGAGAGGTCTTGGTAATGAGACACCTTTTTATAGGCCATCAGTTGAGACTGACCAGCTGATATTAATTTGCACTGACAAGGGGTAGGATTGCTTTCTAATTTACTGATAGATTTCAGCTGGTATACGAGAATTTGTGTGGTCTCTGTGATTGATTATGAAAATCAAAATAAGTAAGCTTGTACCATCATCCAGGAATCTTTTGAGACTGAACCAGCTTATATTAATTTGCCCTGACAAGGGGCAGGATTGCTTTCTAAAAAAAAAATTAATAAAATAGTTTTATTGATACAGAAATAATGATCAATTACAAATAAAAACATGACAAGAGTTCATATATGTTACCAGAACAGTTAACCCCGGATTGGGGGGAATCACAGTGGGACAATTCATCACAGAAAACAATTCGACTAGTTTCGCGGTCAATATCCGCTTCATCAGGAGAGTATCTGTGGATTGATTAACAAATGATCAAGGAACAATATACATGCCTGTAGGCATAAACAATAAAAACAAGACATTTAGACTAAGTAATTGGTGCATAAGGGGGAAAAAACGAGCAGAACTGCTTGCCCTTGCCCCGACAGGCCCTGATCGCATAACCGCCAAAAAGGGGGGTCTCCGGCGGCGACTCGGGGGAGCTACAGAACATGATGGACCAGATTCTAAAAAGGTAAATTAAAACAGTGGGTAGATGTGGTATGGATCTTCAGGGGTACACAAAAATGGACCAGTGAAAGGTGATGGATTTGTGAATGGTCAAGTGGAACAAGGTGAAACAAAAAGATTTCAGCTGGTGTCTTGGCTTTTCATGCCTTTTTGCACCACCCTTTCTTCACGTGTTCAAGACTTTTTCCCTGTGTTATTCAATTTTATTACACATAACTTAATTTCTGAACTTTTAGTTTCCTTGTATGTATGGATTGCATGGGTTGTTACCGATATGTGGTGAATATGTCATGTTGATAGCACCTTTAGAAATTTACCTAGAAAAATTGCGATGTGTTCAATACTTATTTTACCTGCTGTACATTGTTAACAAAATTGTCCACTGCTTACCTCTTTTTGTGATGGGATGGGAGGACCACTGATGTGATGTGGGACCTTTGATGTGATGGGGATCTCTGATGTCATAGGGACCTCTGATTTGATGATAGGGCATCTGATGTGATAGGGGGATCTCTGATGTGGTGGCGGGATCTCTAATGTGATGGGAGAACATTTGATGTGATGGGGGACCTCTAATGTAATGGGGTCCTCTGATGTCATGTGGGGATCTCTGGTGTAATGGGGGAACCTCTGATGTGATGGGAAAACATCTAATATGATGGGGGCCTTTGATGTGATGGTGGGACCTCTAATGTGATGGGGAACCTCTAATGTAATGGTAGGACCTCTGATGTGATGGGAAACCTCTGATGAGATGGGGGAACCTCTGATGTATTAAGTATACCCCTGATGTGATGGGGGGATCTCTAGTGTGATGGGGGACCCTGATGTGATAATGGCACTTCTTATGTGATGGTGGAACCTCTGATGTGATGGTGGACCTCTGATGTGATGGGGGGACCTATAAGGTTATGGGGCCTCTAAATTAATGGTGGGACCTCTGATGTGATGGTGGAACCTCTGATGTGATGGTGGAACCTCTGATGTGATGGGGGACCTATAATGTGATGGGGCCTCTAAATTAATGGTGGGACCTCTGATGTGATGGGAGGACCACTGATGAGATGGGGGTCCTCTGATGTGAAGGGGGACCTCTGATAAGATATGGGACCTTTGATGTGATAGGGATCTCTGATGTCCTAGAGACCTCTAATGTGATGATAGGACCTCTGAAGTGATGGGGATCTCTGATGTGATGGGTAACCTCTGACATGATGGGGGGATATCTGATTTCATGGGAGCCTCCGATGGTGGCACCTCTGATGTTATGGGGATCTATGATGTGATGGGGGAACCTCTGATGTCATGGGGAGACCTCTAATGTGATGGGGTCATTGATGTGATGGTGGGACCTCTAATGTGATGGGGAACCTCTGATATGATGGGAGGACCTATGATGTGATGGGGGATGCTGATGTGATGGGGAACCTCCGATGTGATGGGGAGACCTATGATGTGATGGAGGATGCTGATGTGATGGGGAATCTCTAATGTGATGGTGGGACCTCTAATGTGCATTGAACTCATTGTCATAACCACTACTGAAATCCCCATGGATCAAACTTCGCTCCTCTGATCAACCTTGAGTGTGAGCCCTCAAAATACAGGCCAGATTCATCATTATATTCTTCATAACACACAATCATTAGGCAAAGAAACTGTAGTCCTGCCCAGAAGCACTTAAAAAATCCTGCTGAATCTGTCTGCATCGGATTACATCAAACCTAGATTATTGATAAATCCGGCAGGCTTTATGAGTTTGGCAATACTGCAGTGTTTTCTAGACAGTCAAAATGATGCTCTTGTTGCCTTTCACAGTAAGAAATGTGGAATGTTATGGTTTATATATGACCGTGCAAGCATTGAAGATAGGATTATACACCTTGGGAGCCGAGGACTGCTTGCTAACAGTCTGCTGGAGGAGAGGAAATACACTAAGCCAGTGAGAAATCGGATTTACCGTTTTAAGGGTCAAAAAGTCCGCTCTGCCCTTCGAGGCATGCCGGTGTTTTATGTTTGATGGGACCTGATGGAGAAGATTCGGTGCGGAGGCTGATCTACTGTTATCTGGTTTTGTTGCTTTGAAGACCCTGAAAGTATATTTTTAAGTAAAAAGAATGAATATCCCCTTCCACTCACATTTCCCCTGCTGGATTGGAATTGATTGAGCACTTTCCTATTTCCTCAAAAGATGTTGTGTGTATGTACCAGAGAATCTGGCTTTCTTGTGTGATTCTATGTCTTTAAGAGGATAAATAGCAGCTTTTTTTTTATATTTGATTATTATTTAAATGTAATTATTTATTAACCTGTTTTTTGGTATAGGGTATATCCATGACCCTAAGGCTTAGATTTATACTTATGTCGGACAGGTGTAGAAAAGAAAATCAGTGTTTATATCACCCCCGAAACACCAACCTCCAAATGGCTGGAGGGGTGAGTTTACATTGCCACAGCTGGGATGCTTCACTTCACAGTGTGGCAATTTTAATTTGGCATGTCGAATTTGACAGGTTTTGACAGTGATAGGGTTTAAGTGTTGAGGGTTCAGTGTTGGAGGGTTACTTAGGGGTAAGTGTTGAAGGTTAGGTGTCTAAAGCTTGTTAGGGGGTAAGTGTTGGAGGTTAGGAATTTTTTTTTTTTTTTTAGGGCTTGCTTAGGGGCTAAGTGTTGGAGGTTATGTGTTTAGGACTTTCTTACGAGCTTAGTGATGGAGGTTAGGGATCTAGGGCTTATTTAGGGGCTAAGTGTTGGGAATTAGGTGCCTAGGGCTTGCATAGGGTCTAGTGTTGGGGGTTCGATGCCAAAGGCTTGCTTAGGGGCTAAGTGTTGGAGGTTAGGTGTCAAGGGCTTGTTTAGGTGCTAAGTGTTGGAAGTTAGGGATTTAGGGCTTACTTAGGACTAAGTGTTGGGGGTTAGATGTTTAGGGCTTGCTTAAAGTCTAAGTGTTGGCACCTAATTAGCACCTAATTGAAGGTTTACCTAAGGGCTAAGTGTTGGAGGTTAGGTGTCTAGGACTTGCATAGGGGGTAAGTGTTGGGAGTTAGATGTCTAGGACTGGCTTGGGGGTTTTCTTAGGGGCTAGGTGTTGGAGGTTAGGTGTCTAGGGTTTGCTTAGGGGCTAAGTGATGGAGGTTGGGGATTTAGGGCTTACTTTGGGACTTAGTGTTGGAGGTTAGGTGTCTAGGGCTTGCTTAGGGGCTAAGTGATAGAGGTTGGGGATTTAGGGCTTATTTTGGAACTAAGGTTTGGGGGTTAGATGTCTAGGGCTTGCTTAGGGTATGCGTGTTGGGGATTAGGTGTTGAAGGTTTACCTAAGGGCTATGCATTGAAGGTTATGTGTTTAGGGGATAAGTGTTGGAGGTTAGGTTTCTAGGGCTTGCTAAGGGGCTAAGTGATGGCCATTAGGAATATAGGGATTACTTAGGTGCTAAGTGTTGGGAGTTAGTCATCTAGGGCTTGTTTAGGGTCTAAGTGTTGGGAGTTAGGTGTCAAGGGTTTGCTTATGGCCTAAGTGTTGGATGTTTGGGATTTAGGGCTTAGGTCTAAGTGTTGGGGGTTAGATGTCTAGGGCTTGCTTACAGTCTAGGTGTTGGGGTTAGGTATTGAAGGCTTACCTAAGGCATACGTGTTGGAGGTTAGGTGTTTAGGGCTTGCTTAGGGGCTAAGTGATGGAGGTTGAAGATTTAGGGCTTACTTTGGGACTAAGTGTTGGGGGTTAGATGTCTAGGGCTTGCTTACAGTCTAAGTGTTGGGAGCTAGGTGTCTAGGACTTGCTTAAAATTTTCCCTAGGGGCTAGGTGTTGAAGGTTAGGTGTCTAGGGCTTGCTTAGGGGCTAAGTGATGGAGGTTGGAGATTTAGGGCTTACTTTGGGACTTAGTGTTGGAGGTTAGGTGTCTAGGGCTTGCTTAGGGGCTAAACTTTGGGAGTTACAGTATGTGTCTAGGACTTTCTTATGATTTTTCCTAGGGGCTAGGTGTTGAAGGTTAGCTGTCAAGGGCTTGCTTAGGGGCTAAGTGATGGAGGTTGGAGATTCGGGGCTTATTTTGGGATGAAGTGTTGGGGGCTATATGTCTAAGGCTTGCTTAGAGTCTAAGTTGGGGTTAGGTATTGAAGGCTTACCTAAGGGCTAATGCCACGTACACACGAGCGGACTTTGACGGACTAGGTCCGACGGTCTTTCCGACGGACTTTCGATGGAGTTTCGACAACTTTCCAAATGAACGGACTTGGCCACACACAATCACACTAAAGTCCAACGGATTCAAGCGTGATGGCGTACGACTGGACTAGAATAAGGAAGTTCGTAGCCAGTAGCCAATAGCTGCCCTAGCGTCGTTGTTTGACCGTCGGACTAGCACAGAGACGAGCGGATTTTTCGATAGAAACTGGGTCCAGCAGAGTTCCGGTGGGAACATTTGAAACATGTTCTATTTCTAAAGTCTGTCGGATTTTTCGACAGCAAAAGTCTGATGGAGCCCACACACGATCGAAGTGTCTGTCAGACCTTTGCTGTCGAAAAGTCCGGTCGTGTGTACGCGGCATAAGTGTTAGAGGTTAGGTTTTTAGGGTTTGCTTAGGGGCTAAGTGATGGAGGTTGGAGATTCAGGGCTTACTTAGGTGCTAAGTGTTGGGGTTAGTAATCTAGAGCTTGCTTAGGATCTAAGTGTTGGGGGTTTGGTGTCAAAGGGTTACTTACGAGCTAAGGTTAGGTGTCTAGGGCTTACTTAGGGGATTAGTGATGGAGGTTAGCAGAATGGTTAGGCGTCAAGGTCTCATTTAGCATAGCAAGGGTTTACTTAGGAGTTAGGTGTTGGGAAGTCTGAGTGTCAAGGTCTCATTTAGAGGTTGTGTTTTAGAGGGTTATTTTCAAAGGCTTAATTGTTGGGGTAAGGCATTAGTGTTTAATAAATGTATAAATATAGGCACTATTATAAATTATGAAATGCTGTAATGAAATCATCCCTCTGTCTCCTGATTAACATTAAGATCTGTTTTTAACAAACTCCATGTTTGTTTAACAACTGTCGCGTGCAATTAGGAAGGCAGATAACCCGTGTACAATCGTGACTATGTCCTCACGTCGACTGGCAACAAGAGCTCTCACTCTTAAAACATGGCACGAGCCACCGATCCAAAGTGCTTGTTACACTTCCAGCCAAGAAGTGAAGGAATTTGCTGGTCGCGATTCAGCTGGAAGAGACATTCTGAAAGAACACCTTGTTTTCTCTGCATCTAACTCAACAAAAAATTTTTAAAAAAATACCGGCGTGCGGTTTAGGTGAGCCGGGCCAAGTACCAGTTTACATCAACATCGTAGCGCTGGGGGTCACAAACAGGGCAAACAGCGATGTTCCATCATTTAGCAAGGAGAAAAAGCAACATTGGAAGGGAGCGCCTCTTGCTTATGAAGAAAAAAAAAAAAAAGAAGGAAAGACCTGATCTTAAAGCCTGTGCCAATTTCAATATTGACTTTTTTTTTTTTTTTTTTTTCGCTTAACAATTACATGTATTGAAAAGCTTAGTCAAAAGCATTCAGTTTTTTGCTAAATTCAATTAAAATGTAAATTCGGGTCCGCCGTGCGCAACCCAACGCAAAACTTTAATGTGTTATTATTCAATAAGAAAAATAGCATGCCTTCGAATTCGGGTTATGATAAACACGCGGCTTCTTAATTAAAATCAACATTGTCGCGAACGGCGTTTGGCCTGGTTGCTTTTATTATGGTAGTGAAGCTTAAATGGTAATCGTTACGGGGCAGCGCCGGATAAATGATTGCGAAAAAGAATTAGCAGATCAAAATTTAAATGCGTCATGCGTTCCATGGGTGAAGAAGCCCGGCTTAAAGAAACCGTGAGATTGTAAAAAAATTACAGGCAAAAGCACAGGAGAGTCAAGTATTTTAAATGATTATTTGTAACATTTCTTCTTTCCAATAACAATTTTTATACTCATGTGGAATGCACACTTACCAGGACTCTCAGATCCATAGCGCCAATCAAAACTGGCCTCCCTTGGACATGGACAACCCGGGTGCCGGCCACAGCAGTCCATCTCCATTCTCCATTGAGAACATAAGAAAAATGTCAGCCACACTCCACTTAGTTCTTCTTGCCGTAATTTTTAATAATCAATAAATTGACTGCATACAACTACACAATATTGTCAAAAGGCCTGGCTCTACTGATTACCGGAAATCCACAAGAACTAAAATTTGCTTAACCTAACAACCTACACAATATTACCAAAATACTGGGACACCTGCCTTCACACGCACATGAACTTTAATGACAACCCAGTCTTATGCCCCGTACACACGGTCGGAAAATCCGACCACAAAATCCATCAGATTTTTTCCGATGGATTTTGTCCGACACTGGTGTTGCATACACACGGTCGGACAAAGTTGTCGGAAAATCCGATCATTCTGAACGTGGTGACGTTCGTTGCGTACGACGGGACTACGTAGAGGCTAGTAGCCAATAGCTTTGGTCTTGTAATGTGATCTGAGCATGCATGGCACTTTGTCCGTCGGAATTCGCTACACACGATCGGAAAAAGTCCGATAGGACTTTGTTGTCGGAAAATCTGAGAGCAGGAGATAAAACTTTGTCCGTCGGAAAATCCGATGGAAAATGTCCGATGGAGCCTACACACGGTCGGAATTTCCGACAACATTGTCCGATAGGACATTTTCCGTCGGAAAATCCGACCGTGTGTATGGGGCTTTAGTCTGTAGGGTTCAGTATGGAGTTGGCCCACCCTTTGCAGCTATAACAGCTTCAACTCTTCTGGGAAGGCCGTCCACAAGGTTTAGGAGTGTGTCTATGGGAATGTTTGACCATTCTTCCAGAAGTGCATTTGTGAGGTCAGGCACTGATGTTCAACTCAATATTGAATACAGATCCTCAGAGAGTTCTTTGCCATGAGGTGCCATGTTGAACTTCCAGTGACCAGTATGAGAGAATATTCAAAAATTTGTAAATTCGTAAGTTAGAAAAATCTGAAATTCGAAAATTCAAAAACACGAAAATTCAAAAATCTGAAATAATAACTAACTATTAAATTATAAGTATTGGAATTTCCTTTGAAATTTGTCTGTTAGTGAACGTGACGAATACGAATTCATCCGGCGTTACGAATTATCCGAAATAACGAATGCCATATCTAAACGAATGGAAAGTAACGAATTAAGAATAATAAATAACAATAATAACAATACCAAAAAAAGTTTTCATTATTTATTATTAATTCTTTCCGTTCCATTTTTTTAGACGCAGCATTCTTTATTTTGGATAATTTGTAACTTCGGATAAATTCGTATTCGTTACGTTCACTAATAGCCAAATTTGAAAGGAAATTCCAAAACCTACAATTTAATAGTTACCGTATTTATCGGCGTATAACACGCACCCTTTTCCCCCTTAAAATCGGGGAAAAGTCGTGGGTGCGTGTTATACGCCGATCCCCACTGTCTGTGACCCAAAAAAAAAGCGAACACCGCCGAAAAAGAAAGAGCACCGCCGAAAAAGACTGAGCGCCGACGAAAAAGACTGAGCGCCGACGAAAAAGACAGAGCGCCGACGAAAAAGACAGAGCGCCGACGAAAAAGACTGAGCGCAGACGAAAAAGACTGAGCCAACTGCTCGGCTCCGCTCGCAGTCCCACCTCCCTGCTGTTTCTGCAGCGAGCGCTGCCGAAAAAGACCGAGCCGACTGTACTGTGTACTCGGCTCGGCTCCGCTCGCAGTCCCACCCAGCAGGGAGGCGGGACTGCCAGCGGAGCCGAGCAGTCGGCTCGTTCTTTTTCATTCGCGCTCGGTCTTTTTCGGCGGCGCTCTGTATTTTTCAGCCACGCTCGCTCGGTCTGTCTCGGCGGCGGGAAATTTAAACGTGGGCAAGGCTGCAAATGACACTGGCAAGCTGCAAATTACACTGGGAAAGCTGCAAATAGACGCTGGGCAAGCTGCAAATGATGGACAAGGCTGCAGATGCACACGGATAAGGCTGCATTGATGGGCATTTAAATGTAAGTTTTTTTTCCTTAAACTTCCCTCCTAAAACGTTTTTTTCCTTAAAATGCCCTCCTAAACTTGGGGTGCGTGTTATACGCCGGTGCGCGTTATACGCCGATAAATACGGTAGTTATTATCAGTTAGTTATTCTTTCTTATTTTCGGATTTTCTTTCTTATTTTCGGATTTTTCAAATTTACGAATTGCGATCATAACGAATGACCCGAAAAACAAAACAAAACAAACGAAAACGTCCAAATTTTTTGGCAGTGCACATGTCTAGTGCAGATCTCATATGACAATTCACAAATTCATGCAAAGTTCACCCTGATCTTCAAAATAGCGCTTGTGATTTTCTATAAAAAATGACAGCGGTCAAAAAAGAATATAAATAGCATCCTGGTGATGAAAAGACACCCCAAATCCATGCTAACAAGTAAGCTCACACCACACTTACCAGAAAAATTTGATCCCTTTTCTCAAAGAAGGTCAAACACGCTCAAGTTAAGTGTATCCCCGGATGGAAGCTGTATTTATTCCTCCCTCAATGTCCTGGGTATTTTAATACATCAAAACGGCATTCCTATATCCCCGCAAGGTGTGGAGACAAAAGAATTTTCTCATAGTGTAGTAGTTTAAAAGTTTTATTCCAAAATGTTTAAAAACACACTTACATTGTAGCAGCAACGTCTTTCGGGAAGGTCCCGTCCTACGCGTTTCATTAGCAAATGTCTGATGTCATCAAGGGTCACTGTATTAGTGTCACTGCCGGTTGGCAGCATCACAAACTCCGGCACTGAAATCTCTGCAGTGGGGTTTGTAAATCTCCTGAACTTGCTGCTGGGAAAATATACCAAGTGAAAACAGTTTGCTCGTTCCGGACATGGCGGCCATTGGTCCCGCTAAAGGGACTCTATGGTCCGCAACAATGCTTCATTTTTTATATATACACCAGCCACCTGGTGGCTGGTGCTCAACATTTTTCGGAGGGCGCAAACAAACTGAAAAATACCATCAATTGCAGCCACTGTGCCCATCAATTGCTGCCACCTTGCCCATCAATTGCAGCCACTGTGCCCATAAATAGCAGCCACTGTGCCCATCAATAGAAGCCACTGTGCCCATCAAATGCAGCCACTGTGCCCATCAGGTGCAGCCACTGTGCCCATGAAATGCAGCCACTGTGCCATCAATTGCAGCCACATTGCCCATCAAATGCAGGCACTGTGTCATCAATTGCAGAAACTGTGCCCATCAATTGCAGCCACTGTGCCCATAAAAATCAGCCACTGTGCCCATCAAAATGCAGCCACTGTGCCCATCAAATGCCGCCACAGTGCCTATTATTTGCAGCCACTGTGCCCATCAATTGCAGCCACTGTGCCCATCAAATGCTGCCACTGTGCCCATCAAATGCTGCCACTGTGCCCATCATATGCAGCCACTGTGCCCATTAAATGCAGCCACTGTGCCCATTATATGCAGCCACTGTACCCATCATATGCTGCCACTGTGCCCATCATATGAAGCCACTGTGCCCATTACAGTGGTGTGAAAAAGTGTTTGCCCCCTTCCTCATTTCCTGTTCCTTTGCATGTTTGTCACACTTAAGTGTTTCTGAACATCAAACCAATTTAAACAATGTCAAGGACAACACAAGTAAACACAAAATGCAATTTGTAAATGAAGGTGTTTATTATTAAAGGTGAAAAAAATCCAAACCATCATGGCCCCCTAAACCTAATAACTGGTTGGGCCACCCTGCAGCAACAACTGCAACCAAGCATTTGCGATAACGTGCAATGAGGCTTTTACAGCGTCCTGGAGGATTTTGGCCCACTCATCTTTGCAGAATTGTCCTAATTCAGTTACATTAGAGGGTTTTCGAGCATGAACGGCCTTTTTAAGGTCATACCCAACATCTCAATAGGATTCAGGTCAGGACTTTGGCTAGGCCACTCCAAAGTCATTTTGTTTTTCTTCAGCCATTCGGTGGTGGACTTGCTGGTGTGTTTAGGATCATGTCCTGCTGCAGAACCCCAGTTCGTTTCGGCTTGAGTACACGAACAGATGGTCGGACATTCTCCTTCAGGATCTCTTGGTAGACAGCAGAATTCATAGTTCCTTTTATCACCAAGTCTTCCAGGTCCTGAAGCAGCAAAACAGCCCCAGACCATCACACTACCACCACCATATTTTACTGTTGGTATAATGTTCTTTTTCTGAAATGCAGTGTTCCTTCTACGCCACTTTTGTCTCATCGGTCCACAGAATGTTGTCCCAAAAGTCTTGGGGATCAAGATGTGTTGTGGAGAAATTGAGACGAGCTTTGAGGTTCTTTTTGCTCAGCAGTGGTTTTCTCCTTGGAACTCTGCCATGCCCAGTCTTTTCCTGATGGTGGAGGCATGAACGCTGACCTTAACTGAGGCAAGTGAGGCCTGGAGTTCCTTGGACGTTGTTGTGGGGTCTTTTGTGACCTTTGGATGAGTCGTCGCTGCGCTCTTGGGGTAATATAGGGCGGCCGGCCACTCCTGGGAAGGTTCACCACTGTTCCATGTCTTCGCCATGTGTAGATAATGGCTCTCACTGTGGTTCGCTGGATTCCCAAAGCTGGAAATGGCTTTATAACCCTTTCCAGACTGATAGATCTCAATTACTTTCTTTATCAATTGTTCCTGAATTTCTTTGGTTCGGCATGATGTGTAGCTTTTAAGTTTCTTCTGGTGGACCTTACTGTGTCAAACACTTTTTCACACCAAAATTGTATTCCGAAATTGGTTAGTATTTATTTCGTTTTTCGTTAAAAATGCATTCGTCCAAAAATTCAAATGAATTAAGGTTGAATCTGTCATTGAAGGCTTATGGTGTCTGTCGAATGTTCAAAGAAGATTCTACGGAGCAGCTAAACTGTAGGACTCTGTATAGTTCAGCTGCTCCGTCAAATCTTCTTAGAACTTTCGACAGACAACATAAGCCAAAGATTCGACGTTTGTATGTTTTTCGATGCTTTGTCGAATCTTTGTCGTTCATGTTGAATGTATTTAGTTCAAACAGAAAATGGACTGGTGATAGTGATCACTGATCAGACAGGTAACAAGATAGGGTATATATTGTATATACTCGAGTATAAGCCAAGTTTTTCAGCACATTTTTTTGTGCTGAAAGTGCCCCCCCTCGGCTTATACTGGAGTCAAGCACTTTTCTGCAGCAGAGAATTACATTTTCCGACCCGACTTTGGGGCCACTGGGGTTCCTAGCACCAAGTGGCCCGAGATGCGGGGCCCCAAAGTCGGTTCGGAAAATGTCATTGTCTGCGGCAGAAAAGTGCTTGACATTTTCCGACCCGACTTTGGGGCCCCGTATCTCCAAATTTGCTGTGCAAACCCAGTTGAACTAGAACTACAACATATGCAAATTCAGGGTTCCTAGCCCCAAGTGGCCCCAAGATACAGGGCCCCAAATCGGTCAACTGTGTCCATCTGCAGCAATGTCATTTCGGGACCCTTTGGGTCCAGAGACCCCAAATTTTGGCTGCAGCTAGGGGGGCATCTAGGAGCCCTTAACTACCGAGTTTGACGTTCGGGAGACCTATTGCTGCAAATGGACACAGTGAGGCTGCAAATGGGCACAGTGAGGCATGCAAATGGGCATCGTTGACCCTCTTTTCCACTTACAGTAGCTGCGCATTTCTCACCCTAGGCTTATACTCGAGTCAATAAGTTTTCCCATTATTTTGTGGTATATTCGGGTCGGCTTATACTCGAGTATATACAGTAATCTATATAGAATCTCAATCTATAATATAGAATCTATAATAATAAATCCCCCCCCACAACACGGGCAGCTTCTGAGGCTATCACAACACTAGCAACACTATATCACTATCAAGTTCACAACACAACACAATAGCAGCAGATTATTATGAAAAAGTTAGGTTGAACTGTAGCTTGCTTCACTATTGTTCTGCTGCTGTGCTTATGCTTAATTGCTAAATAATTCAGGTTCTCTGACAAACGGACCAGCTAAGATTGACTGTCTTCTGAAATGATTGTGTGTGTGTCTCTCTCTGCTAGCAATCGTAAGTGAAAGTAAGTTTGCTGTACGAGTGTACTTAGTTCTGGCTATTTTACTGCTCCTCCTCTTTGGTTACAATCAGCCAATAACATTCATCATCATCATTTTTTATTTTACTTTCCCCACCCAATTCCAGCAGCGATCTTTTCTCTCCACGTCAAATCTTCTCTCTATGTCGAATCTTTTCTCTCTACATCAAATCTTTTCACTCTACATCCAATCTTTTCTCTCTACGTCCAATCTGTTCTCTCTACGTCCAATCTTTTCTCTCTACGTCGAATCTTCTCTCTACGTCAAATCTTTCCTCTCTACGTCGAATCTTTCCTCTCTACGTCGTATCTTTTCTCTCTACGTCAAATCTTTTCTCTCTACGTTGAATCTTCTCTCTACGTCGAATCTTTTCTCTCTACGTCAAATCTTTTCTCTCTACCTCAAATCTTTTCTCTCTATGTCGAATCTTTCTCTCTACGTCAAATCTTCTCTCTACGTCGAATCTTCTCTCTATGTCAAATCTTTCCTCTCTACATCGTATCTTTTCTCTCTATGTCGAAACTTCTCTCTACGTCAAATCTTTCCTCTCTGCATCGTATCTTATCTCTCTACATAAAATCTTCTCTCTACGTCAAATCTTCTCTCTACGTCAAATCTTTCCTCTCTACGTCGTATTTTTTCTCTCTACGTCAAATCTTTTCTCTCTACGTCAAATCTTTTCTCTCTACGTCGAATCTTCTCTCTACGTCGAATCTCTTCTCTCTACGTCGAATCTCTTCTCTCTACCTCGAATCTTCTCTCTATGTCGAATCTTTCTCTCTACGTCAAATCTTCTCTCTACGTCGAATCTTCTCTCTACGTCAAATCTTTTCTCTCTACATCGTATCTTTTCTCTCTACGTCGAAACTTCTCTCTACGTCAAATCTTTCCTCTCTGCATCGTATCTTATCTCTCTACATAAAATCTTCTCTCTACGTCAAATCTTCTCTCTACGTCAAATCTTTCCTCTCTACGTCGTATTTTTTCTCTCTACGTCGAATCTTTTCTCTCTACGTCGAATCTTTTCTCTCTACCTCGAATCTTCTCTCTCTACGTCGAATCTTCTCTCTCTACGTCAAATCTTTTCTCTCTACGTCGAATCTTCTCTCTACGTCAAATCTTTTCTCTCTACGTCAAATCTTTTCTCTCTACGTCGAATCTTTTCACTCTACGTCGAATCTTTTCTCTCTACGTCGTATCTTTTCTCTCTACGTCCAATCTTTTCTCTCTACGTCCAATCTTTTCTCTCTACGTCCAATCTTTTCTCTCTACGTCCAATCTTTTATCTCTACGTAAAATCTTTTCTCTCTACGTCAAATCTGTTATCTCTACGTCGAATCTTTTCTCTCGACGTTGAATCTCTTCTCTCTACGTCGAATCTCTTCTCTCGACGTCGAATCTCTTCTCTCTACGTCGAAACTTCTCTCTACGTCAAATCTTCTCTCTACGTCAAATCTTTTCTCTCTACGTCAAATCTTTTCTCTCTGCATCAAAACTTTTTTCTCTACGTCAAATCTTCTCTCTACGTCAAATCTTTTCTCTGTACGTCAAATCTTCTCTCTATGTCAAATCTTTCCTCTCTACGTCGTATTTTTTTCTCTGCATCAAATCTTTTCTCTCTACGTCGAATCTTTTTCTCTACGTCAAATCTTTTCTCTCTAGTGCGTAATTTGATTTTATTCTCTTTAATGTATTCTCTATATAATTTAATAATTTTTAAATTATTATTTCGTATTCTCTGTACTATTCTAATTCGGAAATTCGGATACATCCGAATTTTCAAAAAAATGAAAATCCGTCCGAATTTTCATTTTAATAAACAACACGTTATTTTATACTGTCATCTAGCTCCTCCCACTTCATCTCCCGCCTGTAGATAAATGACTACAAAAATGCGCCCTGATCCCGCTGAAACGCTTTGCGTTTTCCCAAAAGCGACGGGAGAGCCCGGCGTACATAATTTCCATGTCATGTCTTTTCCGTTTCCGCCCGGTAACATTGTACTTTTCAGGTTACGATTATTTAACTGCGTCTGGAATCAAATAAATGAGAGTTCAATGAGTACCGTCATAACATATCACCCCGAATGGGTTCCATATGTGGCGGCCATAAAACAGCCCGACTTTATCTGTGTTAGTTTTGCTGCGTTCTCCTAAGCAATATACATGTCAGCGTTTGCATTGCTTGTTTTTTTCAGAAGCCACATATGTAGACATGAAAAATAAGACTTCATAATTTATTTTTCTATAAAGCGAGGAGGAATTCCCACGCTGCGTTCGGCTTCCAATTGGCAGAATCACAAACTCCGGCACTGAAATCTCTGTAGTGGGGTTTGTAAATCTCCTGAACCTGCTGCTGGGAAAAATGTACAAAGTGAAAACAGTCCGCTCGTTCCGGACATGGCGGCCATTGGTCCCATTAAAGGGACTCTATGGTCAGCAACAATGTTTCTTTTTTTTTTTATACACACTATATCGTCAAAAGTATTGGTACACCTGCCTTTACACGCACATGAACTTTAATGGCATCCCAGTCTTAGTCCGTAGGGTTCAATATTGAGTTGGCCCCCCTTTGCAGCTATAACAGCTTCAACTCTTCTGGGAAGGCCGTCCACAAGGTTTAGGAGTGTCTATGGGAATGTTTGACCATTCTTCCAGAAGCGCATTTGTGAGGTCAGGCACTGATGTTGGACGAGAATGCCTGGCTTGCAGTCTCCGCTCTAATTCATCCCAAAGGTGTTCTATTGGGTTGAGGTCAGGACAGTCAAGTTCCTCCACCCCAAACTTGCTCCTCCATGTCTTTATGGACCTTGCTTTGTGCACTGGTCCAAATCATTTGGTGGAGGGGGAATTATGTTGTGGGGGGTTGTTTTTCAGGGGTTGGGCTTGGCTCCTTGGTTCCAGTGAAGGGAACTCTTAAGGCCTCAGCATACCAAGATATTTTGTACAATTTCATGCTCCCAACTTTGTGGGAACAGTTTGGGGATGACCCCTTCCTGTTCCAACATGACTGCCCCCAGTGCACAAAGCAAGGTCCATAAAGACTTGGATGAGCGAGTTTGGGGTGGAGGAACTTGACTGGCCTGCACAGAGCCCCCCGACCTCAACCCGATAGAACACCTTTGGGATGAATTAGAGCGCAGACTGTGAGCCAGGCCTTCTCATTCAACATCAGTGCCTGACCTCACAAAATGTGCTTCTGGAAGAATGATCAAACATTCCCATAGACCAGTGATGGCGAACTTTGGAATCCCAGATGTTTCGGAAATACATTTCCCATGATGCTCAACTACACTGCAGAGTGCATGAGCATCATGGGAAATGTAGTTCCAAAACATCTGGGGTGCCAAGGTTCCCTGTCACTGCCCTAGACACACTCCTAAACCTTGTGGACAGCCTTCCCAGAAGAGTTGAAGCTGTTATAGCTGCAAAGGGTGGGCCAACTCAATATTGAACCCTACGGACTAAGACTGGGATGCCATTAAAGTTCATGTGCGTGTAAAGGCAGGTGCCCCAATACTTTTGACAATGTAGTGTACATTGACCCCCGTAGTAGTCAAGACGGTGCTGGATATGGAGTCCTTCTTGTTTTATTGGACAGGAAATACGTCATAACCATGTAGTTCCACTAGGGTGAACTCATCGCCCCAGGTCACCTCGGGTGAGTGTTGTCACCCCAGGACACCTCAGGTGAGTGTTTTCACCCCAGGACACCTCAGGCGAGCGTTGTCACCCCAGGTCACCTCAGGCGAGCGTTGTCACCCCAGGACACCTCAGGTGAGCGTTGTCACCTCAGGTGAGCGTTGTCACCCCAGGACACCTCAGGTGAGCGTTGTCACCCCAGGACACCTCAGGTGAGCGTGGTCACCCCAGGACACCTCAGGTGAGTGTGGTCACTCTAGGACACCTCAGGTGAGCGTTGTCACCCCAGGACACCTCAGGTGAATGTTGTCACCCCAGGACACCTCAGGTGAATGTTGTCACCCCAGGACACCTCAGGTGAGCGTTGTCACCCCAGGACACCTCAGGTGAGTGTTGTCACCCCAGGACACCTCAGGTGAGTGTTGTCACCCCAGGTCACCTCAGGTGAGCTTGTCACCCCAGGACACCTCAGGTGAGCGTTGTCACCCCAGGACACCTCAGGTGAGCGTTGTCACCCCAGGACACCTCAGGTGAGAGTTGTCACCCCAGGACACCTCAGGTGAGTCTGGTCACCCCAGGACACCTCAGGTGAGTGTGGTCACCCCAGGACACCTCAGGTGAGTGTGGTCACCCCAGGACACCTCAGGTGAGTGTGGTCACCCCAGGACACCTCAGGTGAGTGTTGTCACCTCAGGACACCTCAGGTGAGTGTTGTCACCTCAGGTGAGTGTTGTCACCCCAGGACACCTCAGGTGAGTGTTGTCACCCCAGGTCACCTCAGGTGAGCGTTGTCACCCCAGGACACCTCAGGTGAGTGTTGTCACCCCAGGTCACCTCAGGTGAGCGTTGTCACCCCAGGACACCTCAGGTGAGCGTTGTCACCCCAGGACACCTCAGGTGAGCGTTGTCACCCCAGGACACCTCAGGTGAGCGTTGTCACCCCAGGACACCTCAGGTGAGTGTGGTCACCCCAGGACACCTCAGGTGAGTGTTGTCACCTCAGGTGAGCGTTGTCACCCCAGGACACCTCAGGTGAGCGTTGTCACCCCAGGACACCTCAGGTGAGCGTTGTCACCCCAGGACACCTCAGGCGAGCGTTGTCACCCCAGGACACCTCAGGTGAGCGTTGTCATTCCAGGACACAAAGGGTGCTACTTCCAAGATCGTCAGGTAAGTAAAAAGACCTAAAAAAAAAGAAAAGAAAAAGAAAACGAATGCAGTCGCCACATCTAAGAACTGATGAGCTGCATATATTAGGATTATTGTTCTTGGGTTTAGATACACTTTAAATATGGAGACTAAGGGGTCTATTTATAAAGCATTCGTTGGACGAACGTCACACTAGTATTCGGGCAGGCTGGACACATTTTCTCCATATTTTCTGTAATTGACTGATTAATTCCTATGAGCAAACATGCAGTATATTCTCTTATTCTCTTATTCAGGTATTTGCGAAAATTGTAAGGCATTTTGGCCACTAGATGGAGCTGATGATAATAGGAATTAATCAACTGCAGACTAATTATGGCCACTAGATGGAGTGGAGGATCATAAGAAATATTATTCTCTATGATCCTCAGGTCCGCCTAGTGGCCATAATGTGGTATTTTCCCGAACAACTGTTTTTTTTTTTTTTATTGGATGAATAACATTTGACTTGTAGAGGAAATAGAAGGAGAACATTCTGTTTTGCCTCAGTTTCCAACTTTTTTTTTAGCAATACTCCCCATTTTTGGTGGATATTTTTTTTTTTTATTTGCCGACATGTTTGCTTTAAATGAACTTGTGGCAAGTGGCTAATCTGAAGCAACCATCTCTATAAATACAACCTAATGTATTCGTTTTACCTGGTGTGGGAATAGGAAAGTCATCTAGGCACATACAACCTCCATGTAGCATTAGTCCTGTGTTTTGTTACAGGATATTTAAAACTCCATACAGGATAGGAAAACACAACCCAGCTGTGCAATTAAACCGCGGCGATTATTGCCCCGCGCTCCTCGAGCAGCGATCCCGCCGTTAGGAACCCCCCAAAAAAAAAAGAAAAACGATAGGACTACCGCTGGACGAGCCACGCATGTGGAAAGAGGAAAATTTAATGGCGAGTTTATAGCAGGTAAATCAGGGGTAATGTTCATTTCATTTCATCGATTTAACCGCTCTGGTTTTATACGTTCGCCAATTATTCCCGGCGTGATTTAAACCGCCACCAATTAAACCACAGAACATTTTTTTTTTCCTTTTAAAAACTAGTTAAAGGAGATGTAATCCCCATCACTAAAATCTCATAGAGGATTCAACATTTTATTGTAATTTCAAGTCATTTTCTATATCTGTAAACCTGCAAAAAAAATCCCTGGTGATCCCGCCTTATTCGGGTGCTTCCTGTTACAGGGTGACAACGCTCTCCCCTGTCTTCCAATTGCTCATCTGTGTTGTCACTAACAGGGAACCCACTTTGATTAATAACATGCAGTCATTGTTGGAGTACGTTCTCCTTCCTGACTTCTTCAGGAACTTCCTGTTATAGGGTGACAACGCTCCAACCCTGCTCCCCAATTATTCTCCTGTGTTGTCACCCTGTCATATGCACTTCTAATTCAGGTAGCAAGCTCTTGTGCTGAAGCAGCTTTCACAGAGATGGACCACTGTTGTCACCATCAGGAAACCCACTTTGATAAATACTGTACCATTGTCTGAGTACTTTCCCCCTACTGACTTCTTCAGGAACTTCCTTTTACAGGGTGACAGCACTCTCCCCTGTCTTCCAATTGCTCTACTGTGTTGTCACCAACAGGAAAATCACTTTGATTAAAAATATGGAGTCATTGTTGGCGTACGTTCTCCTTCCTGACTTCTTCAGGAACTTCCTGTTATAGGGTGACAGCGCTCCATCCCTGTTTCCTATTTTTTCTCCTGTATTGTGACCCTGTCAAATGCACTCCTGATATAGGCAGCAGGCTCTTGTGCTGAAGCACCTTACACAGGGATGGACCACTGTTGTCACCATCAGGAGACCCACTTTGATTAATACTATGCAGTCATTGTCAGAGAACGTTCTTCCTTACTTCATCAGGAACTTCCTGTTATAGTGTGACAACGCTCCATCCCTGCTTCCCAATTATTCTCCTGTGTTGTCACCCTGTCATATGCACTAATTCGGGTGGCAAGCTCTTGTGCTGAAGCAGCTTTCACAGAGATGGACCACCGGAAACCCACTTTGATAAATACTGTACCATGGAGTCATTGTCTGAGTACTTTCTCCCTCCTCACTTCTTTAGGAACTTCCTGTTATAGGGTGACAACATTCTCCCCTGTTTTCCAACTGTTCTCCTGCTTTGTCACCATCAGGAAACCATGAAACCCGCTTTGATTAATACCTTGCAGTCATTGTTGGTGTACGTGCTCCATCCTGACTTCTTCAGGAACTTCCTGTTATAGTGTGACAACGCTCCATCCCTGCTTCCCAATTATTCTTCTGTGTTGTCATTCTGTCATATGCTCTCCCAATGTAGGCTGCAGGCTTTTGCGCTGAAACAGCTTACACAGGGATGGACCACTGCTGTCACCATCAGGAAAACCACATTGATTAACACCATGTAGTCATTGTTAAAGCATGTTCTCCTTCCTGACTTCTTCAGGAGATTCCTGGTAATGGGTGATAACGTTCTGTCCCTGTAGTCCAACTAATCTCCTGTGTTGTCACATCAGGAAACCCATTTGATTAATACCATGGCGTCATTGTCGGAGTACTTTCTCCCTCCTGACTTCTTAAGGAACTTCCTGTTATAGGGTGATAGCACTCTCCCCTGTTTCCTTTTTTTTCTCCTGTGTTGTCATTCTGTCACAACACTGTCCCGTCTTCCAACTGTTTTCCTGCATTGTCACCATCAGGAAACCCACTTTGATTAATAATATGGAGTTATTGTTGGAGTATGTTCTCCATCCTGACTTCTTCAGGAACTTCCTGTTATAGGGTGACAGCGCTCCATCCCTGTTTCCTTTTTTTTCTCCTGTGTTGTCATTCTGTCACATGGTTTCCCAATGTAGACTGCAGGCTCTTGTGCTGAAGCAGCTTGCACAGGCATGGATGGACCACTGCTGTCACCATCAGGAGACCCACTTTGATTAATACCATGTAGTCATTGTTAGAGCATGTTTTCCTTCCTGACTTCGTCAGGAGATTCCTGGTAATGGGTGACAATGCTCTTTCCCGGTCCTCCAACTAATCTCCTGTGTTGTCACATCAGGAAACCCACTTTGATTAATAATATGGAGCCATTGTTGGAGTACGTTCTCCATCCTGACTTCTTCAGGAACTTCCTGTTATAGGGTGACAGCGCTCCATCCCTGTTTCCTATTTTTTCTCCTGCGTTGGCACCCTGTCACATGTACTCCAGATGTAGGCTGCAGGCTCTTGTGCTGAAGCACCTTACACAGGAATGGACCACTGTTGTCACCATAAGGAGACTCACTTTGAATAATACTATGCAGTCATTGTCGGAGAACGTTCTTCCTTACTTCATCAGGAACTTCCTGTTATAAGGTGACATCGCTAGTTCTTTGTCTTCCAATTCTTCTTCAGCATTGTCACCATCAGGAATTTCACTTTGATTAATACCATGTAGTCATTGTTGGAGTACATTCTCCTTCCTGACTTCTTCAGGTGCTTCCTGTTATAGAGTGACAACACTCCATCCCTGTTTCCCATTTGTTCTCCTGTTTTGTCAGCCTGTCACAGACACTCCCAATGCAGGCTGCAGGTTCTTGTGCTTAGGCAGCTTACACAGACATGGACCACTGTTGTCACCATCAGGAAGCCCACTTTGTTTAATACCATGCAGTCATTGTTGGAGTACGTTCGCCTTCCTGACTTCTTCAGGCATCTCCCGGTTAAGGGGGACAACACTCTCCCCTGTCTTTCAACTTTTGTCCTGCGTTGTCACCTTCAGGAAACCCACTTTGACTAATACCATGTAGTCATTGTTGCAGGGGCGTACCTAGAGCATTTGGCACCTGGGGCGGATCCTAAATCTGGCAAACACCCCGCCCCCCATGGATCCTGTATATGGAACCACCCGCGTATCCTATATCAGCCCCCCCCCCCTACGGATCCTATATCTGGCAACCCCCCCGTGGATTCTATTTCTCGCACCCCCGCTGATCCCATATCTGGCAACCCCCCCGGTGGATCCTATATCTGGCACCTCCGCCCCCCGCAGATCCTTTATCTGGCACCCCCGCGGATCCTATATCTGGCTCTGTCTTCAAACTGTTCTCCTGTGTTGTCACCATCAGGAAAACCACTTTGATTAATACCATAGAGTGTTGGAGTATCTTCTCCCTCACAACTTCTTCAGGAAAGTCCTGTCATAGGGTGACAACGTGCAATCCCTGCTTCCCAGTTGGTCTCCTTTGTTGTCACCCTGTCACATGCACTCCCAATGTAGGCTGCAGGCTCTTGTGCTGAAACAGCTTACACAGACATGGACCAGTGTTGTCGCCATCAGGAAACCCACTTTGGTTAATATCATGGAGTCATCGTTGGAGTACACTCTTCTTCCTGAAATCTTCAGCCACTTCCTGTTGTAGGGTGACAACATTCTGTCCTTGTCCCCAGTTGTTCTCGTGCATTGTCGCCCTTTCACTTGGGCTTCCAGTAAAGACTACAAGCAGCCGTTTCAACATGTAAGCTTCCATCCCTGGAGTGTATTCTCTTTCCCGCCTTCTTAAGGCACTTCCTGTTATAGGGTGACAACGCTCTGTCCCTGTCTCACAATTGTTCTCCTGTGTTGTCACCCTGTTATATGGGCTTCCAATGGAGACTACAAGTAGCTATTTCAACACACATTATGCAGACATGGTTCACTATTGTAACTATCAGGTAGATTATTCCATTCAGCCTTCACTGAAGGGCATGTAGATAGGAAGTGGATGCAAATAGGTTGCCAGTAACCAGCATCATGAGATGCAACAAAGGAAAAAAAAAAGTGACAACAAGTATTTATAAAAAAAATGGCCATTTAATGGCCATAATGTGGTATTTTTCCTAAAAATACCTCAATCAGAAAAAATACAGCATTAGGGCCACTAGATGGAGCCTGTGTTAATAGGATAAAACATAGAATTTTTAATTAATGTTATTGAATGAAGGACATTAATGAAGGACATTTACCAGTTAAGATGTCGCTGGACACATGGTTGAGCCCTTCTTATTTTATTGGAAACAACAGAAACACGGAGACAGGAAATGACATCACAACCATGTAATTCCACTAGAAAGAATGTTACATTATGCAGACATTGAACGCTACCACCTAGTGGTTGAACTAATAATCACTGTATAATATATGATAATGGTTGTTGCTCCTCTCCTGTACTGAAATAGCTTACTCTGATTTCACTGAACACTGTGAGCTTCTCACAATGTGCATTAGAAGCTGCAGCAAGTCAGACTAAGCCTGCCCCATTTCCTGGATGGAGCATATTCATCCATCATCCAGATCACAATCCTCATCACAGTCATCACCTTACATCAGAGTCCCCCTTACATCAGGCTCTCAATCAGAGTACCCCTTATGGGAGGCTCTTATCTAGAGTCCCCTTACTGTACATCAGACCAGACTCTCTACAGACCTTCTCCACTTCCCACCTTCTCCACAGACTTTCTCCACCTTCTCCACAGACCTTCTCCACAGACTTTCTCCACAGACCTTCTCCATAGACCTTTACCACCTTCTCCACAGACCTAAACCTACCACCTTCTCCACAGACCCTCTCCAACTCCCACCTTCTCCACAGACCTTCTTCACCTCCCACCTTCTCCACAGACCCTTCCCACCTTCTCCACAGACCTTCTCCACAGACCTTCTCCACCTTCTCCATAGACCTTTCCCACCTTCTCCACAGACCTTCTCCACCTCCCACCTTCTCCACCTTCTCCACAGACCTTCTCCACCTCCCAACTTCTCCACAGACCTTCTCCACCTCCCACCTTCTCCACAGACCTTCTCCACAGACCTTCTCCACAGACCTTCTCCACCTCCCACCTTCTCCACAGACATTGTCCACCTCCCACCTTCTCCACAGACCTTCTCCACCTCCCACCTTCTCCATAGACCTTTCCCACCTTCTCCACAGACCTTCTCCACCTCCCACCTTCTCCACCTTCTCCACCTCCCAACTTCTCCACAGACCTTCTCCACAGACCTTCTTCACCTCCCACCTTCTCCACAGACATTGTCCACCTCCCACCTTCTCCACAGACCTTCTCCACCTCCCACCTTCTCTACAGACCTTCTCCACTTTCCACCTTCTCCACAGACTTTCTCCACCTTCTCCATAGACCTTTACCACCTTCTCCACAGACCTTCTAAACCTACCACCTTCTCCACAGACCCTCTCCACCTCCAACCTTCTTCACAGACCTTCTCCACCTCCCACCTTCTCCACAGACCTTTCCCACCTTCTCCACAGACCTTCTCCGCCTCCCACCTTCTCCACAGACCTTCTCCACCTCCCACCTTCTCCACAGACCTTCTTCACCTCCCACCTTCTCCACAGACCTTTTTCACCTCCCACCTTCTCCACAGACCTTCTTCACCTCCCACCTTCTCCACAGACCTTTTTCACCTCCCACCTTCTCCACAGACCTTCTTCACCTCCCACCTTCTCCACAGACCTTCTTCACCTCCCACCTTCTCCATAGACCTTTCCCACCTTCTCCACAGACCTTCTCCACCTCCCACCTTCTCCATAGATCTTTCCAACCTTCTCCACAGACCTTCTCCACCTCCCACCTTCTCCACAGACCTTCTTCACCTCCCACCTTCTCCACAGACCTTCTTCACCTCCCACCTTCTCCACAGACCTTCTTCACCTCCCACCTTCTCCACAGACCTTCTTCACCTCCCACCTTTCCCCAGACCTTCTCCACCCCCCACCTTCTCCATAGACCTTCTTCACCTCCCACCTTCTCTATAGACCTTTCCCACCTTCTCCACCTCCCACCTTCTCCACAGACCTTCTCCACCTCCCACCTTCTCCACAGTCCTTCTCCACCTCCCACCTTCTCCACAGACCATCTTCACCTCCCACCTTCTCCACAGACCTTCTCCACCTCCCACCTTCTCCACAGACCTTCTCAACCTCCCACCTTCTCCACAGACCTTCTCAACCTCCCACCTTCTCCACAGACCTTCTCCACCTCCCACCTTGCTGCCACAGCCACGCTGTAAGCCTTACAGGTGGAAGGGAAAGTCTGAAAGAGACACTGATTTAAATGGGACTCTGTTTCAGGGCTTGATGTATGGGGGGGGGTCTCTGATAGGGACTCTAATGTAACAGGGGGCTTTGACTGGAAGCCGGATGTAAGAGGGGCTCTGATGTAAGGGAAATACTCTGAGGGGGTCTCCAATAAAAGGGGGACTCTGACTGAGAGCCTGATGTACAGTAAGGGGGACTCTAAAAGAGAGAGCCTGATGTAAGGAGGACTCTGATTTAGAGCCTGATGTAAGGAGGACTCTGATTTGGAGCATGATGTAAGGGGGACTCTGATGTAAGGTGATGACTGTGATGGGGATTGTGATTGAGAGCATGATATAAGGGGACTCTGATGGTGATTCTGATGTAAGAGGAACTCTGATGGGGACTCTGATGTAAGGGGGACTCTATTTGAGGGCTTAATGTATGGGGGCTCTGATGGGCACTCTAATGTAACAGGGGACTCTAAATGAGAGCCTGATGTAAAGGGGACACTAATGAGGACTCTGATGTAAGGGGGATTCTGATTGAGAGCCTGACATGAGGGGGATTCTAAATGAGAGCCTGATGTAAGGGGGACTCTGATGTAAGGGGAACTCTGATGGGGATTCTGAAGTAAGAGAAACTCTGATGGGGACTCTGATGTAAAGGGGACTTGGAGATTGAGAGCCTGATGGAAGGTGGACTCTAATGCATGGGGATAACTCTGATGGGGCCTTTGAAGAAAAGGGGACTCTGCTTGATAGCCTGATGTAAGAGGAAAGACTCTGATGTAAGGGGGACTCTGATGGGGATTCTAAAGTAAGAGGAACTCTGATGGGGACTCTGATGTAAGGGGGACTCTGATGTATGGGGAACTCGGATTGGGAGCCCGATGTAAGGGGGACTCTGATAGGGACTATGATGTAAGGGGGTCTCTGATTGAGAGCCTGATGTAAGGGGAAGTCTCTGATATAAGGTGGACCCTAAATGAGAGCCTGGTGTAAGGGGGACTCTGATTTAGGGCTTGATGTATGGGGGGCTCTGATAGGGACTCTAATGTAATAGGGGGGTTTGACTGGGAGCCCGATGTAAGGGGGACTCTGATGTAAGGGAAAGACTCTGATGGGGTCTCCGATATAAATAGGACTCTGATTGAGAGACTGATGTAAGAGGGAATCTGATTAAGAGCCTGATGTACAGTAAGGGGACTCTAAATGAGAGCCTCCCATAAGGGGGACTCTGATTGAGAGCCTGATGTAAGGGGGACTCTGATGTAAGGTGATGACTGTGATGAGGATTGTGATTGAGATCTTGATATAAGGGGGGCTCTAATGGGGATTCGGATGTAAGAGGAACTCTGATGGGGACTCTGATGTAAGGGGGACTCTGTTTGAGG
This sequence comes from Lithobates sylvaticus, assembly GCA_028564925.1. NCBI lineage: Eukaryota > Metazoa > Chordata > Amphibia > Anura > Ranidae > Lithobates > Lithobates sylvaticus. The sequence continues at coordinate 198,606,068 of CM053035.1, forward strand.
GCTTGATGTATGGGGGCTCTGACAGGGACTCTAATGTAACAGGGGACTCTAACTGAGAGCCTGATGTAAGGGGGACACTAATGAGGACTCTGATGTAAAAGGGACTCTGATTGAGAGCCTAACGTAAGGGGGATTCTGATGTAAGGGGGACTCAGAGATTGAGAGCCTGATGGAAGGGGGACTCTACTTTGAAGAAAAGGGGACTCTGATTGAGAGCCTGATGTAAGAGGAAGACTCTGATGTAAGGGGAACTCTGGGCCTTTGAAGAAAAGGGGACTCTGCTTGAGAGCTTGATATAAGGGGAACTCTGATGGGGACTCTGATTACGAGCCTGATGTAAGGGGGGACTCTGATGTAAGGGGGTCTCTGATGTAAGGGGGGTCTCTGATTTAAGGGGGACTCTGATGTAAGGGGGACTCTGATGTAAGGGGGACTCTGATGTAAGGGGGGTCTCTGATGTAAGGGGGGACTCTGATGTAAGGGGGGTCTCATCAATTTATAAAACTGGTTTACAATGTGGACGTCGTACCAGGGGCGGACTGACCATTCGGCCACTCGGGCACTGCCCGAGGACACTGGGCCACTAGGGGGCCCCATCAGGGTTGCCAGCCTCAGTAAAACCAGGGACAGTATGTAAAAATCTGTTTTTTTTTACATCTGTCTCTGAAATGTCCCTTACCGACATCCTTTTGGTCTAAAAATCCAGAGATTATAGCTGCCCCACCTCTCCAGTACCTTCTCAGCCAATAGAAACATGTCTGTGTATACTGTGTGTACATGTATGTGTATACTGTGTGATTGTATACTGTGTGTGTGTGTATACTGTGTGGCCCCATAATCTCCTATTGCCTGGGGGGCCCCATAATCTCCTATTGCCCGGGGGGGCCCCATGAGTTGTCAGTCCGCCCCTGCGTCGTACTGAAATGTTCGGAGACCCCTGATCTAGTCCTTTCCTCCCCAGCCTGACTATATCTGGCCCGCCCCTTTCAGCCATTTGATTTCAGTTCTTCCAATCATAGAGTCTCGGTATCACACGTGGGCGTTACCTAGAGTGGTCTGTATGCAAATATAACCTGCCTAGGAATGCCCACTCCTCCATCCGCAAATCAAGTTGTTTTAGTATTTGCATAACTCCTCCCAAGAACCAGCCCACTGCCTACATCAGAGCTGAGGGCTCTTCGTAGGAGTACTGAGGGCGGGGCGCTGTGACGTTTTCAGGAAGTTATGTACCGCCCCCTGCTGGCCCCTTTCACCAGCCATGATCCGTCTCAGGAATGGGGCAAAGGGTGGGCAGGAGGGGCAGCTGCCCTGGGCAAAGAGGCAAAAAATGGACGCAGGGTGCTAACCCGATCTATGGTATATATTGACAGCGGGGGAAAAGGGGGCGCAATTCTGTATCCTTGCCCTAGGTGCTGGACTACCCTGTCCCGGTACTGCTCTGCCTGCATTGCCTATGGGAAGCACTGAGACCCAGTGATGATATCATTGGGTCTAAGAAAAAAATAATAATGTATGTAATGAAAAGGAAAGGTTTCTTAAGAATGTTGCTGAGGGGGAGGAGGAACCAGGAAGGGCAAATTCTATGCAGATTAAACTTCAGCTATTGGTGGAGTCTGAGGGTTGAGGCTTTAATATGTGGAAAAAGATAATGAAAATATTCTTCCCTGTAAATGTCAATCAGATTTTGTGTTCAGATCCCAATAAAATGATGGAAATTGGCGATGACAACGACGGTATCTCCCCTCTCTCCTCCTCCCGGAGATACGTTGGTAGCGGAGTTCATCGTGCGGCTGGATGGGACGGCTCCTGGTGAGTCACTCACAAATTAGATTTTTGGAGGAAATTGGGAAGAGATACGAGAATGTTCTTGGAAACATATGCCGGGACGGAGATCGCTACAGACGTAGGAAAATGGCATGGACTGAAGTATTGTGTTACCTCTCCGCGGACGCACACTGGTATGGAATGCATCATGAGGCATGACAGTTCAAACATCTGGGAGCCGAACTAAAAACCTATCCTCCGAAAAGGAGAGCCATGCCAAAGCTCGCTGTTCCTGAAGCCTAGGTTGCCAATATTTGAGAAGTGCTGCGCAGGCAAAATAGAAAATGGGCTCCCGGGACATTGTAATGCATTAATATTACATCGGTATTTTGGCTTCGCGGTGATCTCACCAACCTTTGAGCGCTGAGAGCTTGGAGTCAGTTTCTGGACGGGAGCTGGTCTGCATGGAGTTTGTATAGTCTTCTTCGGGGCTTTTATTCTCAAAGAATAGGTGCAGGAACTCCCCCTTTCTGACTTAACCCCTTTCTCTGCCCCCTACCCACCTCTGAGGACAGTTCCCTGATTCCACCCCCCTGCCCACCTCTGAGGACAGTTCCCTGGTTCCACACTCTGCCCACCTCTGAGGACGGTTCCCTGATTCCACCCCCCTGCCCACCTCCGAGGACAGTTCCCTGGTTCCACGCTCTGCCCACCTCCGAGGACGGTTCCCTGATTCCACCCCCCTGCCCACCCCCGAGGACGGTTCCCTGGTTCCACCACCTGCCAACCTCCGAAGATGTTTGAACTGTCATGCCTCATGATGCATTCCATACCAGTGTGCATCCGCAGAGAGGTAACACAATACTTCAGTCCATGCCATTTTCCTACGTCTGTAGCGATCTCTGTCCCGGCATATGTTTCCAAGAACATGGTTCCACCACCTGCCCAACTCCCATGACCGTTTCCTGGTTCCACCCCCTGCCCACCTCTGAGGACGGTTAATTGGTTCCACCCCCTGCCTACCCCTGAGGACAGTTCCCTGGTTCCCACCCTCTGCCCACCTCTGAGGACGGTTCCCTGATTCCACCCCCCTGCCCAACTCCGAGGACGGTTCCCTGGTTCCACCCCCTGCCAACCTCCGAGGATAGTTCCCTGGTTCCACCACCTGCCCAACTCCCAGGAACGTCCCCTGGTTCCACCCCCTGCCCACCTCTGAGGACCATTCCCTGGTTCTACCCCCTGCCCACCTCCGAGGACCGTTCCCTGGTTCCATCCCCTACACACCTCCGAGGAACATTCTCTGGTTCCACCCCCTGCCCACCTCCGAGGACCGTTCCCTGGTTCCACCACCTGCCCACCTCCGAAGACCATTCCATGGTTTCACCCCCTGCCCACCTCTGAGGACCGTTCCCTGGTTCCATCCCCTACACACCTCTGAGGACCATTCTCTGGTTCCACCCCCTGCTCACCTCCGAGGATGGTTCCCTGGTTCCACCCCCTGCCCACCTCCGAGGATGGTTTCCTGGTTCCACCACCTGCCTACCTCCGAGGACCTTTCCCTGATTCCACCCGCTGCCCACCTCCGAGGACAGTTCCCTGGTTCCACCCTCTGCCCACCTCCGAGGACAGTTCACTGATTCCACCCCCCTGCCCACCTCCGAGGACAGTTCCCTGGTTCCACCCTCTGCCCACCTCTGAGGACGGTTCCCTGATTCCACCCCCCTGCCCACCTCCGAAGACGGTTCCCTGGTTCCACCACCTGCCAACCTCCGAGGATGTTTGAACTGTCATGCCTCATGATGCATTCCATACCGGTGTGCGTCCGCGGAGAGGTAACACAATACTTCAGTCCATGCCATTTTCCTACGTCTGTAGCGATCTCTGTCCCGGCATATGTTTCCAAATACATGGTTCCACCACCTGTCCAACTCCCATGACCGTTCCCTGGTTCCACCCCCCTGCCCACCTCCGAGGACGGTTAATTGGTTCCACCCCCTGCCTACCCCTGAGGACAGTTCCCTGGTTCCACCCTCTGCCCACCTCTGAGGACGGTTCCCTGGTTCCACCCCTGCCAACCTCCGAGGATGGTTCCCTGGTTCCACCCCCTGCCCACCTCCGAGGATGGTTTCCTGGTTCCACCACCTGCCTACCTCCGAGGACCTTTCCCTGATTCCACCCGCTGCCCACCTCCGAGGACAGTTCCCTGGTTCCACCCTCTGCCCACCTCCGAGGACAGTTCACTGATTCCACCCCCCTGCCCACCTCCGAGGACAGTTCCCTGGTTCCACCCTCTGCCCACCTCTGAGGACGGTTCCCTGATTCCACCCCCCTGCCCACCTCCGAAGACGGTTCCCTGGTTCCACCACCTGCCAACCTCCGAGGATGTTTGAACTGTCATGCCTCATGATGCATTCCATACCGGTGTGCGTCCGCGGAGAGGTAACACAATACTTCAGTCCATGCCATTTTCCTACGTCTGTAGCGATCTCTGTCCCGGCATATGTTTCCAAGAACATGGTTCCACCACCTGTCCAACTCCCATGACCGTTCCCTGGTTCCACCCCCTGCCCACCTCCGAGGACGGTTAATTGGTTCCACCCCCTGCCTACCCCTGAGGACAGTTCCCTGGTTCCACCCTCTGCCCACCTCTGAGGACGGTTCCCTGGTTCCACCCCTGCCAACCTCCGAGGATAGTTCCCTGGTTCCACCACCTGCCCAACTCCCAGGAACGTCCCCTGGTTCCACCCCCTGCCCACCTCCGAGGACCATTCCCTGGTTCCACCCCCTGCCCACCTCCGAGGACCGTTCCCTGGTTCCATCCCCTACACACCTCAGAGAATCATTCTCTGGTTCCACCCCCTGCCCACCTCCGAGGACCGTTCCCTGGTTCCACCACCTGCCCACCTCCGAAGACCATTCCATGGTTCCACCCCCTGCCCACCTCGGAGGACCGTTCCCTGGTTCCATCCCCTACACACCTCCGAGCACCATTCTCTGGTTCTACCCCTGCTCACCTCCGAGGATGGTTCCCTGGTTCCACCCCCTGCCCACCTCCGATGACGGTTTCCTGGTTCCACCACCTGCCCACCTCCGAGGACCTTTCCCTGATTCCACCCCCTGCTCACCTCCGATGACGGTTCCCTGGTTCCACCACCTGCCCACCTCAGAGAACCTATCCCTGGTTTCACCCCCTGCCCACCTCTGAGGACCATTCCCTGGTTCCACCCCCTGCCCACCTCCAAGGACCGTTCCCTAGTTCCACCCCCTGCCCACCTCCAAGGACTGTTTCCTGGTTCCAACACCTGCATACCTTTGAGGACCTTTCCCTGGTTCCACCCCTGCCCAACTCCCAGTACTGACCTTTATAGAGAATACAGAACTAAGCATATATTTTTAGTGCCAGGTAATTTGTATGGAATTTGGTAATGATTGTTAATGATAACAAGAAAATCAGTAAAATAGATCACCTGCAGCCAGCAACAACAACAGACTCACCAGCAGCAATAGATCCCCCCAACACCAATGCCCCACCCACAACATAATATCCCCCAGCACAAAAATAGACCCCCAGCAAAAATAGAGCCCCGACAGCAACAACAGATCTCCCCATAACCAGCCACAATAGACCCCTCCCTCAACAGTAGATCTCTACCAACATCAATGCACCACCCACAACAAAATACCCCCCAGCACGTCAATAGACTCCCCAGCAACAATAGAGTCCAGGCAGCAACAGCAGATCTCCCCACAGCCAGCATTAATTGACCCTCCAGCAGCCAGCAAAAAATAGGCCCCTCCCTCAACAGTAGATTTCTAAAAAAAAAAAATGCACCACCCACAACAAAATATCCCCCAGCACAATAGACTCTCCAGCAGCAATAGAGCCCTGGTAGCAACAACAAATCTCCCCACTACCAGCATCAATAGACCCTCCAGCAGACAGCAAGACAGCAACAATAGACCCCTCCCTCAACAGTAGATCTTTCCCAGCATCAACTGACCCCCCAGCAACATAATACCCACTCCCAGAAACAAAGGATCCCCCACTAGTAACAATAGACTTTCCCAGCAACAAAGCCCAGACCCTCCCCCCACCATGCAAAAGTGGATCCCCTCCAGCTACAATAGATCCCCAGCAGCCAGCATCAGTAGACCCTTCAGCACACCCCAGCACCACTTGTATACATTCAGGGCTGGAGGTGCCGGAACTGAGTTCCCCCATGTTCTTGCTTAAAAAAAAACCCTAGTCTTCTTGTCTTCTGAGCGCTCCACATAACATTGGGTCCAAAAATTTGAGCTTTCCAGTGAGTTCAGACCAGACAGGAAACACTGTTTCAGAGCTTGTGGCAAACTTTTATTGAACCGCTTGCCGCCCGCCAACAGTACATTTACTGTGGCCAAGCTGGATCAGGTACATCATCTTCCAGCTTCTTCCGGGTTCGGGGCCCACCTGCTACAGCGTGATTTTGTCAGCAGGTCCGGGACAATTGTTTTGGCTGTGGACCTGCTGATCCTCTGTAACCAATCACAGCACAGAGTCCTGTATTTACATAAACACAGGGTTCTGTACACAAAGAAGCAATAGGACTGTTTCTTCTCCCTGCAAAGCAGGGAGAATAAAACAGCCAGGTTCAGTGGCGGCTGGTTCTCAAAATTTTTTTTTGGTTTTGGGGGGGGGGGGGGGCGCAAACAAACTGAAATATTCTGAAAAAAAATACATCAATCGCATCCACTGTGCCATCAAACGCATCCACTGTGCCCATCAATTGCCGCCACTGTACCATCAAACGCAGCCACTGTGCCATTCAAACGCAGCCACTGTGCACATCAATTGCCGCCACTGTGCCATCAAACGCAGCCACTGTGCCCATCAATCGCAGCCACTGTGCCCATCAAACGCAGCCACTATGCCATATCAAATGCCTCCACTGTGCCATCAAATGCTGCCACTGTGCCATCAAATGCTGCCACTGTGCCCCATCAAATAAGGCTACTGTGCCCATCTTATGCAGCCACTGTGCCCATCTTATGCAGCCACTGTGCAGCATCTATGTGCCTCCACTGTGGGGACACTCATAGTTTAGTGTTAGGACCACAGATATCAGGGTGCCGTGACGAGGCTCTGTGGCTTACGCATGCGTTTGCAAATGCATGCGGACTAAACCCCTGTTTTTAACTGTTAGACAGGTTCATTTGGTTGTCTGCGAGCTGGTTGGTAAGTAGGCTTAGGATTTTCCTGGGTATTCCCCAGGCTTTATTGTTACCTGTTTCAGCCTTCCAATGCCGCTTACTGCAATAACCAGCTGTAGATGGGGGCGGTGGCAAGTTTTTGTTTTCATATCACTGTGCCCATCAAATGCAGCTTCACTGTGCCCATCAAATGCAGCCTCATTGTGCCCCATCAAACGCAGCCTCACTGTGCCCATCAAATGCAGCCTCACTGTGCCCATCAGATGCAGCCTCACTGTGCCCCATCAGATGCAGCCTCACTGTGCCCCATAAAATGCAGCCTCACTGTGCCCATCAAATGCAGCCTTACTGTGCCCATCAGATGCAGCCTCACTGTGCCCCATCAGATGCAGCCTCACTGTACCCATCAAATTCAGCCTCACTGTGCCCATCAGATGCAGCCTCACTGTGCCCCATCAGATGCAGCCTCACTGTGCCCATCAAATGCAGCCTCACTGTGCCCCATCAAACGCAGACTCACTGTTCCCCATCAAACGCAGCCCCCACCCGCTGTCTGTACTTACTCTGTCTCGGTGGCGGTGGGACAGCTCCTCGATGTCTTCTCCTGTTCTCTCTTCCCGTCTTCTGCTATGATTGGACGCCTGATAGGCGTCCAATCACAGCGCCTGTCATTTCAGCCAATCAGGTGACATGTAACAGATCCGAGCACCTGATTGGCAGAGAGCCGGTTTAGCATTGTGCTCACAGGTCACCTTTTTTGACGCCTATTAGAGCCTATGGCTCTAATCAGGTGCTTAAAAAAACACGCAGCTGTAATTCAGGCGCCCGAAAAGGAGCCAGGAGCCTGAATAGGGGGTGGCAGCGGGAGCCATAGATAGATTCATGCAATGCATGAATCTATCTATTGGTGCTAGAGGGGTGGATGGAGAGAGGGGGCGGCGCCCGTGCGCCCTTATGGACGCACCGCCACTGGCCAGGTCTGAAAGTAAAAGCAGCACACATTGTTAGACACACAGTTAACCCCTCGATCGGCCCTAGATGTTAACCCCTTCCCAGCCAGTGTCATTATGCTAGCTCCCAACTGTCCCAGATTTCAGGGGACTGTCCCTGATTTGGAAGAAAGTCCCTCTTTTCCTCCTCATTTGTCCCCCATTTTGATATGATGCATGTACCTGTATATAAAATGCACTTTTTATCTATCAAAAAGTGTTTCCCAGCGCTAAACCTTTCATCCAATTTCTAAATTGCTGCATTTGTATATTTCAAAAGCCAATATAAATTAATAATAGTGGTAACATAAAAAAAAAACACTTGTGGGTTTAACTAACAATTTATTTTTTGGATAATTCTCCTTTAAGGGGGCGTGGCAAGGGGCTGTGCCTGCTTACTTTTGCCAATCGGTGTCCCTCGTTCCCATCTCAGAAAGTTGGGAGGTGTGTATTAGTCAGTGTCAGTGAACAGTATGATATCTGATTACTGTATTAGCGTCACTAGTGACATCAGTGTCAGTTAGTCAGTTACCGTACCCCCCAGCAAAGGTCTGTTAGCGCCAGATTGCCCACCACACTATCACAGTCCCACTATAAGTCGCTGATCATCATCATTACAGTCAGTGGCGGCTGGTAGTATATGTCTGGGGGGGGGAAACAGTGCACCAACAGCCACCCGCCTCCCTGGTAGGGTCACCCGTTAACACTACCAACCCCCCCCCCCCCCCGGGTCAGTCGCTTCCCATCTTTGGCACAGGCGGCAGGCAACAGCTTTCCCTTGCTTCTCCTCCTCGGCATCACGGTGGCTTCCCCATCCTCCTCGGCCAATTGGAATGCTTCTCCTTTCGGCCAATCAGGAAACGATTCTCAGGACCCGCTTCCTGATTGACTGGGAGGAGAATCAGTGTGACAATAGCGAATGTCCATTCATTATTGTCCATACCTCCCAACATTTTGAGATGGGAATGAGGGACACCTACTAGCAAATGTATGTAGGCATAGGACACGCCCCCCTGTCACCCCACCTTGCCTGTTCCTCCAGACCCATCCACAGAAGCGCTGTGCTCCCTCCGTACCGCTCCCTGCGGCGTTGGATCACACCAAGACCGCTAAAGGGTTGATATCCCCAGATGTGCAGCGTAATGCTGAGCTGCTTCTTTATTTTTACATTTTTTTAGAAGCATCATCTGAAAATTAAGTTTCAAAGAGGGACTTGTATTTCTTAGAGAAAGTATATAAAAAAAACAAAAAAACAATTTAAATACAATACTACAAAAAGAAATGTACGGAATTAACCACTTGATGCCCGTGTTATAGCTGAAAGAAGGCTACAGCACGGGCTTAGATTTCCGAGAGGGCGTACACGGACCTCCTCTCATGCTTGCTATTCCCCCTGCAGCACGCTCTGTGATCACCCAGTCCTTGGGACTCGGCTTATCACAGATCGGAGTAAATGTCCGATCCCGGCCCTCTACCACGTGATCAGCTGTCAGCCAATGAGTGTAAACAGAAGTCGGTAATCGACTTTTTTTCCCCCTCACACTGACAGCGTGAGGAGAAAAAAATAAGCCAATTATCAGCTTGTGTAAATGGGACATCCGCCAGTACTGCTATCCAGTGCCACCTATCAGCGCCCATCAGTGCCACCTATCAGCGCCACCTCTAAATGCCCTTGAGTGCCGCCTATCAGTGCCCTCCAGTGTTGCCCATCAGTGCCACCCATCAGTGCAGTCCGAGCAGTACCTCCTGATCAGTTGCCACCAGTCCTGCCTCATTAGTGCCCATCAGTGCCACCTATCAGTGCCACCTACCAGTGCCTATCAGTGCCCATCAGTGCCACCCATCAGTGCCACCTATCAGGGCCCATCAGTGCCACCTATCAGTTCCACCTCTAAGTGCCAATTCAGTACTGCCTATCAGTGCCGCCTATCAGTGCCCACCAGTGTTGCCTATCAGTGCCACCTATCAGTGCAGTCTGAGCAGTGCCTCCTGATCAGTTGCCCCCAGTGCCGCCTCATTAGTGTCCATCAGTGCCACCTATCAGTGCCCATCAGTGCCACCTACCAGAGCCTATCAGTGACCATCAGTGACACCCATCAGTGCCACCTATCAGTGCCCATCAGTGCCACCTATCAGTGCCGCCTATCAGTGCCACCTCTAAGTGCCCTTCAGTGCTGCCTATCAGTGCCCTTCAGTGCTGCCTGTCACTGCCCACCAGTGTTGCCTATCAGTGCCACCTATCAGTGTAGTCTGAGCAGTGCCTCCTGATCAATTAGTGCCCATCCTTGTCACCTATCAGTGCCCATCAGTGCTGCCTTATCAGTGCCCATCAGTGTCACCTATCAGTGCCGCCTATCAGTGCCACCTATCAGTGCCCATCAATACTGCCTATCAGTGCCTCCTATCAGTGCCACCTCTAAGTTTCAGCTGAGTACAGTGTAACATGACCGCACAATTGTCATTCAAAGAGTGACAGCGCTGAAAGATGAAAATTGGCCTGGGCAGGAAGGGGGTGAAAGTGCCCAGTAAGCAAGAGGTTAAAATAAAATCTGGTGTTGCTTTCTTTTTAAGTGTCATTCTATTATAACAGAGCCTAACCATCTAGGCTTGATAATCCCAACTATGCAACCAATGCTGGGCTACCTTATTAGAAAGCCCAGCATCATCTGAAAACTGAATGTCTAAAATCAATAGGGAATGTTGAATATGAACTCCTATTTGTTAAATATAGCATTTTTAAAAATAATATAAATACAAAATTGCAAAAAAAAAGGATCGAATGAAAATAAATCTGAATAAAATCTGGTGTTACTTTCTTTTAAGGGTGTCTTTCTAATACAATAGAGCCTAACCGTCTAAAGGGTTGATAATCCCAGCTATGCAACCAATGCTGGGCTACCTTATAAGAAAGCCCAGCATCATCTATAAAACTAAAAGTTGAAAATCAAAACCGAATGTTAAATATGAACTCAAAAAGATTTAAATTAAAATAAAATTGAGTAAAATCTGAAAAGGTAATCCCAGCTATGCAACCAATGCTGGGCTACCTTATAAGAAAGCCCAGCATTATCTATAAAACTGAAAGTTGAAAATAAAAACCGAATGTTTAATATGAACTCCTATTTAATAAATAAAGCATTTTTAAAAATAATTTACATGCAACACTACAAAAAAAAATTATTATTAGAAAGCCCAGCATCATCTGCAAATTGAATGTTGAAAATTAACTCTTATTTGTTAAAGAATTTTTTTTTTTAAATAATTTAAATAGAAGATTGCAACAAAAAAAAAAGTATTGAATGGAAATAAAGCTGAAAAAAATCTGGTGTTGCTTTCTTTTAAGGGTGTCTTTCTAATATAACAGAGCCTAACCGTCTAAAGGGTTGATAATCCCAGCTATGCAGCCAATGCTGGGCTACCTTATTAGAAAGCCCAGCATCATCTATAAAACTGAAAGTTGAAAATCAAAACCGAATGTTAAATATGAACTCCTATTTAATAAATAAAGCATTTTTAAAAATAATTTACATGCAAGACTACAAAAAAAATAATTATTAGAAAGCCCAGCATCATCTGCAAATTAAATGTTGAAAATTAACTCTTATTTGTTAAAGTATTTTTAAAAATAATTTAAATAGAAAATTGCAAAAAAAAAAAAAAAAAAGTATTGAATTAAAATAAAACTGAATAAAATCTGAAAGGGTAATCCCAGTATGCAGCTAATGCTGGGCTACCTTATTAGAAAGCCCAGCATCATCTGCAAAATTGAATGTTGAAAATTAACTTTTATTTGTTAAAGTATTTAAAAAAATAATTTAAATAGAAAATTGCAAAAAAAGTATTGAATAAAAATAAATCTGAATAAAATCTGGTGCTGTTTACTTTTAACCTCTTGCCATCCCCGCTATAGCCGAATGACGGCCACAGCGCGGACCTGAATTTCCGGGAGGCCGTCATATGACGTCCTCCCCTTTGCACACGCCCTGCGCGCCCCCTGCAGGGCGCGCGCTGTGATCACTGAGTTACTGAAACTCGGGTGATAACAGAGCCTAACCGTCTAAAGGGTTGATAATCCCAGCTATGCAACCAATGCTGGGCTTCCTTATTAGAAAGCCCAGCATCATCTATAAAACTGAATGTTTAAAATCAAAAATGAATGTTAAATGTTAAATAATAAATAAAGCATTTAAAAAAAAAATGTACATGCAAGACTACAAAAAAATAAATAAATAATTAAATTAAAATAAAATGGAATCAATTCTGAAAGTGTAATCAGAGTATGCAGTTAATGTTGGGCTACCTTATTAGAAAGCCCTGCATCATCTGCAAATTTAATGTTGAAAATGAACTCTTATTTGTTAAAGTATTTTTTTTTAATACTTTAAATAGTAAAATTGCAAATAATAAAAAGCATTGAATGGAAATAAAGCTGAATAAAATCTGGTGTTACTTTCTTTTAAGGGTGTCTTTCTAATATAACAGAGCCTAACCGTCTAAAGGCTTGATAATCCCAGCTATGCAACCAATGTTGGGCTACCTTATTAGAAAGCCCAGCATCATCTATAAAACTGAAAGTTAAAAATCAAAAACGAATGTTTAATATGAACTCCTATTTAATAAATAAAGCATTTTAAAAAATAATTTACATGCAACACTACAAAAAAAAATATATATATATTATTAGAAAGCCCAGCATCATCTGCAAACTAAATGTTGAAAATTAACTCTTATTTGTTAAAGTACTTTTTAAAAATAATTTAAATAGAAAATTACAAAAAAAAAGTATTGCATGGAAATAAAGCTGAATAAAATCTGGTCTTGCTTTCTTAAGGGTGTCTTTCTAATACAACAGAGCCTAACCGTCTAAAGGGTTGATAATCCCAGCTATGCAGCTAATGCAGGGCTACCTTATTAGAAAGCCCAGCATCATCTGCAAATTAAATGTTGAAAATTAACTCTTATTTGTTAAAGTACTTTTTAAAAATAATTTAAATATAAAATTGCAAAAAAAATAAAAGTATTGAATGGAAATAAATCTGAATAAAATCTGGTGCTGTTTTCTTTTAAGGATGTCTTTCTAATATAACAGAGCCTAACCGTCTAAAGGGTTGATAATCCCAGCTATGCAACCAATGCTGGGCTACCTTATTAGAAAGCCCAGCATCATCTATAAAACTGAATGTTTAAAATCAAAAATGAATGTTAAATATGAGCTTCTATTTAATAAATAAAGCATTTTAAAAAATTATTTACATGCAACACTACAAAAAAAACAAAATATTATTAGAAAGCCCAGCATCATCTGCAAATCAAATTTTGAAAATTAACTCTCATTTGTTAAAGAATTTTTTAAAAAATAATTTAAATAGAAAATTGCAAAAAATAAAAAGTATTGAATGGAAATAAAGCTGAATAAAATCTGGTGTTACTTTCTTTTAAGGGTGTCTTTCTAATATAACAGAGCCTAACCGTCTAAAGGGTTGCTAATCCCAGCTATGCAACCAATGCTGGGCTACCTTATTAGAAAGCCCAGCATCATCTATAAAACTGAATGTTTAAAATCAAAAATGAATGTTAAATATGAGCTCCTATTTAATAAATAAAGATTTTTAAAAAATAATTTACATGCAACACTACACAAAAAAAAATATTATTAGAAAGCCCAGCATCATCTGCAAATCGAATTTTGAAAATTAACTCTTATTTGTTAAAGAATTTTTTTAAAAAAAAATTGAAATAGAAAATTGCAAAAAAAAAAAAAGTATTGAATGGAAATAAAACTGAATAAAATCTGAAAGGGTTGATAATCCCAGCTATGCAGCTAATGCTGGGCTACCTTATTAGAAAGCCCAGCATCATCTATATCAACTGAATGTTGAAAATCAAAACCAAATGTTTAATATGAACTCCTATTTAATAAATAAACCATTTTTAAAAATAATTTACATGCAACACTACAAAAAAAATGTTATTAAAAATAGAAAGCCCAGCATCATCTGCAAATTGAATGTTGAAAATTAACTCTTATTTGTTAAAGAATTTAAAAAAAAATTAAATAGAAAATTGCAAAATAATAAAATAAACTATTGAATGGAAATAAAGCTGAATAAAATCTGGTGTTACTTTCTTTTAAGGGTGTTTTTGTAATACAACAGAGCCTAACCATCTAAAGGGTTGATAATCCCAGCTATGCAACCAATGCTGGGCTACCTTATTAGAAAGCCCAGCATCATCTATAAACCTGAATGTTGAAAATCAAAAACGAATGTTGAATATGTACTCCTATTTGTTAAATAAAGTATTTTTAAAAATAATATAAATACAAAATTGCAAAAAAAAGTACTGAATGAAAATAAAGCTGAATAAAATCTGGTGCTGTTTTCTTTTAAGGGTGTCTTTGTAACATAACAGACCCTAACCATCTAAAGCGTTGATAATCCCAGCTATGCAACCAATGCTGGGCTACCTTATTAGAAAGCCCAGCATCATCTATAAGCCTGAATGTTTAAAATCAAAAATGAATGTTAAATATGAGCTCCTATTTAATAAATAAAGCATTTTAAAAAATAATTTACATGCAACACTACAAAAAAAAAAATATTATTAGAAAGCCCAGCATCATCTGCAAATCAAATTTTGAAAATTAACTCTTATTTGTTAAAGAATTTTTGTAAAAATAATTTAAATAGAAAATTGCAAAAAAAAAGTAGAAAATTGCAAAAAATAAAAAAATAAAAATAAAGTATTGAATGGAAATAAAGCTGAATAAAATCTGGTGTTACTTTCTTTTAAGGGTATCTTTCTAATATAACAGAGCCTAACCGTCTAAAGGGTTGATAATCCCAGCTATATATCACAGGGCTCTACCTGAGGTGGGTGACGGAGACAGGCTGGAAAGCACAGATGATGTGAGATTTAGCGGTGCCATAAGTGTAAATATCATGAACAGAGAGGGATCATTCCACACCTCCAATCACTAAAACGTGAGAGCGGATTAGACATCCACCAGCACTGAATTCTGATATTTTCCCCTTTCCTTTTCCCTTTCGTCTGTAACAGAAGAATCAGTCTGTTCAACTCTTATAAACTCCTCACTCCTTGGGAACAGGAAAAAAAAAAAAAAAAATTATATATATATTTATATGTGACTTGTCAATATAATGGACAATAATTATTTATTTAAAGCAGAGTTTACCAGAAGTTTTCTCTTAAATAGGCAACATAAATCTCTTGTATTCTCATCAGGCACAAAGAAAGTCCAGAATCCCTTCGGTACATAAATCTTTATAAAAGCTGTCAGCTTGTACTTAGTCGCTGGAACATTACAACTCCCCAGAAAAAAAAAAAAAAAAAGGAACGACAAAAAAAAAAAAAAAAAAAAAAAAAGTTTAATAACTTTTTTTTTTTTTTTTTTTTTAATTTTACATTTTGTCATCATCATCTCATCCACACAATACTAACATGACATGATAATTGATAAGGCTAGTCCATGTGTTCTCTATAACTGTGACAGCTTTGAAATAAAGAAATAATAGTTTTTATTAACTGTCTGTAAGTTTTTATGACTAATGTTTTAAACCATTTTTTTTATTTGCACAAAATCTTTTCTTTTTTTTTTTTTTTTTCAGACATTTTTAATGCAGGGAGCATCTATGACACGTGGTTTGCAAAGCACGCTTTGCCATTGTAAAAGGAAAGTCTGGCACTGCCTGCTTTGTGGAAGCATGTGTATAACTGACTACTCAACCTGTGGCCCCTCCAGCTGTTGCAGGAACTACAAGTCCCATGATGCATTGCAAGCTGCTGACGGTTAACCACTTTGCCTCCAAATTCACGACGTCTCTTCCAGCCAACGGCGCCATTTAACAAAAAAAAAATCCACAGTATTTAAAAACGCCGATCTTGGCGTTTTGAATCCTTTCAGGTGCAGAGGAGAGTTTTGGGGTCTCTTAGGCCCCAGATCCCGTCATAAAGAGTACCTGTCACCACCTATTACTGTCACAAGGAATTTTTTTTAAATGTTTTACATTCCTTGTGACAGTAATTATAAGTGATCAATTTTTTTTTTTTTTTTAAGAAATTATAATTTTAATTTATTATTTATTATTATTTAATTATTATTTAATTATTTTTAATTATTTAATTATTTAATTAAAAAAAAAAAAATAATATTTTTTTAACATTTTTTTTAACCACTTCCGGATCGCCCGCCGTCGTCATACGTTGGTACTTTGAGGTTGAATACCATTGTTATGGCAGCAGATATTTTCTGAAACGGGGAGAGGTCTGCTTTAGGATAAAAGTGGTCTCCGAGGTGGATTTGATCACTTTTATCGGGGGGGGCAGGAGAGGTGCGCACCCCCATCTCTGCCGCGTTACCAGAGCCGTCGGTAGCGGCGGAGATGATCTGATCCTTCCCCCTCTGAGGCATTGTGAGGGAAAGATGGCCCCCCACTCGACTCAATGCCATTGGATGATGGAAGCGAAGCCAAACGTCGCTTCCGCCCAACGGCCTTAAAGGGACATTTTTTTTTTTTAATTAAAAAAAATAAACTTTTTTTTTTTAATTTTTTTTTTTATTGCTTTTAAAGCAGGTTGTATACCCGCACATCTAAAAAAAAAAATAAAAAAAAAAAATAAAACCCTGCAAGGCAAAGACATAATGAGCTAGTATGCACCGGACCTTCACCTGTGCATTCAGAGCGCATGCGCCGCTGACGTAAAATGCATTCGCCTTATTATAGGCTTACCTGTAGTAATAAAATGCCAAATTAAATAAATAAAATGACAAATTTAGGTATATAACCACTTTAAGTGTAAATGAGAGAGGTGAGATCTTTTTGATCCCAGATCTCACATTAAAGAGGTCCTGTCATGTTTTTTTTTTTTTTTATTACAAGGGATGTTTACATTTCTTGTAATAGGAATAAAAGTGATCCAAAAAAAAATTATTTAAGTAAAATAAATTAGAAAAAAAAATTTAAAGCACGTCGTCCCGCCGTGCTCGCACGCAGAAGCGAACGCATAAATAAGTCGCGCCCACATATGTAAACGATGTTCAAACCACACATGTGAGGTATCGCCACGATCGGTAGAGCGAGAAAAATTATTGCAGCCCTAGACCTCCTCTGTAACTTAAAACATGCAACCTGTAGAATTTTTTAAACATTGCCTATGGAGATTTTTAAAGGTCAAAGTTTGTCGCCATTCCACGAGCAGGCGCAATTTTGAAACGTGACATGTTGGGTATCAATTTACTCAGCGTAACATTATCTTTCACTATATAAAAATTAATTGGGCTAACTTTACTGTTGTCTTATTTTTTTAATTCAAAAAAAGTGTATTTTTTCCAAAAAAAGTGCGCTTGTAAGACCACTGCGCAAATACGGTGTGACAGAAAGTATTGCAACGACCGCCATTTTATTCTCTAGGGTGTTAGAAAAAAAAATATATAATGTTTGGGGGGTTCTAAGTAATTTTCTAGCAAAAAAATATGTTTTTAACTTGTAAACAACAAAGCTCAGTCCTTAAGTGGTTAAAGGGACAGTGTAAAAATATAAAAATAAAAAGTAAAATAAATAAGATTTTTTTTTAAAGCGCCCCGTCCCGCCGTGCTCGCACACAGTAGCGAATGCATATGTAAGTCGCGCCTTTGATATGTAAACGGTGTTCAAACCACACATGTGAGGTATCGCCGCGATCATTAGAGTGAGAGCCACAATTCCAGCCTCAGACCTCCTCTGCAACTCAAAACATGCAACCTGTAGAAATTTTTAAACATCGCCTATGGAGATTTTTAGGGGTCAAAGTTTGTCGCCATTCCACGAGCGGGCGCAATTTTGAAGCGTGACATGTTGGGTATCAATTTACTCGGCGTAACATTATCTTTCATAATATAAAAAAATATTGGGCTAACTTTACTGTTTTCTTATTTTTTTATTCAAAAAAGTGTATTTTTTCCCCCAAAAAAATGTGTTTGTAAGACCGCTGCACAAATACGGTTTGTCATAAAGTATTGCAACGACCGCCATTTTATTCTCTAGGGTGTTAGAAAAAAATATATATAATGTTTGGGGTTCTAAGTAATTTTCTAGCAAAAAAAAATATGTTTTTAAATTGTAAACAACAAAGCTCAGTCCTTAAGTGGTTAAAGGGACAGTGTAAAATATAAAAACAAAAAGTAAAATAAATAAGATTTTTTTTTAAAGCGCCCCGTCCCGCCGTGCTCGCACACAGAAGCGAACGCATATGTAAGTCGCGCCTGCAAATAAGTAAATGGTGTTCAAACCACACAGTGAGGTATCGCCATTACAGCGAGAGCAATAATTCTAGCTGTAGACCTCCTCTGTAACTCTAAACAGGTAACCGTTAAAAAAAATTTAAAGCATCGCCTATGGAGATTTTTAATTACTGCCGTTTGTTGCCATTCCACGAGTGTGCGCAATTTTAAAGTGTGACGTGTTGGGTATCTATTTACTAGGCGTAACATTATATTTCACATTATACAAAAAAAAAAAAATGGGCTTACTTTACTTTACTGTTTTGTTTTCTTTTAGTTCATTAAAATGTATTTTTTCCCAAAAAAATAAAAAATCACGTTTAAAAGGCCGCTGCGCAAATACAGTGTGACAAAAAATATTGCAATGACCGCCATTTTATTCTCTAGGGTCTCTGCTAAAATATAAATATATATATATATACATGGGGACATGTAAGCCCCCTTGTAAAATAAATAAAGTTAAATGTAAAAAACAAAAAGAAAGACAGAATTTGAAAAAAGTGTAAAATATTATAAAATATAAAAAACAAATAATTAAAAATAAAGTAAATAAACATGACATATAAATAAACAGAAAAAGCAACCTGTCACCCCATGCACACACATTGGCAAGAGCAGAGGGCAGGGGAGACATTAGGGGTCTCCCTTTGGATATCTCCATAAGAATACCTGTCATCTTCCCAAGGCTATTTATTACATGGGGACATGAAAGCCCCCTTGTAAAAGAAATATAGTTAAATGTTAAAGCAAATAATAAATTCAATTTTTTTTTAAATATAATAAAAATATAAAAATAAATAAATAAAAATAAAGTAAATAAAAATGAAATATAAAAAAGCATAAACAAACAAAAAAATATATAAAAAAAAAACAATAATTAATTTAAAAAAAGTAAATAAACATGACATATAAATAAACAGAAAAAGCAACCTTTCACCCCATGCACACACATTGGCTGGATCAGAGGACAGGGGAGACATTAGGGGTCTCCCTTAGGATATCTCCATAAGAATACCTGTCATCTGCCCAATGCTATCACATGGGGACTTGTAAGCCCCCTTGTGAAAGAAATAAAGTTAAATGTAAAAAAAAAAAAAGAAAGAAAGAATTTGGAAGAAATGTAAAATATTATAAAATAAAAAAATAAAGTAAATAAGAACGAAGTAAATAAAATAGAAAAACTATTACAGCACACAGGCTGTGTGTATTTAAACAACAATTGCGTAGCGCATATTGGTTGTCGCTGGCACCCGTTCAAATCGGTCGACTTTGAACAGGTGCCTGCACTATTTTGACGCCACTTTTGATGCGACTTTGATCCAGGGAGTGTGAAGTTGCATCAAAGTCGCACTCAACGTTATGCTCCAAAGTCGCAGGGGAAATCGTGAGACTTTGGAGTGATGCAAGTTAACCCTAAACCGACTATCACCTACTAATAATTCAGGGTACAGTAATTTATTTCAGCATTTGGCCGGCCACACAGTTTGGAGGTCTTCTGACACTTTTGGTATCTATTTTACTCGACACAACCTCATCTTTCATTTTGTACAAAAAAATTGCAACTCTCATCTTGTTATTCTACAGGACTTCTGTGATCAGAAAAAAAATATATAATATAAATTATTATAATTATAATAAAAAATCTACAAAAAATGATTTGAAACCCCTAGAATATATATATATATATATATATATATATATATATATATATATATATATATATATATATATATTATATTTTTTTTTTTTATTATATATTTATACATATATGTGTGTGTGTCTATATATATATATATATATATATATATATATATATATATATATATATATATATATATATATATATATATATATTCTAGGGGTTTCAAATCATTTTTTGTAGATTTTTATGAGTGCACAAAATAAAAAACATTTTATCCATGCATGTGAAAAGCAAATTCCTGTATATTTATGTATATTTTTTATGTAATTGTGCACTAAAATAAAATTTAATTTTAAAAATTGCAACTCTTATCTTGTTATTCTACAGGGCTTTTGCGATCAGAAAAAAATATATATATTTTATAAAAAAATTACATATATATTATATATATATATATATATATATATATATATATATATAATATATATATATATATATATATATATTCTGGGGGATTCAAATAATTTTTTGTAGATTGCATAAAATGAAAAACATTTATCAATTATCCAATCATGTGAAAAGCAAATTCCTGTATATTTACACATATTACGTTTTTTTTTTTTTTTTTTTTAAAACACAGTCAGGTACGAATGGGTAGGTGAAGATTTTGAACTCCTTTAGTAAATCAGATCATGTCAAAATTCTGAGTTACATTGTTAGAAGTTGTCAGATTATTTTTAAGAATTATTTTTTGTATTTAAGTCTACAATTTGAGACCTGGTCTCTCTGTTGTTTAGATTGACTTTACCGCACAGCTTCAATTTCGCCAACAGAAAACTATTTAAATTATTGACACATACATTTATAATTGCCTGATTATTAAAAATGATAGTATTAGGCTACCAGAAAACTTTTTTTTATTATTCATTGACATATATCCTTTTTGTCACCTGATTAAATATAATAATAATAACAATTAGCCCCAAGAAAACTTTATTTTTTTAATTTATTGACACATACATTTTTTATTGCCTAATTATTAAAAATTATAATATTAGGCTACCAGAAAACTTTTTTTTATTATTATTCCTTGACACACATCCTTTTTGTCACCTGATTAAAAATAATAATAATTAGCCACCAGAAAACCTAATTTTTTTTTTTTTGACACACATTTTTTATTGCCTGATTATTACAAATTATAATATTAGGCTACCAGAAAACATATTATTTTTCTTATTTATTGACACATATATCCTTTTTGTCACCTGATTAAAAGTAATAATAATAATAATAATTAGCCACCAGAAAATGTATGTATTAACACATACATTTTTTATTGCCTAATTATTAAAAACTATAATATTAGGTTACCAGAAAACTTTTTTTGATTTTTGATTTTTTGTCACCTGATTAAAAATAACAATATCAATGATAATAATAATAATAATAAGCCACCAGAAAACTTTTTTAATTTATTGACACATACATTTTTTGTTGCTTAAATAACAAATTAAATAACAAATAATTAGCCACCAGAAAACTTTTTTTGATTTATTGATACATACCTTTTTTGCTGCCTGATTAAAAAAGAAAATAATAATAATTAGCCAACAGAAAAAATAATTTTTTATTGACACAAACCTTTTTTCATATCTGATTAAAAAAATACAATAATAATAATTATAATAAATACTATAATAGTTTGAGTCAGTATATAGATTCATCCCCTGGTATCCTTCTAGATGCTCAGGTCTATTGATTAGTATCTTATACAGAATAAAAAAGATAAAAGAATTACAGAGTTTTTTTCGGGCTAGA